>LVTN01000172.1:304115-327110 GCA_001649415.1 Musa itinerans
AGAGAGGAGTGTGTGTGCTTGTAAGGGTTGTCTCCTAAACCCATGAAAAGGAGAAGAGGGGTGTAAAAGGGTAGTTGATCTTCGCCTGTTGAAAGAAGATCAATAGTGGATGCCGGTGGCCTCGACGGAAGAGGAATCGGCGGAGTGGATGTAGGTCATGACGACCGAACCACTATAAAAATCTGGTTTGCGTTTATGTCTTGAGCAATTTACTTTAACTGCAAACATCTTTAATTGCTTATTGCCTTCAATTCATTTACGAACGTGTTTCAAGTTAATCTTTACGAAAAGGTTTTTGTTGGAATCAATTTTAATCGAAACAAAGTTTTTAAAAGACGTTATTTTACTACTGCACTAATTCACCCCCCCTCTTAGTGCTGATCCCTTTCCTAACATCGTCCCCCCAGAAGGCATGCCTCGGCTTCCGACATGAGTTTCAAGGTGCATCATTTGTCTTTGTTGGTTTTGTTGTTGTGGGTATTTTTCATTGGCTTGCTTCGGTAATCGAGTTGATGGCCAAGTCATGACTAGCTCATGCGAATGATTTCTTGACTAATAGCAGTGTGAGTTAGGTTTCTCGGCCCAATTGTCTAGGCCGTGAAGCATTTTTGTTGTGTCGTCTGGCTTTTGCTTTAGTAGCCTCATTTTGTTGTGGCATTTTTCGTCATAACGAGTCTTTGGATCAACCGTCATGGTGGGATTTTATTGCTCCACCGTGGCTTAGTGAATTTACTTTGATAGCTCTTATCTTTTTTTATTCTTTTTTGGTCTCCTCCTTCCACTCTGAAAGTTCACTTTTTTTCTTAGTTTTTGACCTTCCCCTTCTTCTCCGAGAGGTTTTGGTCTTGTTTTTGTCTTCCCCTTTTGCTTCAAGAGGTTGACGGTGGGCTTTCTTTTTGCTGCTTTCAGGAGAAGGTGTCGATTTTAGCATTCTGCCTTTTGGCGGACCTCGGCTCGACCACTGTAGTGGGAGTATGAATCCACCGTGGTGACTTCCACCCTAGCGAGTCTTGTTTTTGTCTCCCCCTTCTGCTCCGAGAGGTTGACGATGAGCTCTCCTTCTGTTGCTTTCAGGAGAGGGCACTAGTTTTGGCATTCTGCCTTTTGGCGAACCTCGGCTCGATCGTCGTAGTGAGAGTATGAATCTACCATAGCTGGTCTTGTCTTGACCGTCGTAGCAATAGTATGAATATGTCGTGGCAGCTTTCGGCCATCACCTGGTCGAGGCGTGAGGGATGCTTGATTTTTATGAGGTGTGTTAATCATGGTAGGCTCTATGCTTGATGGTCCTAATCATGGTGGTATTCTTCGTGCCTAGTGAAGGGCTCTATGGGCCTCGGGACTTATCTGTCCTCTTGGGCTATGGAGACTTTGATTCATTGTGGATAAGCTTGAATCTCGTTGTCGTGGGTGTAAGTAATACGGTAAAGATCTCGCACTGTCTCGAAGCGGATTTGGGCGAGTTAAAATTTTAATCCAAGGCTAATATTTGTTAAAATATTTGTTATAGCAGTAAGAAAAATTTTAATCTCTAATCACATCTAGATTGATTCAAAATATTATAAAATTAAATAGGGAGTTAATAAGATGAAACTGGGAGACACGTAATCATCATCTAAAGTGTATTTCTCGATCTGGTATCAAACTAGAATAAATGGGAATGTTTCAACTAAATGAATAGAAAAAAGCTATCGAAGAATCAAATTGACATTTGAGTACCAATTGTATAAATGAATAAAATAAATTGTAAGAAAAAGTTAAGGGAACATAGGCTTGAAAATTGAAGAAAAAAAACTATATTGAGACTTCTTGATTGGTCAGTGTATTGTTATGTAAGTGATAGGTCTTAGGTTTGTGTTCATGTGTGAGCATCATATATGATATTTGATGTAATAATTTTTTTTAAAATTTTAAAATATTTTAGTCCAATTATGAATCACCATATGTTAACATAAAAGTTTACCAATTACATAAACACCACACAAGCACATAGGCTTGACCATAGTTTCGAAACTAGCTATTTCAATTCTTTAAAACTAGGAATCAGAATTGATGGTTTCGATTCCCGTTTGAACAACCAATTTTGTCATTATTTTTAATTTAAAATTTTAAAATATAAAAAATTATACATTTATTTAAATTATAAAAATAATTTAAGATTAAGGAACACATGATTTGAATCAGAATCGGAATCATTGATTTCAATTTTCAAACCTAGGAGTCGATTTTGATTCGATTCTAATTTTGGCCTGATTTGACTTGGTTCAATTCAAACCGAACCATGATCAAGCTTTCATCCACCCAATTGGTAGTCAACAAGAGAAGAACATCATCCAATAAAAAATATAAGGGCATAATAATGGTAGTTTTAATATTTTTATTTTTTTTGAAAAACCCTAATAATAACGATGCAATGGTTTATCGATGAGAGGTTTGTGCAATGGACGATTCCTAATCACCCAAAACATTGCACACAGTGTAAGCTGATTCATTTTGGCTGTGACTTCACTTGGTTTCGGAGAATACGTCTCCATATACCTGCAGCTCAATTTTGTCAAAGAGAAACTTTCGTGAAAATGATGGTTGGAATCCAACCTAAAAAGGTATAGAAGGGATCTCCAACCTTTGATTAGCAGCCCAACATCACCTGAATGCCCTCTGAGCCACTCCAAAGGGCAGGCATCACATAAACAATACACGACCAGCGTAAAAGGTATGCAGTAAACATGATTAGTGCGATAAACAAATAGTTGAGGAGACTCCACCCAGAGCAGATGGAGACAGGAAACCAACCTTGATAGCCTGAGAGAAAAGAGAACAATATAAAACAATAGTGAGAGCCCTCTAATGGCCATGGCTGGTCGACACACAGATGAGTGGGGTGGCTGGCGATGGCTGTCGTGTGGAATACATGCTTCCTTCCCATTATTTACTGACATTATTGTAGTATCTCTGGTGCTCATCTATTCAGCAATCGTCATGAGCAATATGTACCTCCTTATCACTTGGAGATGGAGATATGTCATTATTTCCCAGGAAAATAAGAATAAATACTTAAAACACACGAAAAGGAATGACCAGCTGAAAAAGAAGACGTAAGTCTGGTTTCATACATATCCCCGGAGAAAAGATAAAGAATGAAGCTTTTCTGTAAACAATAGATTTGGTCATTTCCTTGAACTTTCGTAAACATTGTTTAACTAAGATTGATAGAGCCACTCTTTCTCCAATGGAATCCATTGATGTTTCAAATTAATCCTCTGGGAGTGGGTCTCCGATGGCAACCTGAAACCTGAGGAATCCTGGAACTGTATATACTTTGGTCCATGAAGAACTACAGTAGTTCTTAATAGAATGGTTAGGTTATCTTGTTCTTCTACCTACCCAACTTCTTGTGAGAGAACATGTAATTGCTACGCACGACTCTTTACATGAACTTAAAGAACAGTGTCATTTCTTATTTGCTATCCTGGCGTATGGAGGCACCCTTCTCTCGATCTCTGTGCCACCGCCATCATCCACTATAAAGACCTACTTGTGGCGTGTGTCCACCACGCTACCATTCTATTACTCTCTTTCTCTGTATCTACACTTGCACTTCTTCCCATGGCTCTCGACAGAACCAAGCTTTCCATTGATGGCATCGAAAGCCAAGTGCCTCACGTCGAGGAGCACGACTACTCGCAGAGAGCACAGTGGCTGCGTGCCGCCGTCCTCGGTGCCAACGACGGGCTCGTCTCCACTGCTTCGCTCATGATGGGCGTCGGGGCCGTGAAGGGTGACGCCAAAGCCATGATCGTCTCCGGCTTCGCCGGCCTCGTCGCCGGTGCATGCAGCATGGCCATAGGAGAGTTCGTCTCCGTGTACTCGCAGCTGGATATAGAGGTGGCGCAGCGGAAGAGGGAGCAGCAGACGAAGGTTGAGGGGGAGAGCAGCGACGGGACGGGTGGCGAGGGGCTGCCGAGCCCGCTGCAGGCTGCAGCGGCTTCGGCGCTGGCGTTCTCGCTGGGGGCGGCGGTGCCGCTGCTGGCTGCAGGGTTTATAAACAGCTATAGGGTGAGGTTGGGGGTGGCGGCGGCGGCGACCAGTGCTGGGCTAGTGGTCTTCGGGTGCGTCGGGGCGGCGTTGGGCCGAGCTCCAGTGGGGAGGTCGTGTTTTAGAGTGGTGGCAGGGGGATGGTTGGCCATGGCTGTGACCTATGGGTTCATGAGACTCTTCGGGTCCACCGTCTGATGTGAGTTAACTGCGCGGTGAGCTCAGAGATGCATCATGAAGTTGTCTTGCAAGCAGTCATATATGCACTGTGTTCGTGCCATGCAAGTGGTCATATATCTACTGTGATTATGCTGGTTGAATAAATGTGGTGAAATAATGGGAAAACATATGGTTGTTCATCCTTGATACTTTATGCCATAACAATGAGAATATATAGAACTAACTATGATCTTCTCATGATCATAATCTCAGGACGATGGTTACATGATAAGATCCACACTAGTCATTACAGAGAAATCATATGACAAGGAAAAAAAATGATCAACATTACAATAGGATTACAAAGTGTGTGTCTTATGCAGCTGCAGCTGCAATCTTTCTCTTGGGTTGTGAGAGGTATTGGCTTGACGGGGCAAATTTGTCCCGTACAAAGTCGACCATGTTAACTAGAATGCGCACAGAATCAAATCAGTGTGACAAATTAACATTAACTATTGATTGCGTTGATCACTGATAAAGGCAAGTGACATAGAGATTTGGTGATGCTCGATACGACCCAGCAATCAAGTAGATATCACATAAGAAGTTTAAATCCAAGTTAAGATTGCTGCTAAAGGTAAGCTTACGGCTACGTGTATTGGTCATTGGATATGATCTGTTCAGAACCACGAGCCATCAACCTAACACCATCTTCTATCTGCTTCCCCATTGCACCTGTATTCTAAAAGCCACAGAAAATTGGAAGGAAGTCGAATAAATCAGAGATGACAGAAACGCCAAGTATGTTGAGGGTTTTCATAGTGATGAGTTCTGAAGAATCATTTTTTCCAGCATTTATGAGTTTTGCTATCTTCCCCAGTCCTATAAGCTTTTTATGATAACAAAAATATAAAATGATATTAATAATACAGTTATATGTGATAAAAGATTATGATTGAGGTAAAAATGAAATCATAATTTTGCTTCCTTATATGCTCTAATCCTCGATCAATTTATGATTCGAAGATCAATCATATTTGAATACATAATTTGAGTACAGAGAAAAATCTTTCTTTTAAAATCTATATAAATATGTATTACCTCAATAAATCCTCTTTTCCGCTGCTAAGCAAGGTTTTCTTCTCGCTATTTTGTTGTCACCACTGTAGGAACAATAGTGACTTCTCACCGACGCCTCCTCCAGCTCCTCGTCAGACAACAAGCACTCGGCTAGCAAATCTACTACCAGAAATTGTAACCTACTGTGGCATCCACCATGGGGCCCAATCGAACAGGTGATTGGCAGAGGCTTAATAATCGTTGAAGGCCTCTCCTTCGCTGGTTCGAGTCCTCCCTTGTTCCATTGATCGACGATTAAATCTTCCCTATGTCCGCTAATCGAACATGACGATTGGATATTACCACTGTTGACAGTGATCGAACACAGTTGTATCGCTGCCTACAACACTCACACATAGGCTCTCCTCCCTTGGTCTTCTCAGCACCATCGCCAACATGTCTCCTTATAATCACAATAGGTGATCTACCCCTAACGCATGTCTACAGCCAGAGTCATTGACTCCTCTCTCCTCCGACGATGATTTTGTTTTTTGGATGATCGTTCTCCTCCATCGATCATCCTCTTACTCTTTTCTGCTTACTGGACAACAAATACTCATAGTAATATTGATTTGTGAGAGTAGACTGCTCAACTAATCTGATCTACTTAATCTTTTGATTAGCAAATTGTCTTCTAATCTAATCTACATTAATCCAATGGTACTCGACCTTCTGATGGTGCATGGTGCCAACTCTCTCTTCAACGATAGATAGTGTAGTATCCAACCACATTCAACATCCATGTCATCTTCCTCCTACAAAACTTATATCTATGTGTGAGTGTAGTATCCAACCACATTCAACAATCACATTCACTAATTATTATTTTCTTAGGAAACAATAGTTCATCTCAACCTACAAAACTTATATCTATCAATGCATCAACTTTAATCTACTTCAAACTCTCTAAAGATAGCAACTATGCATCTTGATGAACACAATTCACTAACCTCCTTTTCGGATATGATCTATTAGGCCACATCGATGACTTTCTTAGTAGTCCACTAAAAAAAATCCAAATACTTAGAGAACCTTTCCCAATGACAAATCCTTATTATAAGTTATGGTTACAACAAGATCGTCTTATCAAGCCTCAATCGTTGGCTCTATAGTATCACTAAGCTCTTCATGTAGCACTACAGTAGAAATAATGTCTAAGTTATAAACCACCCTCGCTAATTACTTTCTCATTTGCATGCAAAGTTTTTTTTTATCTATTTTGATAAATACAATACAAGAGGGAAGTACTATTATTGATTATATACAAAATCTAAAAATTATTATAGATGACTTGACTTTAATATGTCATCCTTTGAGTGATGAAGAAGTCATTGTTCACACTCTCAATGACTTAGGAGACAAATATAAAAAACTAACAATAACAATTTAGGCATATGATTCACCAATATTATTTAAAGAACTATATGACAAGTTAATTTTATCATAAAATATATCTTAAATAAGAAGAGAGGAAGATAGTACCAACTATGCTCAATTCAATTAAAAATCCAAAAGAGATGATAATCAAAGTAATAAGAACTTTAATAAAGGATCTAACAAGATGCTTCATTGACACATGGGTAACAATAAAGTCATCAGACTCTATTATACTATCAACTCTCTAACCATAGTGGCAATTTCAATCCAAATAACTCAATAAATAACTTCAACGATAATCACTACAACTATCAACAGTTTGGATATCCCAACAATCAATAAAAACTTATCTGCCAACTCTATGACAAAATCGGATGCACAACAAAAGTTTATCAATCTCAACCTAAGCCTACTATTATACTCAACTAACCTCAAGCAAACATCATGATTACTTTAATTGCTTATCCAAGCAATTTAATTGTTGACTCTAGTGCTTCTCATGATATAACTTCTGATCTGCATAATTTATTCCTCTATACCAACTATGTAGGTAATAAAGATATCATCATTGGTGACGATAACGGAATCCTTATCACTCATCGTAGTTTCATAATACTTAATTAGCACAGAAATAATTTTACACTCATATTTTGTATGCACCTCACATAAAAAGAAATCTTATTTCTATTTCTTAATTGTACAAATAAAATAAAATATCTATTTAATTCTTTCCTGACTCATTTCTTATAAAGGATCTGAGCACAGGAGCATCCTTAGTCCGAAGAAAGAATAAAAATAAATCTATAAATAATTGTCAGGTTTATAAATCACTTAACCAATTGCTCTTTCTTCAATTATAACTCTAATCGATGTGTGGCATCGTTATCCATGATCCTTCGTTCAATAGTAGCTAATTACTCGTTATTCCCTTCCAACTTCCAAATCAAGTAGAATTAATAATCGTTATCCATGATCCTTCGTTCAATATTAGCTAATTACTTGTTATTCCCTTCCAACTTCCAAATCAAGTAGAATTAATACTCATTGTGATGATTGCCTTAATAATAAAAGTCATAGGATATTTTTTAGGACATCTTTCATATCCTGCTCTAAACTATTTGAAATTATTTACACTTATGTCTAGGGGTTTGCCTCAACTACTTCTTTAATAATTTCATATTTATGTCATTTTTGTATATTACTTTACTAAATATACATGACTATATCCTCTTAAATATAAATTTGAAGTCATCATAGTCTTTATTTATTTTAGAAAGGTAATTGAAAACTTCTTCAAATCTACTATTAAAATTATTTACTCTAATGGAGGAGATGAATACCAAGCTCTAATAATTTACCTCTCATCATATGATATACAATATTTCAAGTAACCAATGCATATACCTCAACTAGTTGGTTCTGCGAAATAAAAGTATTCACACATAGTTAAAACTGGTCTCACCCTCCTAGACTAAGCCTCAATGCCATTAACTTTTTAATTAGTAACTTTTCAAACTATGGTCTATCTTATTAATCTCATACTCACTCCAATCTTACAACACCAATCAATATTTGAAAAGCTATTTCATAAAATCTCAAACCTTCAAAAATTCAAAGTATATGGTTGTTTATGTTATTTCTGGCTATACTCCTACACTTCACATAAGTTAATACCAAGATTTAAGCCTTGCATCTTCATCATGTACTCCCTCGAATATAATATTTTTTAGTACTATAATCCTCAAACTCAAAAGGTTTTTATATCATTTTCATGTTATTTTTGTTAAGTCAATCTTTCTCTTTTAAAATCTTATTTTTTCAATAATACGAGCTAATACAATAACCATCCATCACTAAATTCATATGAGTATATTTAAAACCCTCTCAAGCACACCTCTTACCCCCTCTGCAACTTCTTCATCTATCTCTCCACCAACTCACTCTGTAATGTCCGATGAAGCAATACCCTTGGCACCATAAAATGATGTATTTGCCCTCTTTTCGACCAACTGATACCAAAGTACATCAACCTGATTAGGTATGTATTACTAACTCTTCACAAATTCTCATACCTTCAACATAACCTAATAATACCATCGTGCCTAAACATCACATGACAACATGCTCTAAAAATGATATATTCAAACCATGTTAAATCATTGATCTTCATACAACCACGAGCTTTCCACCTAATCCTACTGAACCCATAACCATTACCCAAGCTAAAAAATCTCCACACTAGAGCAAAGCTATATATGAAGAATATAATACCCTACACCTTAATGTTATATGGACCTATAAACTATCTCACTTTACACAAAATATCATTGGGTATAAGTGGATCTTTTGAATTAAACAGAACCCATATGAATCCATTGCTAAATACAAAGTACGTTTAATGGTCAAAAGGTTTCAACAACAATCATATGTTGATTTCACAAAGGCCTTCAGTTTAGTTATTAAACTGATGATAATTCGACTCATCCTGAGTTTCGCTATCACTCAAGGCTGGCATGTACGCCAACTAGATGTTAACAATACTTTTTTACAAGGGACCTTAATTGAAGATGTCTTTATGCAACAATCCCTTGACTTCATCCACTCTCAATATCTAAATCATGTTTATAAGCTACGAAAAACTATTTATGGACTTTGCCAAGCTCTAAGAGCTGACTATACCGAATTTAGCTTATTTTTTATATTAGTTGACTTCGTAACTCTAAATCTGATATCTCTTTATTCCTATAATAACAAAAGGAATACACCATATATCTATTGTTGTATGTGAATGATATTATCACTACATATAATAATTTTATGGAGGTCAGGCAATTCTTTAAGCAATTGACAAATTAATTCTCCATAAAAAACCTAGAAACCTTAAGCTATTTTCTGAGAGTCAAAGTAATGTTCACATCTTCTAGATTTTTTCTATCTCAAGAGAAGTACATTTAAGATATATTATCAATAGACAAGTATACAAAATATCAAAGAAGTCATCACACCACTCTCCACTATCGAGTTAGTCAAATTATATAATAGTAGCTACTATGAATCTCACATGGTATCGACAAATAATTGGTTCTTTGTAGTATTTATCTCTTATATATCAAAATATATCATTTACGATAAACACATTATCACAATCATACATCGGCCCTCCACTATGTATTGGTCTATACTAAAATGTATTTTGTGATATCTTAAAGCGATTTTCAATCATAAACTTTTTCTTCATAAACACATCATTTTATCTTCTTACCTTTGTCGATGTTGATTGGGTAAACAATATTGATGATAAAACATCTACGTTAATATATATTCTCTTGAAGCAAATTTGATAAGTTAGAATTTCAAAAAATAAAACACAAATGCAACATCCACCATTGAAGCTAAATATCGAGTCATCGTCACCACCACTATAAAACTTAATTGGGTCACTAATCTACTATACAAACTTGGTATCACCGCTCAATCTACTCTTCTAATATATTATGATAATTTTAGTGCCACCTACCTATCTCGAACCTAGTGTTCACTCTTACATGAAATACATTGTCATCGACTTTCACTATATTAGATATCAAGTTGCTAAACGTCAATTATATATTTCTCATATCTATACTTCTGACTAACTAGCATACTCTCTTATAAAACCTCTTACTCATAGGATATTTCAGTTACATTGTTCCAAAATTAACATCTTTGATAGAAGTTTAATCTTGCGGGAGCATGATAAAAGATCATAATAGAGGCAAAAATGGAATGATAACTTTGTATTTCTTACATGCTCTAATCCTCAATCAATCAATGATTTGAGAATCAATCACATATTTGAGTATACGATTTGAATGTATGATTTAAGTGAAAACGTCCCCTTCATAATAAATTCTTTAATTCTTATATATTTCACGTTAAATATAAGGAAAGTGCATGTGGTACCTGATGAAAGATTATCGATAAGAAAAATAAAATAAAATGAGCCCAAGAATAATCCAGAAGGGCACAAATCCATTGTGCTAATATATACACAAAATCATATGGGTATCTCATCTGCCGATAGGTGAGGTCTATCAGAACAACAATCGTTTATCCGAGTGTATAACAACAATGAAGAAGGACAAAATAGCTTTAGAATCTAATGCAAGACAATAATATCCTGTTGACCACAAGAACAAAATATCAAAAGCAAATTAATTGCATGAGACTACTTGGACGTTGTTGAGGTCAGTGGGAGAAGATCCGCACCAAAATGGCAACCGAGTAATATAGTAACTAGGCAACCAAGATAAGATAATATAAGCGAAGTTAAGAAATGATTCAAGCATTCGACCGGCATGACAAGCTTACAGAAAGAAATGTAAGAAAGATAAAAGAGAGGCAAAGTTAAAAGAGACTGGTTTTAAATAATTTCTCCTTAGGGAAATCTCCTAGAAATGTAACAAAGGCATAAAATGTGCTATCATATGCAACCATCATGCAGTGTAGTATGGATTAAAAATAACTTCATTTAGCAAAATGCAATAATCAGGATATCGGAACTTTGTCAATAAATACAATGAGAGAATTATCCACTGCACTGCATTTATCGTTCTTATTATTTGGATTATTGTCTGCTTGCTTTAAAATTTCATTGCTTCCTCGGACTCTAAACCAATCAATGATTGCATGCATGCATGTCCACTCACCTTGCCTTCAAAAAATATGAGAGTCATTCTAACAATAAATAGGAAATAGCAATCCAAAATTTCATGATTAGAATCATATTTTCCAACTCAACTCATGTTAAAAGAAAAAGACGTCTGGTGGTGTAATATACTTTATGAAGAATAATCTGATTAGTATTACCATACAATAACTAAAAAGATTGGGTATGTATCTAATCTGTACATGAGAATGAACGAGAATCCAGATGGTTTAGTCTTCTTTGGATAGCCAATATCAGAGTTCAAGATCAGAAGATTACTTAGTTGTCTCTCAAAGTAGACCCATCTTCTAATAGACACAATCTACAATGTAACTTTTATCACAATTCCTAAGCGTATCGACATAGAATTAACATTCATCTATACAACATTAGAACAATCACACCATCAAAATGCTATTTTTATTATTAGTATGATCGTAACATCTCATCCAAGACAGAACAGAATAAGACGATCCAACGAATGACAAAGAAAATGTATGAGATCATCCGAAGTAGGACAACTCATTCACCTAGAAGGTGTGGCTGAAGGGGTTCATGAAACCCGCCCAGGAAGCCGACGACGGAGCGGGGTCTGCCTGCCCTCAAACCCAAACTTCCTCTTTCCCCGAGCCTTCTGCCCTGTGTGCCCCCCTTCCGGTTGTCTTCCCCTTCCCTAACAATCGTTCAACCATTTTGACCTATTCTTTTGACTAAATATTAATGTACTTATAAACAACCTATTAGCTCATCAATCATCATTTAGTCTAAATCCTTTGATTCTTAAATAGAGACTGATAAAATTAAATATTTCATATAGTGATTAAAGTACTTTTTCGTTCACACAAACATCTTTTAGATTTTTACCATTTCATCTTAGTTGATTCACAATGGTAACTCTTGTAAAATAATCCAAAATAGTCTCGGACTCATTCATTTATAATATTTAAATTCAACTCTAACTGATTGAAGTCAAATTTTTCTCACATTCTCAATTCTTTTAAAAAAAGTTTTGAAGAATTTTTCAAACATCTTTGGAGGTGTTGCAATCGAAACTTTCTCAAAGTTATTTTCATCTAACTCTTAATAAATGAGGAGGAGCATCTTTTTGTCTTTCTTCCTTATGTCCTTTCAAGGAATGGTCTTCAAGATAATATCATCTTGAAACTCCTCATAGCCTCTCTCTATCATCTCTCATATGTTTTATGATCTAAATAAGACCTTCATATGAATACTCTAATTTTCATAGTTATCTTTTGTAAGATGAGGCACATTAAAATTACATGCTATTAATCATTTTGACTTAGCTTGATATCACTTTGAATGGGAAAGAACAAAAAAAGATAAAGAGAGCTAAAGAGAAAGAATTAAGGGATGAAACATGAGATAAATTAAAATTTTTATTTCTTATGGATAAGTCTCTACAATTTTCTTTTCTCACTTTTTCTCATACTTTACCATGACAAAGCTCATCTATTTATGAGGTCGTAGATAAAAGTTACAAGACTCAATTGTTAAGACTATATTCATATATTCTTATTATATGTACTCTATCTAATTTACTAGTGGCTTATTATTTTTATAACCTCCTTCTTTATGGTGATCTTTACTATAATATAACTTCTCTATTCTTACTAAATTTTAGAGATTATAATTATTTTTACCCATGTGATTATGAGAGAGGCTTCAATCCTCTCTTTTAATTAAGTTTAATTCTCTTAACACCTTCAGTTAAACTTAATTCATTTTTATCATGCATTCCAAGTGCTTCATCTTGAAGAATATCTTCGAATTGAGGGGCTTCCTAAATATACCAACAACTTGATCACCGAATTTGATATAGTCGAATGAAATTTTCTTCTTCTTGATTTGATCTCAAATGAAATGGTAACAAAGTCAATATGTTTATTTTATTTATGAAAGATTGAATTCTTGACCAATATAATTATCAACTTATTATCAATATTTATCTTTGTCGCTTGATTTATGAATAATTGACTTCATGTAAGAGCTTCCTTAATTATATAGCATGACATACACATGATGATGTTATTATATATTCCATTTCATATGTAAATAATATCACAATGGATTACTTCTTTGAATATTAAGTGAAAGTAATATTGCCCATATAGAAAAATAAAGTTGATTATACTTTTTTGATATTCTAGAGCTCCACCACAATCACTTTCAAAATAGCCAATAAGTTAAAAATTACTAGAAAATGAATATAGTAGATGATGAGTTATGTTACCTTTAATATAGCATAAAATTCTTTTAGTGGCCTTCATATGTGTATGATTTTGGTTCTTCCATAAATTGGTTTATTAATCTGGTTACATATAGAATATCCGATCTCGTTCAAGTTAGGTATCTTAAACTTCCTACTAAACTTTTGAAATAGGTTAGATCAACTATATCATTATCATCTTGTCTTGAAAGTTTCCCGTCACATTCAACCGATGTGTCAATTAGTTTACAATCCTTCATCTTAAATCTTTTGAGAACCTTTTTATATATCTTATGAAATGAAGATACATTCTTTACTTTTCTTCACTTTAATGCCAAGAAAATAAGACATGAGCCCAATGTCGATCATTTCAAAATTTTAAACCATTGTTTACTTCAATTCTTCAAATATAAATGAGTTTCTTCCTATAAAAACAAGCTCATCTATGTATAAGCAAATAAGTAAGATATCTTCATTTTTGTTCATCTTTTTATAAATGACACTGTCATAAGGACATTGTTGTTCATAACTATTTTGCTTAAAGTAAACATCAATTCTATCATTCTAAGCTGTAGGTGTTTGCTTTAACTCATATAAACTTTCTTTTTATACTCCTTTTAATATAATCCAATGGCTATTTTATGTATACTTCTTTTTCAAGAAAACTATTCAAAAATATAGATTTAATATCTATTTGATAAATTGACCATTTATTTTGTATGACAATGGATATAATCAATCTAATAGTTTTTATTTAGATAACAAGGGCAAATACCTCATTATAATCGATGCTAGATTTTTGCTTGCAATATTTTGCCACTAATCTAGCTTTGTACTTCTCAACTTTGCCTTGTGCATTTTTCTTTATTTCGTATACCCACTTCACACTAATATTATTTTATCCTTGAAGTAATGATGTTACCTCCAGTTTTATTTCTCACGATGGAGTTGATCTCTTAATCTATAGCATTCTTTCACTTTTTATCTTTCATAGCATCTTGCTAGTGAAGTGGTCCACTATATGTAAAGAGACAAATAAAATATAATTTATCTATTACTTCATATAAATCTCCAACATTTGTATCCTTTAAGGTGTTAGGCTATCTTCCGGAGATGATTGTGTAAACAAAGAAGATGTTGGCGATGATAGTGATGAATATGATGAAGTAATTTCAAACTTTATTTGCTTTTTATTCATCTTCATGCAACTTTTTTATATTTTTCTTCCAATTTCATGCACCTTTTTCATTAAACTCCATATCCCTACTTATAATAACGTTTGAATAATTTGGATGAAATAATTTGTATATCTTGGATATAGCATCATTCCCAATGAAGATGAGTTTGGAGCTCTTGTCCTCCAGCTTGGTTCTTCTTTGATTAAGTATATATGCATAACCAATGTGCCTAAATATCTTGAAATGTGAGATGTTTGGTTTTCTTCTGGTCTATTCCTCTTATAGAGTTTTATTCTTTAGGTTTGATGTAGGGCACTAATTTAGGATGTAGATGGCACAAGCCATCGCTTCGACCCAAAATTCTTTGGGTATATTTTTGGTCTTGACAACGCTTCTCACCATATTGAGAATCATCCAATTCTTTCTCTCAGTCACACTATTTTGTTGTAGAGAATATGGTGTTGTGTGTTGATGTTGAATATCATCATCACAAAAATCTTCAAATGCTTTGGAGGTGAATTTACCATCTTGATCGAAGTAGATGGCTTTAATGTAGCAACCACTTTCAATCTCCATAAAAGTTTTGAACTTCTTGAACATGCTAAAGAATTTACCTTTTTTTTCAAGGAATAAATTAGTTTTTCTTGTATAATCATTAATAAAAGTTACAATCTAGTGATGCTTACCTAAAAGATGTTGGAGCAATATGATCACAAATATGTTGAGATGGCTTATTTGCTCTAAAATTTACCCTATCTGGAAAACTTCTTATTGTTTGTTTAGCCAAAATACACTCTTCACATATTTGAGTTAGATATTGTATATAAGGAAGACAATTTATTATTTTCTTTGTTGATAGCATATTGAGATCTTTAGAGTTTAAGTGTCCAAGCCTAAGTGTCATAGTCATGAGGAGTCCTTCACATAAGTCTTTAAATATTATACCACATCATAATTAATGGCTTAGATAGAAAATCTATTCTTTTACATCTCCACTTAAGCAATTAAGTATTTGTGTTACGTCTAATAAAGAGTTGTCTATCTTTCATATGAATATTATAATTATTTATTAATAGTGTTCAATATTAAGAATATTGTTCTTCATATTTGGCACATAATAAATATTTGAAAGAAATTAATGACTTTAATCTATAAGGCTAATCAAGTTGTTACCTTTGCCTCTCAAAGGTACGTTTGAGGAGTCTCTAAAGTAGACTTGTCTATTCCTTGTTTCATCTAACTCCATGAATAGATTTTTATAATCATACATATGATGCTAGCTCCGATATCCATGTACCACTTGTCTTGCATAACGATATCACCAAAGCATCTTTAGAGATATTGGCAATCGCATTTTTCTCAAAGTTGTATTTATATAATCCTTGATGGATGAGAAAGAGCAAATTTTAGTCTTTCTTTCGCTAGTGATAAGTGTCATGCAAACCAATCACATGAGTGATGGCACGTGTGACACGTTGAACGATCTTTTTGCTTATTATTATTATTTGGTATTTTCTTAGTATATGATTACTTATTGCATATATTATGATATCTTTGGATCTATGCAATGAGAATTGGATCATGATGAAATTATGATAATGAGACCAATTCACTTATAAATACAAACTCTAAATATTCCTGGTCATAGGTTACTTAAGAAAGGCATCAAGATAGTTGGATAAACTAGTGTGCTATATACCCTTCCATATGATAGAGGCGGCTAGTCTCATAGCTGCATGTGTGGGGGCACTAAGGATACAATACAAGTGCTCATTAGAGAATAAGTTCACTGAATGATCTACTCACAGAATACTAGATAGATAATGATACCTTAGACTTGAGACACCAAGGATGCCCTATATAAGTACTCTGCTCTTCGATACTGGACTTATAGGTTTGGAGGTTTCAAATCTAGCACAGTTGGTCATCGAGAGTGGTAGCTAACCTTACGAGGGCAATTTAGTGTCGATAGAGGATCATCCACTCTTAGTATCATGAGAGAAATGTCTCATATGTTCTTGTTCAGACAAATCCCTAACTAGGGTTATTCGGATTGAGAAAGAAGAAATTCTCTAGGAGAATCCAATTAGAATGAGACTTGAGTAGATTCCATATGAGTCTGATAGCACCATGCCCGATATACGATTTCTGAGATATTCAATGGATAAGGGACTATATGTATATAATAACTGAGAGCAGACAAGTCCAATGGATTAGATCCCTGTGTACCATTTGGGGACTATGGTGTAGTGGCCTAGTACGTTCATAGTTGATTTGTTAACTGAAATATCATGGGATAATAATTCACTGAATTAGAAGGAGTTTTGACAAGTGTAACTTATGGCTAGCGCAATATTGGGCCTAGAGGGTCACACACATATGATGGATAACACGATGAATAGATGATTGAATATATGATATCTAATAGTTTCTTGTTTTATTAGATCCGTTGGGTGAGACCCAATAAGAGCTTAGAGTGGATAATTTGATAGAGATCCAATTTTCATTAAGCTATAAATAATTGGATGGAGATCCAATATACAATATTTTAGAAAAATTGGATGAAGATCCAATACCCAATAGAGCAGGATCCATTAGGGTTAGCAGTATGAGCTCTCTATAAAAAGGGATGTGGGACTAAAAGGGTTATAAGGCTAGACCCTTAGTCGCCACTTCCCTAACTTCTCCCATGCTTCTTACTCAGTCGACTACCCCCTCTCTAGTGCGAGAGGTCAACAAGAAGACTTACCCCTACTACGTTGGTGGTGGTGCACGAAAGTAAAGAAAGAACATGTCACGAGAGATGGTGCGTCGCTACTACATCCGCCATGTGGATCATTGCTAGAGAGGAGAACATGAGATCTCCTTCATCCATAGATTGGAATCTGTAGATCAGGGAAATACGAGTTCCCTTAGGTGAGATCGTCTCACGTCTTACGCAGTTTTCGGATTTGATGAGATTTTCGCTCTCAATCATCGTACGCGAATTGATATAATTCTATTTTTGATAAATTAATTTTTATTTTTGGTTTCTCATTATGCATATGATGCTCTCCAAAGTTTCCCAATAGTAGTATCAAAGATAAGTTGTTTGTAAGATGATTGGTTATAAACTACGTGTGTTGTTGCATGTTATGTTGAATTACATAAAATCGATTTTTTCGTAAAGTTGTTACATTTGATAACGAACATAGATTTAAATTGGATCTGTTCTAGCACTTGAAAGGCCTCGTTCGCCACTAGTTTGTCGTTAAAATAATTGATAGAAAACTAGGGGAAAAGGGTAGAAAATGTTATAACCCTACAGTGTTGAAAAATCTAGAGGTGACATCACATGCGTAGTGGAAGAACAAAAAATAAAAACCCCAAATTTTCTAAAAAGGTGTTCGTCATCGTGCGAATATTGGTGCGTAAAAATCCACAAAACTTAAATCCACATGTGAGATAGTGTTTTTACCTAGGGAGATTGCATATCCCTGAATTCTTGCATATCTATGGGATTGGATGAAGGAGTTCAACTGTTCTCCCCTTTAACGGTGATCCACATAGTAGGGCTGCAACAACGCTTCTTAAATCACTGCCCAAATCTCTATTAGGAATGAGTCAGTACTAAGAGGAGGGGAGTGAATTAGTGTAGCGGTAAAATCATGTCGGTTCTAGAAATTCTTTCGTACGTTGAAAATCGATTCGAAAATGCTTAATTTGAAAGCGTGTTCATAAATATATTGAAGGAAATAAGCAAGTAAAGTAGTTTGCAATAAAGTAAATTGCTCATAAGTAGAAATACAAACTAGAGAAGAACATGCCAATTTTATAGTGGTTCAGTCGTCGTGACCTACATCGGTCGTCGTGACCTACATCCACTCCACCGATTCCTCTTCCGTTGAGGCAACCGGCATCCACTATCGGTCTTCCTTCAATAGGCAAAGACCAACCACCTTTTACAGCTCTTTCTCCTTTTACTGGGTTTAGGAGATAACCCTTACACCCCCACTTACTCCTCTCTCAAACTATTCTAACACTTAGAAGAAGGAGAGGAGTTCACACAAGATTGCAGCAGTGTTTTATTTCTTTTTCACTCTCAATACTTGTGTGTGTTAACTAGGGATGAGAGAGGTATTTATAGGCCTCAAGTTGATTCAAACTTAGAGCCTAAAAATATCTTATCCCGAGTCTCTTGGGTATGGGCGGTACCACCGCTAGTGTTAGTCTGACATTAACACTGCACTGAGCGGTACCACCACCCAAACCGACAGTACCATCGCCTGACATAGTCTCGGAGACTGTGCCACGATGGTGCTACCTCTTGGGTCACTGTTTCGGCCTTTCATTAGGCCCAACATAGTCCTTACATGGGCCTAATTGGCCCCTAATTGGGTTAGCCCAATTCCAATCCCAATTATGTGCTAACTATGAAATTTTAAGACATTTACTAAGCTAAACAAGTTCCTAGGTTTTGGTTTCTTCTGGCGAGCTTCCGGCAAACTTCCGACGATCTCTCAGTAATGTTTCAGCGGACTCCCGGCAAGCTCTTGGACTTCATGACGATCTTCTTGGCGAGTTTCGATGAGCTTCTCTAGCAAGCTCCTGGCCTTCTCAGTCAATTCCGATAGAACTTTCGACGAATGTCCGGACTTCCGATGAACTCTCGAACTCCCAACGAAATCGCGTTCTTGACTGAATCATGTTGTCCGGCATGTCATTGGTCTATCGACGCTTCATCCGATTCTTTAACACATCGCCCTCTCTTGCGACCGATTGCCCAATCGGCCAGTTGACCTCCGTAACTCCGATATCCTTAGCACAATATCCGCTCTTCTTGGCTCGATGCTCAAATTCATGGACCGAAGCCTTATGTCGATACATCGACTGATCCTCCGGCTCGACATCCAATCTTCTGACATGTTTTTCATCGGCCCAACATGATTCTTCTTGCTTTAATTGTCTCATCCTGATCAAAGCTTCCTACGTCACTCAAAATATAGATTAAATCATAAATACTATCAATTGGTTTTATCATCAAAATCCGAGATTCAACAATCTCCACACCTACTATTTGAGAAGGAGAAGGGGAGAGGAGAATAGGAGGTGGCAACCATGAAGGCCCTAACCTATGGGCCTTTAGTTCCCTCCTATTTATAGAGGCCCCCAATTAACTTAACCATAATGGATCCTATCCTATTGGGTAATGGATCTTCATCCAATTATTTAAGCCTCTTAGATTAGTGGATCTTTACCCAATAATCTCCTATTAGCTCTTATTAGATCTCATTCATGAGATCTAATAATTCATGGGCTTATTGGATATCCAAAAAGATAGGGGTTCCGACGGATATCTCATACCCGAGCCTCTACTCATCGCAACGCCTACCATATATGTGACCCTCTAGGCCCAATATCGAGCTGGCCATGAGTTATATTTGTTAGAACTCCTTCTAGCTCAGTGAATTATTATCTCTATAATAATTCACTCAACTCATCGATTGTAGACGTACTAAGCCACTACGCCGTAGTCCCCAGACGATACTAGGGAATCCAATCTTTTGGACCTATCCGTCCTTAGTTACTATGTATCCGTAGTCCCTCATCCATCTAATATCCCAGAGACCGTATACTGGATATGGTACTGTCAGGCCCATACAATTTCTCCCTAAGTCTCGTTCTAATCATATTCTCCCAGAGAACTCTTTCTCTCTTAAACCAAATGACCTTAGCCAAGGATTTATCTGAGCAAAAATAGCCCTCTTAAGGTTGGTTGCCACTCACAATGATCGGTTGTATTAGATCTAAAAGTTTCAAACCTATAAGTTTGGTATCAAAGAGTGAAGTACTTATACAAGACATCCTTTGTGTCTCAAGTCTAAGGACCAGGTATACTACTGGTATGACGGAATTATTGAATCTCAGATTTTGATGATGAAACTAATTAATAGTGTTTATGATTTGATCTGCGTTTTGAGTGATACAGGAAGCTTCGATCAGGGAGAGACAATTAAAGTAGGAAGAATCATGTTGGGCTAGAGAAAAACATGTTAGAAGATTGGACGTCGAGTCGAATGATCAATCGACGTATCGGCAGAAGGATTCGGGCAATGGGTTCGGGCATTGGGCCAAGAAGAATGGAAATTGCACCAAGAAAATCAGAGTTGCAGAGGTCAATTGGCTGATTGGGCAATAGGCCGCAAGAGAGGATGATGCACCGAAGAATCAAACGAAGCGTCGGTGAACCAATGACATGTCGAACAACATTTGATTCAAGCTTTATAATAATTGTCTAGATCAAAGTAAGTTTTAAGTGTGCAGGATTAACTACGATACCAATCAAGGCATAAAACAAAATGAAGTCCCGAAGTCAAGAATGAGATTTTGTTAGGAGTTCGAGAGTTCGTCGAAAGTCCAAACGTTCATCAGAAGTTCTGTCAGAATTGACCGAGAAGTCTAGGAACTTGCTAAAGAAGCTTGTCAGAACTCGCCAAGAAGATCGACGTGAAGTCCAAGAGCTTGCCGAGAGTCCACTGGAACATTGCCAAGAGATTATCGGAAGTTCCTCAGAAGATTACCGGAAGCTCATAGGAAGAAACCTAGACTAATCGGACATGATTTGCTTAGTATATGTCTTAAAATTCGTAGTTAGCACATGATTGAGTTGGAATTGGGCCAACTTAATTAGGCTAATTGGGCCCAAGTTTGGGCTGTGTTTAGCCAAGTGAAAGGCCCAAATAGTGACCCAACAAGTGGAATCGTCATAGCACAGTTCTCTGAGACTATGTCAGGCGGTGGTACCGCCATTCTAGGTGGAGGTACCACCCAGACACAATCTCCAAGAAACTATCAGGTGGTGGTACTACCAGACTGGGCAGTGGTACCACCCAGTGTTAGTGTCAGTGTTGTAGGCAGTGGTACCGCCAGTACTTGGAAGACCCGGGATGAGACATTTTTAGGCTCCAAGTTTGAATCCACTTAAGGCATATAAATACCCCTCTCATCCCTAGTTAACATATACAAGAACATAAAGCTTAAAAGTGGGAAAATACTATAGCAATCACTTGAGAGATCCCCTCCTCTAGTTCTAAGTTTAGAACTCTGTTTAGGGAGGAGTGAGTGCTTGTAAAATGTTGTCTCTTAAACCTGTGAAAAGGAGAAGAGGGGTGTAAAAGGGTAGTTGATCTTCACCCATTGAAAGAAGTGTTGGGAAATCTTATGGGCGACATCACATGCGCAGCGGAAGAACAAGAAAACAAAATCCCCTATTCTACAAAGAGATGTTCGTCGTGGTGCGAAGATTGGTGCGTAAAATCCACGAAACTTAAAACTGCGTATAGAGTAGATTGTGTTACCCAGGGAGATCGTATATCCCTATTTCCTTGCAGATCTTTAGGAAAGGGTGAAGGAGGTCAAGCGTCCTCTCTAGCGGTGATCCACACAGCAGGGCTGCAACAACGCTCCTCAAAACTCTAGGCCTGCTCTGAGGTGGAGAGGGGGAGGAGAATAGGAGAGGCAAGTAAAGGCTCTAGCCTATGAGGCTCTGAATCCCTCCGATTTATAGAGGTCCCCTATCAAACCCTAAGGGATCCTCCCCTAGTGGGTATTGGATCTGTATCCAATTACCCAAGCCTTTTAGATTATTGGATCTCTATCCAATAATCTCTCATGGGCTCTTATTGGATCTCGTCTATGGGATCTAATAATTCAGGGGCTTATTGGATATCCAATAAGACAAGGGGTCTGATGGATATCTTATATCCGAACCTCTACTCATCGCAATACCTACCATATGTGTGTGACCCTCTAGGCCCAATATCGAGCTGGCCGTGAGTCATACTTATCAGAACTCCTTCTGACTTAGTGAATTATTATCTCTGTAATAATTCACTCAACTCATCGACTACGGATGTACTAGGCCACTACGCCATAGTCCCCAAACGATACAGGGGAATCCAATCCATTGGACCTATCTGTCCTCAATTACCGTGTACCTATAGTCCCTCATCCATCTAATATCCCAGAGACCATATATCAGGTATGGTGTTGTCAGACCCATACGGTTTCTGCTCGAGTCTCGCTCTAATCGGATTCTCCTAGAGAACTCTTTCTCTCTCAACCTGAATGACCTTGGCTAGGGATTTGTCTGAGCAAGAACACATAGGATATTCCTCTCATGACGCCGAGAGTGGATGATCCTCTATTGACACTTAATAGCCCTTGTAAGGTCG
>LVTN01000172.1:330666-355396 GCA_001649415.1 Musa itinerans
CGTCCACACATCATACATCACATGTATAAATAATTATCATATAGGACTACTAGATAATAATAAAAATAATAATCAACTAAACTTTTTAATTAATTAATATTCTGAAATCAGGGACATGTAAGGAATTTTTGAATTCCTAGGGGTATTTTCATAATTTAGTTACAAGACAAAAACTGGAATTTCTCAAATTTCGAGGGGCAAAACTGTCTTTTGTCCAGAAAACCCTAATCCCTTCTCCCTCTCCCCTGCTGCTACCGTCGCCGCCACCCTGCCAGCGGCGGCATGTGCGGCGGGGCGGGCGCCGCCCCTACAGGTGGGGCGCCCCCGTGGGTAGCGTTGCTCCTGCGGGCGGACCTCGCCGGGCGGCCGCCCCTGCGGGAGTTTTGCCCGCGGGAGCAGCGGCCACAAGCGCCACTGGCCTACGGCGCGTCACCCCATGGGAGCAGCGGCCACAGGCACCGTTACCCTATGGCGCCTCTGCCCGCGGACGCAATGGTTGGCACCTCTGCCCGTGGGTTCAGCGCACGCAGGCGCCACCCTTGCGTGCGGGCGTAGTGCCCGCGCGTAGGGGCTTGGCCGCACGCGTCCTGCCTTGCGGCTGCTGTTGCAAGCGGCCTTCTTGCACGTAGATGGCAGTGCTACTATCTACGACAACAGCGAGGGCAGTAAAAATTGCTGCCCTTTCTCGCTTTTACGTCAACGATTTTGATGTGAAAAGCTACTCCAAAACACAACACATGCAGTTCAAAACCAATCTATCGCACGAACAACCTGGCTCTGATACCACTGTTGGGAAATCTGGGAAATCTTAGGGGTGACATCACATGCGCAGCGGAAGAACAAGAAAACAAAATCCCCTATTCCCAAAGAGATGTTTATCGTCGTTTGAAGATTAGTGCGCAAAATCCGCGAAACTTAAAACTGCGTATAGAGTAGATTGTGTTACCTAGGGAGATCGTATATCCCTATTTCCTTGCAGATCTTTAGGAGAGGGTGAAGGAGGTCAAGCATCCTCCTCTCTAGTGATGATCCACACAGTAGGGCTACGACGATGCTCCTCAAAACTCTAGGCTTGCTCTGAGGTGGAGAGGGGGAGGAGAATAGGAGAGGCAAGCAAAGGCTCTAGCCTATGAGGCTCTGAATCCCTCCTATTTATATAGGTCCCCTTTCAAACCCTAATGGATCCTCCCCTAGTGGGTATTGGATCTGCATCCAATTACCAAAGCCTTTTAGATTAGTGGATCTCTATCCAATAATCTCTCATGGGCTCCATCGTCCATGGGATCCAATAATTCAGGGGCTTATTGGATATCCAATAAGACAAGGGGTCCGCTACTCATTGCAATGCCTACCATATGTGTGTGACCCTCTAGGCCCAATATCTTGCTGGTCGTGAGTCATACCTGTCAGAACTCCTTCTAACTTAGTGAATTATTATCTCTATAATAATTCACTCGACTCATCGACTATGGACGTACTAGGCCACTACACCGTAGTCCCCAAACGATACAGGGGAATCAAATCCATTGGACCTGTCTGTCCTCAGTTACCATATACCTATAGTCTCTCATCCATCTAATATCCCAGAGATCGTATATCAAGTATGGTGCTGTCAGACCCATACGATTTCTATTCGAGTCTCGATCTAATCGGATTCTCCCGGAGAACTCTTTCTCTCTCAACCCGAATGACCCTGGCTAGGGATTTGTCTGAGTAAGAACACATGAGATATTCTTCTTATAACGCCGAGAGTGGATGATCCTCTATTGACACTCAATAGCCCTCGTAAGGTCGATTGTCACTCCCAATGGCCAACTGTATTAGATCTGGGACAACCAAACCTATAAGTCTGATATCAAAGAGTGGAGCACTCATACAGGACATCCTTGGTGTCTCAAGTCTAAGGACCAGATACACCACTAGGACTACGGAATTTTTGTCTAACAATAAGACATCATCAACCATCCAGCATTTCGTAAGCGGATCAATCAGTGAACTCATTCTCCAATGAGCACCTGTACCGTATCCCTAGTGTCCCCACATGAGCAACTATGAGACCAACTACATCCATCACATGGACGGGTATACAGCACACCAGTCTGTCTGGTTATCACGATGTCCCTCTCGAGTAACCTATGACTAGGATTATTTATGATATGTGTTTAAAGGTGAATCGATATCATTATCATAATCTCATCACGATCCGATTCTCATTGCACAAAAAACCAAGGAAATCACAATATATATATGCATATATGCAATAGTTAATATAAAATGATATATGCCAAAATATAATAAGCAAAAAAAATTTCGTATTAAGTCACACGTGCCATCACTCACGTGATTGGCTTGCTGGGCACCTATAACTAGCAAGAAGATCGTCAGTGGATGCCAATGGCCTCGACAGAAGAAGAATCGGGAGTGGATGTAGGTCACGATAACCAAACCAATATAAAAATCTGATTTGCATTTACTTTAAGCTATTTACATTTATTGCAAACTGTCATACTTCTTAATTACTTTAGCTGCACACTCTTACGAATGTGTTTCAAGTTAACATCTTTTCCGAAATCGATTTTAATCGAACAAAAGATTTTCAAAACGACGTAATTTTTTCGTTGCACTAATTCACCCCCCCTCTTAGTGCCAACTCGATCCTAACAATTTGTATCAGAGCCATGTTCTTTTCTTATTTGGTTTAACACCTAAGAGAAATGACTCTTTTCAGCTTTCAAGATGGCTTTTCTATCGTTCGTCCTCTCATGTTCAAAGAGATGGACTACACTTATTGGAGAACTCGAATGAGAGTTTTTTTGCTTTCTTTAGATTTAAATTTATGGAATATTATCCAAAGCAGTTTTCAAAAGTCTTCTACTCCAATGAACGAATGGAATGATTTGGAGAAGAAAAACTTTTTCTTTGAATGCTAGAGCTATGAACGCTCTATTTTGTGCTTTGAGCAAAAATGAGTTTAATTAGGTTTCTACTTGCGAAATGACTTTTGATATTTGGCACATTCTTGAAACCACACATGAAGGCACTAGTAGAGTAAAAGATTCTGAGATAAATCTTTTGATGCATGATTTTGAATTATTTCGTATGGAACCATGCGAAACCATTGGAGACATGTACACTTGTTTTATATATGTCGTAAATGGTTTAAAAGCACTTGACAAATATTTTTTGAATTTTGAACTTGTTAATAAATTTTTACGACCACTTTCTAAAATTAGGATTCAAAAATAATGGCAATACAAGAATCAAAGAACTTGAACCATTTTCTACTCGAAGAACTTATTAGGTCTTTAATGACTTATAAAATGTGTTTTATAGCACATGTTGAACATGATGAACTTGAGAACAATCTTCCAAAGAATAGGAAGGATTTTGCACTTAGAACAAAAGAAGACCACTCGAGCGAAAGCTTAAGTGATGATGAACTTGAACTTCTCATAATAAAGCTTAAAAAGTTCTTAAAAAAAGAATAAAAGAACAAAAATAAACTTAAAAAGAACATAACTACTAGATATGAACGCAAGAATAAGGAAGTACTCTGGGACAAATCTAGCTCATCCGAAGATGAAGAGCAAACCAACAAAGGCGAGGTGGGGAACTACGCCTTAATGACTTTCGTCAACAAGGTAAGCGACTCAATCGAACCTCTTTTTCCTTACCATGAAATTAATTAGTGCATTTCATGATTGGTTTTAAATATATATATATATATATATATATATTGCTTAACTTCTCATTTCACAAATTTGCTAGCTTGCATAAATTAGTGTAAAACTTACTTGAATGGTTTAAAATACTTGCATAAATTATTGAATGATTCTCCTTTTTATTGATGACAAAGGGAAAGAAATGATGAATGTTTGGAATCATGCTAAAATGATGTTGAATGTAGTGTTGCGCATGAAGTGATAAATGGTTAATGTTTGGAATCATGCCAAAATGAAGTTGAATGTGGTATCATGAAGTGGTGAATGCTTTAGTATCATGTAAGTTATGCCCAAAGTAATTTATTATCATGCATGAAGTGATGAAATTGTGCATGTTATACTTTGATGACTTGAAACTATGATGATGCACAATGTATAAAATTTTGATATATTGCATTTGATCATTATGATCGAAATTGTTTCACTTGAATTCAAAGGTTATGATTCCTTTTGAATTCATATTTGCCTTATCTCAATATGGCATATAGATAAGGGGAGTTAAGGTTAACTCCGTCATCAATTGGTTGTTATCATCAAAAAGGAAGAGATTGTTGAATCTCGGATTTTCATGATGAAATCAATTGGTGAATTAATGATCTAATCCATGTGTTGAGATAAGTGATGCAGGACTAACTATGATCGTGAGAAAGGAAAAATGATTAAAGAAGAATCGAAGTTGGGCCAGAGTCAATGAACGAGCATCGGGCCCAATGAATCGGGGGATACATCAAAGGATCAGACAATGCAATAAAAGCTTGCCGGAAGTTCGCCGGGAGTTCGTCGAAAGCTTGTCGAAAGTTCACAAGAAGTTTGTTGAAAGCTCGCCATAAGATCACTAGGAGCTCGCCAAAAGTTCGCCAAAAGCTCATCGAAAGATCGCTGGGAGTTTCCCAAAAATTCACCGAGAGTTCGGTTAAATAATTGACTTGTCGAACAACTTAGATTATGTGTATCATAATTGTTTTAGCCTTAACTATCTTAGTTAGGACTTTAATTTGAGTTGGTTTTAGGAGAAATCCTACTAACTCAATTAGAGGCCAACTATGCCCAAAACAGGGCTGAATTGGGCCGATTAGATGGCCCATTTAGCCACTTGGAGCCACGTCAAGTTGTGACACCGTTCAGACTGGGCAGTGGTATCACTTGAGGCTCAGCATCCCAAGTGGTCTAGGCAGTGGTACCGCCGATAGTTAATACTGCCAGGTGGTGGTACCACCAAAGCCCGATCTTTGAGGCATTGTTAGGTGGTTGTACTGCCCAGTGTCAGTCTGCAGGTGGTGGTACTGCCAGTACCCCGGAAACCCAAGATGAGACACTTTTTGGCTCTATTTTTGAAGTCATTGGGGCTTATAAATACCCCAATCTTTCCTGCATGAAAGAGCAATGGAAGTGTGAACAAAAATCTTGAGATTTTGCGATGTAACATTGCTAAGTGTCCTCCTCCCTTTCTAGTTTTGTGATCATTCAAGAGAGGTATGAGATTTGTAAGGGTTGTCTCCTAAATTTGTAAAAAGGCGATAGTGTTGTAAGAGGGTGGTTGGTCTTCTCCTATTGAAGGACGACTGTTAGTGATACCAGGGGCCTCAACGGTGGAGGAATCGGGAGTGGACGTAGGTCACAATGACCAAACCACTATAAATTCTGTGTGCTTTCTTTCTGAGTCATTTCTTTCATACTTTTCATTCTCATTATAAGTTGATTTACTTACTCATTGCCCTCTATCACTTACGAACATTTTTAAGTTTAAACACTTTTTCAAATACAAGCTTTATTGAATGAATCTTCAAACCGATGTCGTTTTTATCGAAAGCACTAATTCACCCCTCCTGTTAGTGCCAAATTGATCCTAATAGTGCCGCCCCTGCCCGTGGACACGATGCCTGTGGGCGACGCAGCTCCTACGGGCAGTGCCCATAAGTGCTGCTCCTGCGGTTACCTACTTGTGGCCCGTATGTTGCTGGCTGCAAGTGATCGGTTACTGCCCATCGACCACCTACACATAAATGGACAGGCCTCGGCCAAGGCTGCAAGCAACCATTGGCCAACCTACGAGGGCAGCAACAGTTACTGCCCTATCTTGCCTTTTGCATCAATAATTTTGACGTCAAAAGTCTTGCTAAAACATAACATATGCAATTCAAAATCAATCTTTTGTATGAACAACCTAGCTCTGATACCACTATTAGAAAATCTAAGGGTGACATCACATGCGCAGCGGAAGAACAAAAAACAAAAACCCTAAATTTCTCAAAAAGGTGTTTGTCGTCATGCAAAGATTGGTTCACAAAAACCTGTAAAACTTAATCCACCTGTGAGATAGCGTTTTTACCTTAAGAGATTGTATATCCCTAAATTCCTACATATCTATGAGATTGGATGAATGAGTTCAAGTGCTCTCATCTCTAGTGATGATCCACGTAGTAGGGCTGCGATGATGCTCCTCAAATCGCTGACAAAATCTCCACACTTGCTATCTGAGAAGGAGAAGGGGAGAGGAGAATAGGAGGTGACAACTAAGAATCCCCTAGCCTATGGGTCTTTGATTCCCTCCTATTTATAGTGGCCCCCAATTAACTTAACCCTAATAGATCCTACCTTATTGGGTATTGGATCTCCATCCAATTACCCAAGCCTTTTAGATTAGTGGGTCTTTACCCAATAATCTCTTATTAGCTCTTATTAGATCTCATCCATAGGATCCAATAATTCATGGGCTTATTGGGTATCCAATAAGATAGGAGCTCCGACGGATATCTCATATCCGAGCTTCTTCTCATCACAACGCCTACCATATGTGTGTGACCCTCTAGGCCCAATATTGAACTAGCAATGAGTCATACCTGTAAGAACTCCTTCTAGCTTAGTGAATTATTATCTTCATAATAATTCACTTGACTCATCGACTACAAACGTACTATGCCACTACGTCGCAATCCTCAAGCGATACAAGGGAATCAAATCCTTTGGACCTATCTCTCCTCAATTACTATGTACCTATAGTCCCTCATCTATCTAATATCCCAGAGATCATATACCGAGTATGGTGCTGTTAGGCTCATATGGTTTCTCCTCGAGTCTCGCTCTAATCGGATTCTCTCGGAGAACTCTTTCTCTCTCAATCCGAATGACCTTAGCCAAGGATTTATTTGAGCAAGAACACACAAGATATTCCTCTCATGATACCAAGAGCGGATGATCATCATCGATACTCAATAGCCCTCGTAAGGTTGGCTACCACTCCCAATGATCGATTGTACTAGATTTGAAACTTCCAAACCTATAAGTCTGGTATCAAAGAGTGGAGTACTCATATAGGACATCCTTGGTGTCTCAAGTCTAAGGACCAGATACATTACTGAATTGATGAAATCGTTATCTAACAATGAGGTATCATCAATAATCCAGCATTTCGTAAGCGGATCAATCAATGAACTCATTCTCCAACGAGCACATACACTGTAGCCCTAGTGTCCTCACATAAGCAGTTATGAGACTAGCCACCTCCATCATGTGGATAGGTATACTGCACACTAGTTTGTCCAATTATCTCGATGTCCCTCTCGAATAACCTATGACTAGGATTATTTAGAGTCTATGTTTAAAAGTGAATCAGTCTTATTATTGTGATCTCATCACGATCTGATTCCCATTGCACAGATCCATTGACATCATAATATATATATATAAGCAACAAGCAATATAAAATAAGAAAATATAATAATAATAATAAGTAAAAAGACTATGTGTCATGCCACACGTGTCATCACTCATGTGATTGGCTTGTAGGGCACCTATGACTAGTATAAAACATTGGTAGAAGGCTACTTGCAACCTTGGCCGAGAGTAGAACTTGTTGCTCTTAGCCTTGCCAAGGCTTGGATGGCTGAGAACAACCTTACTGCTCTCGGCTAGGTAGAGCAGAGCCCCTATAGCCAGGGGTTCCTAGCTACAAGAGGGACCCTGGCGGCTAGGGTTTCTTAGTTGCTTGTGGTAACCTTGCGGCCAGGGACTCTTGGGTATAATGGAAACTAGGCTATCAATTATTTCTAGCTGCCCAAGGCAGCCCTACAACTAGAGAGTCCTAGCTGCAAGGGCAACCTTGGTGACTAGGGTTTCCTAGCCACCTAAAGTAGCCCTATGGCTAGGGACTCCTGGCCGTAGGGGACACCTTGCCAAAACAAAATTTTGGTAGAAATTTTAATAGTTTAAGAGTTAAACTATATAATTAATTAATTATTATCTAGTAGTCCTATATGATGTGTACATGTGATGTATGATATGGACGAATGATCATATACCATGTGATGTGTATGTGTATATGTGTGATTATTATTATTATTATTGGGGCATACGAGTCTCCATTTTTTTCATTTATTATTGGGTATGCATGCTTGTAATTATGTTGTAATTACATTAGGAGACGTGACGGGAGCGTGGAGGTGACAACGGGACCCATGAGGTCGAGATGGACGATCACGGTGCATGGAGATACGCCAAGGTGCCAGCAGAATCATTGAGAATGAGATGGACGATCACAAGGCATATAGATACACCAATGTACACATAGATTATGATGTAAGTGATCGGGTCTATTGGCTCGGGTTTGATCATATTAGGTTATGGTCCATGATTATCTTGTGTGATTGCTCATATGTGATATGTGATTACTTATACACCTACTAGATACATATATATATATATATATGTATATATATATATATATGAATAACTATGCTGCTCAGACTCTGGGACAAAGCATCAAGTGCAACATGGATCTTAGTTGTCTCATGGTTATTGCTCAGACTCTGGTACAAAGCATCAAATTTTCATCTTCTTCTATTTCATTCCGTTGATGGATAACCAATGAAACATGTGTGCATGTATACAACCTGTCTCAGGCAGGCAACAACAACAAAAGAGACCCTTGCTGCTCTCCATAAGTATGTTGATGTTCGACCCTCAAATCCTTACAAATTTTGCTAACTAGTCAGTGCCTTCACTGGCCTGTGTACATCCATGCTCAATATCATACATATACAACATTTCAAAAAGAATTATAGAGACAAGAAAAAGGTTCTGTAGATGAATATATATATATATATATATAATGTATATGTGTGACACATCACATTAGGAGACCGAATCAAAATCCCCTCTCATGATAATATTATGTCGGTAAGTGTGAGATAATTAGATTGACACACATGGCCTTCCATCGTTATAGAGAGAAATCGAATCCCGATGTAGGTTGAGTTGGTCAAGTCCCTTAAGGCTCACCTATATTGTGATTTGAGATCTTGCTTAAGACCTGGAGATATCACTAGTGACCTAAGGATATGGTATGCTTAGTCAAGTCCCTCAAGGGCATATTATCGAATCAGACTTATTTGTAATAGTAGTGATGACTTAATCGAACATCATGATTGGTTGAATCCCTCGAGGCCACGATGGATCGAAGGTCGAATAGGATGGAAATCACAAGGAGTTATGATCAGCAAAAGTTGCCTACCTTTTCGGACTTAGTGTGATTAGTCGAGTCCCTCAAAGTTACACTAAGATACTGCTTAGATCCGATCCCCACTAGAAATCTATCGGAGATTTTCGTTTCACACACCGAGGGTGTCACGTGATTCATTAGAAAAATAGTATGAGTATATTAAGATAGAAGTACATATCTTGATTGTTTATCTTTTATAAAAAATCTGCATGTTATTTATTTCTGTTGCATCTTTATATGTCAGAAACATATCACTTTCAAATCTCTTACGTGGTGTACTTAATGTTAACCATCTCACTGGTCCAAACTATACAGAATGGCTCTGTAACTTGAGAATCTTTCTCACGGTAGAGAAAATCACGTATGTCCTTGATATAGCAATGCCCATGCCAAAGGAAAGGGCAACTGAGGATGAGATCACTTACTATGTAAAATATATTGACTACTCCACTCTTACGCAGTATTATATGTTAGGCTCCATGACTCTTAAGTTACAAAGGTAGTATTGAAAGATGGATGCCAGATACATTCTCCTACATCTCCGTAAATTGTGAGGAATAAGGAATGACTCAACGATATGAGATATCCAAGAATCTCTTTCATGCTTGGATGACTAAGGGGACACCAATTCAGAATCATATCCTTAAGATGATCGAGAGATAGAGAAGCTCATGGGTCTAGAAATGGTCTTAGAGGATAACCTGTATGTGGATCTTGTACTTTAGTTTCTCTTAGATTTTTTTCATAGTTCATTATGAATTTTAACATGAACATGAAAATGAACATAGTTCAACCCCGGCCGCTTCAACACCTCTTCCCCCTTGCTCAGCATCTTTTGTCGTAGCTGCTGGTTGTCATCACTACAGCCTCAACTGATAAGACCCTAAGGTCTTATCGTAAAAGAAAGAAGAGAAAAGAGGATGATCACTTCGAGGGGATCGGTCTCCTTGATCACTTCGAGGGGATCGACCTCCTAGGGTTTATCCACAGACTGAAATAATAGTTTATTGATTGATTGATTCTGAAAAGAAATGATTACATCACTATTTATAGAGTTCCACCTAGAGTCCACCTAGACTTAGACTCTTAATAATAAATAAATATTAAATAAACCTCTTCCCAACTCTAACCGAACTAAACAGACTCAATAAATATTATTCAAAAGCTTATAAAATAAAAGGGTCCTAACATCAACCCAGTGGCTCGACGATCGCTCCCTTGGGTCGCATCAGTTGCAGCCACACCAATGCTAGTGGCAGTTGTGACATTACTTTCACGTCTTCCCTTTAAGATCACTTACTTTCCATTAATAAAAAACTTCATGATTAGTTTAGAAAAATACCACGAAACATCACCCAATGTTGATAGCCATTCAATTCCGAGCACTACTTTGAAGTCTTCCAAGGGTAGTAAAAAGAAGTCCATAAGCAACTCTTGGCCCTGCAAAGTTAGTTTAATCTTTGAGCACTTGCTATCATAGGTTAAAATCCATCCATCGGTGACTTTTACTTTGAATTTGTTACAGTCTTCAATGTGGTAGGCTAATCGGTCAACAACCTTACTATCTATAAAATTGTTAGTGCTATTAGTATCAATCAAAAGTGTAACATGTTGATGTTCCAAAGTTCCTCCAACTTTCATAGTTTGCAGGTTAGAGTAGCCGGCTAATGCATGCTAGGTCCAACATCGTTATCAGAATCTATACCTTCATGATCGGAGTCTATATTGTTAGCTTCCGGTTTCGCCTCAATTGGTTCAATCATAAGCAGTTGCCCTTGTTTACATTGGTGTGCCAGCACAAACCCTTCACTGATCTTTCCTTGAGTTCGTCTCGGGTTAGTCTTCGAGTATTAGGGTTCTGGTTAGGAATAGATGGGGCGGGTGGCTTGTTGATCATCTGTTTTTTGTTACTTCTATTCCAACGATTTTTCATACTGATTTTTTCCTCATATAAACATGCAAATAATATCGCAACGATCATAGTGCAGGGTTGACAAGCTTTGACTTCATACTGAATATCTGAATTAAGACATTCGATAAATGTGCCCACTAGTTGTCGTTCAGACCAATCTCTAGCTTGATTTGGTAATCTTTTAAACCTACTAGATATTCTAATACTGTAGAAGTTTAACGAATTTTGGCGAGTTGTCCATCAATATTCTCATATTCAGATGGGCTAAACTGAACAAGAAGCCCTCTCTTGAATTGCTCCCACTAAGGAACTCTGTGGCAAGTTTCATACCAATCATACCATTGGATTGCAACTCCGTTAAGCTGGATTGAGGCTATTTCTACCTTGGATTCTTCTGGGGTCCTGTGAAAGCGAAAAAAAATTTCTGCCCTAAAGATCCAACTGGTCGGATTCCCATCTTCTCATCTCAAAAATTCTACCTTAATGCATGGGTAGTTTGTGTCATAATCTTGGGACCCTTTTCCTATATATCTATATATTTTCAATGTAGAACTTGAGCCCCCATCTTGTTGAAATTTGCTGAGGCTCTCTAGTAAACTCTTTTTGAAATCATCAAGTGTTTCTTACAATCAGTTTTTAATTCTAATTTTCAATGCTTCCATTTGTGCTTTCACTGAGTTATCGATAGCCATTGCGTAAGACTGCAAATCTGTAATCTCTAGTTCTTGTTTCTGATGTCTAGTGAAGGGCATTATCACTGTCAACACGAAGCTACCAAGGAAGCAAACGCCGAGGGCAATGCTGCGGTCGCTGCGAGGAGGAAGAGTTGCTATCCTATTTCTATCGCTGCGTGAGGTGAGAGCACTGGAGGCTGGAAGGCGACTGCATCAGTGTGGCTGCAACTGCTACAACCCAAGGGAGCAATCACCAAGCCACCAGGTTGATGTTAGGACCCTTTTATTTTATGAGCTTTTGAATAATGTTTATTGAGTCTGTTTAGTTCAGTTAGAGTCGAGTAGAGGTTTATTTAATATTTATTTATTATTAAGAGTCTAAGTCCTGGTGGACTCTAGGTGGAACTCTATAAATAATGATGTAATCGTTTCTTTTGAGAATCAATCAATTAATGAAATATTAGTCTAGTCTGCAGACAAACCCTAGGAGGCCGATCCCCTCGAAGTGATCAAGGAGGCCGATCCCCTTGAAGTGATCATCCCCTTTTCTCTTCTTTATTTTATGATAAGACCTTATAGTCTTACCATTTGATATCAGAGTGGTGATCCTTGACATTCTCACTGCAATATTGTCGTAGCTATCATCAAAAAAAAAAAAAAGAGGAGAGAGAAGGTCGGCAGCCCGCACCCTTGCTTCCCTTCTCCACCACCACCGCCACTGCAAGGTGACTCCACTGCTACCACTAGTTCCCGACCTCTCGTCGTCGCTCGATCACTGCTGCCCGCCTCCCAACCGCAACCCTAGCTGCCTCCCCTTCGGTCGTAGCCACAGCCGCCAGTTGCCTCCCTCCTCGCGACGATCGAAACAGGGCAACTCACTGATTGCCCTCGTTCCCAGCCGCGTCACCACCACTTTTCCTAGCCGCCTCACCACCGCTCGATCACCACTACCCGCCTCCTAGTTGCAACCCTAGCTGCCTCCCCTTGGGTCATAGCTGTAGCCGCCGGTTGCCTCCCTCCTCGCGGTGACCGAAACAGGGCAACTAACCAATTGCCCTTGTTCTCAATCGTGCCACCACCATTTCCCTTCCACACCGGCTGTCATAGCACCATCGCCTCCCAGCCGAGCTACCACCGTTGCCAGCCCCGGTGCGCCATCGCCAACGGCTCCCTCTATGGTGCGATGGAAATAGAGTACCCTTTGCTATTGCAGCCATCGGACCCTTCGTTGCCTCTCGACCTTGTCAATGCCACCGCAGCCGCCCAGTTGTGACCCTCGCTGCCTCCTTCTCCACCGCCGCCTGTCCCCCCTTGGGTCGCAACCGTAGTTGCCCAACCTCCCCTCCTCGCAACGACCAAAATAGGGCAACCTTGCATCTTCTGCTACAGCCACCGATCACCGTAATTCCCGGCCAGCAACCACCGCCGCCACTACTCCCGGCCAGCACCTCCCAACCATGACCCTTGTTGCCTCCTTCTCCACCGCCGCTCACCTCCCCTTAGGTTGCAGCCGCTCGACCTCCCCTCCTTATGGTGACCAAAATAGAGCAACCTTGCATCTCCTGCCGCAGCCACTGATCACTGTAGTTCTCGGCCAGCAACCACCACCGCTGCTACTCCCGGCTAATGGCCAACCCCTCGTTCCATCGCAGCCACCCTCCAGCAACGCACACAGCAACCGCAGCAAGTTCTTGTGCTGCCCTGCCTCAACCCCAATAACGCACGCACTGATTCCTCTTCTCAACCCTGGCCGCTTCAACGCTGCCTCTCCCTTGCTCTGCATCCTCTACCGCAGCCGCTAGTTGCCATCATCGTGGCCTCAACCCCGACTGCTCGGCGATCTCTCCCTTGGGTCATAGCTACAGTCGCTAGACTATCCCTCCTCGCGGTGATCAAAATAAGGCAACCACGACCACCGCAGCCACCATCGTTTCCTCAACCGCACACGATCCCTCAGCATCACCAACGCCTACTTCCGTAGTATGACAGAGACAGAGCGATGCTGCCTTCCATCCATGTCGTCGCAGCCACTACAGCGGCGAGCCCTCCATGCAGTCACCGCAATAAGCATCGCTACCTCCCACGCAATGACCACAGCTACATCCTCACATCCTCGCAGCAACCTTTCATTCCCACAGTGCTGCCACCAATTGTGTCACAACAGCAGCATCGAATAGGGCAGTGATTGATGCCCTAATCCTGACACCAGAAATAGGAGTTGAGATTACATATTTACAATCTTACGCACTAGCCACCGATAACTCAATGAAAGCACAAATAGAAGCATTGGAAATCAGAATTGAGAACCGGCTACAAGAAACACTTAATGATTTCAAAAAAAGCCTACTGGAGAGCCTCAGCAAATTTCAACATGATGGGCAGCTCGCCCAAATTTGTCAGACTTCTCAGTATTATAATATCATAACAAATTTGAACGATTATCAAATCAAGCCAAATATTAGTCTAAACAATAACTGGTGAGAATATTTATTGAAGGACTTAATCCAGATATCCAGTGTGAAGTTAAGACTCGTCAACCCCACAGTATAATAGCTACAATCTCGTTCGCACATCTACATAAGAAAAAAATTAGTAGGGAAAATCATGGAAATAGAAGCGACAACAACCAGATGATCAGCAAGCCACTTGCCCCATCTATTCCCAACCAAAATTCTGACACTTGAAGACTAACCCAAGAAGAACTCAAGGAAAGATCAACAAAGGGTTTGTACTATGATGAAAAGTGGAGTATGGAGCACCGATGTAAACAAGGGCAACTTCTGATGATTGAGCCAATTGGAGAGGAACCGGAAGGAAAAGAGTTGGACTCCAATCATGAAGGTGTGAAAATTGATGAAGATATTGAAGCCATCACACATACAGTACATGCATTGGCTGGCTACACTAACCCACAAACAATGAAAATCGGAGGAACTTTGAAGCATCAGCCTGACACTATTTTGATTGATACAAGTAGCACTAATAATTTTATGGACAGGAAAGTTGCAGCCCAATTAGCCCACCACATCGAAGGCTGTGATATATTCGAAGTAAAGATCGCTGATGGATGGATTTTAACTTGTGATGGCAAAGGCCAAGAGTTTCTTGCAAAGATTACTACATTGAAAGACCGACCTGTTGCTTACACTGTCAAAAAGTGGATACCATACTTACTTGATCAACGGGTTGTGATGCGTTGCAGATAGTCTATGACTAAAGTGCTGAAAGAGAAGCTTTATGATACGTTACAGATAGCCTATGACTAAAGTGCTGAAAGAGAAGCTCCCCGAGATTGATACTACTCGGCCTTGAGGATAAGGCTGACTTGAAGAGGGAGGAATTGTTAGGACCCTTTTATTTTATGAGCTTTTGAAGAATGTTTATTAAGTCCGTTTAATTCAGTTAGAGTCAGATAGAGGTTTATTTAATATTTATTTATTATTAAGAGTCCAAGTCTTGGTGGACTCTAGGTGGAACTCTATAAATAGTGATGTAACCATTTCTTTTCGGTAGACAATGAAATATTATTTAGTCTTTTGACTAACACCAGGAGGCTGATCCCCTTGAAGTGATCAAGGAGGTCGATCCCTTCGAAGTGATCATCCCTTTTTCTCTCTTTCTTCTACAATAAAACCCTAGAGTCTTATCAATGTGTCTAAGAGGAAGTGAGATGAGGTGAACATTACATACTTGTAGCATTGTAGGCTAGGTTATATCCACAAAGGAAGAATCCAAGTATTGTTAAAATATGAATATTTAGATCCATTTGATTATGAATCATATACAGCCTGTGAGTCTTGCCTTCAAGGGAAACAGACCAACTCTCCATTTAGTGGAACTAGAGAGAGAGCTAAAGAGTTACTAGAACTCATACATAGTAATGTATATTGTCCTATATCAACTCAAGCTATAGGTGATTATTTATACTTCATTATATTCATCAAAAACTACTCAAGGTATATGTAGGGAAATCTAGGGGTGATATCACATGCATAGTAGAAGAACATAAAACAAAATCTTAAATTTTCCAGAAGGTATTCATCATCGTGCGTAGATTGGTACGTAAAAACCCACGAAACTGAAAACCATGTATGAGATAGTTGTGTTACATAGGGAGATCATATATCCCTGAATTCCTATAGATTTGTAAGAGATGATGAAGAAGGTCAAGTGTCCTACTCTCTAGCGATGATCCATATGGAAGGGGCTATGAAGATGCTCCTTAAATCACTACCCAAATCTCCACACCTGCTATCTGAGGAGAAGGGGAGAGGAGAAAAGGAGGTGGCAACTAAGAAGCCTTGGCCTATAACTCTTTAGTTCTCTCCTATTTATAGAGGTCCCCTATTAACTTAACCCTGATAGATCCTACCCTATTAGGTACTGAATCTCTATCCAACTATCCAAGTCTCTTAGATTAGTGGATCTCTATCCAATAATATTTCATTTGCTCTTATTGGATCTCATCCATAGGATCTAATAATTCATAGGCCTATTGGATATCCAATAAGATAGGAGCTCTAGTGGATATCTTATATCCGAACCTCTACTAGTCACAACACCTACCATATTTCTAAGCCCAATATCGAGCTAGCCATGACTCATACCTATCAGAATTTCTTCTAACTCAGTGAATTATTATCTCCATAATAATTCACTCAACTCATCGACCACAAACGTATTAGGCCACTACACCGTAGTCCCCAAACGATATAAAGCAATATAGGGGAATCCAATCATTTAGACCTATCTGTCCTCAATTACCATGTATCTATAGTCCCTCATCCATCTAATAACCCGGAGACCGTATACCGAGCATGGTGTTGTCAGACCCATATGGTTTCTCCTCGAGTCTCGTTCTAATTAGATTCTCTTAGGGAACTTATTCTCTCTAAATCCGAATGACCTTGGCCAAGGATTTGTCTGAGCAAAAACACATAGGATATTCATCTCATGATACCGAGAGCGAATGATCCTCTATCGACACTCAATAGCCCTCGTAAGGTGGGTGCAACTTCCGATGATCGATTATACTAGATCTGAAACTTTTAAACCTATAAGTTTGGTATCAAAGAGTGGAGTACTCATATAGGACATCCTTGGTGTCTCAAGTCTAAGGACCAGGTATACCACTGAGATGACAGAATCGCTGTTTGACAATGAGGTATCATCAACCATCTAGCATTCCATTAGAGGATCAATCAGTAAACTAATTCTCCAATGAGCACCTGCACTATAGCCCTAATGTCCCCACATGAGCAGCTATGAGACCAATTGCCTCCATGATATAGATGGGTGTACAACACACCAATTTGTCTGGTTATCTCAATGTCCCTCTCGAGTAACATATGACCAGTATTTTTAGGGTTTGTGTTTAAAGGTGAATCGGTCTCATTATCGTGATCTCATCATGATCCGATTCTCATTGCATAGATCCATGGACTTCACAGTATATATATGCAATAAGCAATATAAAGTGAGAAAATGTCATAATAATAATAAGCAAAAAGACTGCTTGTCATATCACACGTGCCATCACTCTATATTGGCTTATTGGGCACCTATAACTAGCAATCTCCCACTTGACTTAAAGCCAATCACCTACATGTCTAATCCCCATCAGACCCCTATGATGCTCATAGACAATCAAATATAATGGCTTTGTCAATCGATTGGTGATATTTTCTTCGGATGAAACTCTTTCCATTGCTACATCTCCTTAGGCCACGATCGCTCTAATAAGTTGAAACCTCTTTAGAACACTTCTGATGAGACTCGGGTTCCCTTATTTGAGTAATCACCCCGTAGTTGTCACAATATAAGAGAATTAAATCCCAGATTTCTGATTAACTTCTTCATCCTGACTCCCTCCTTTGCTACCTCTATCGGAGCAATATACTTCACCTCTATAGTCGAGTCAACAATAGTATCTTGCTTCGAACTCTTCTAGCATACTTCTCCTCTATTCAAGGTGAATATGTACTTTAAATTAGACTTGTTATCATCGACATCAGACTGGATGCTTGAGTTTGTGTGGTCCTCAACCTTGAGGCTACTTCCTCGTAAAATATCCTTAGTCCTTCTCAAATACTTACGAATACACTTTATTGCTTTTCAGTGCTCCAAGCTTGGATCCGCCTGATGCCTACTCGTGACACTCAAAGCATGCACTATATCAAGCTAGGTACATAGTATGATATACATAATAGACCCTATCATTGAGGTATAGGATATCCTATCTATGTTCGCCCTTTCTTCAGGAGTCTTTGGGGACATACTCCTAGAAAGTGATATCCCATGTCTTATCGGTATAAGACGTCTCTTGAAATTTTTCGTGTCAAACCTTTTGACAATGGTGTCTATATACTTAGACTATGACAAGCTAAGCATCCTCATAAATCTATCTCTATAGATCTGAATCCCTAATATGTAGGATACTTCCCCTGAGTCCTTCATGGAGAAGTATACAGATAGCCAAGCCTTTATAATAGAGAGCATTCCTATATCATTCTCAATGATTAGGATGTTATCCACATATAACACCAAAAAGGTGATAGTGCTCCCACTTACCTTCCTATATACACAAGGCTTATCTTCGTTCTTAACGAAGTCATAAGATCTGATCGCCTTATCAAATCTTATATTCTAACTTCATGAAGCTTGCATTAGTCCATAGATGGACCTAAGCAACCTACACACCTTATCTGAACTATCCTTGGACACGAATCCCTTTGGCTGTATCATATATACCTCCTCCTCAAGGTTGCCATTAAGGAATGTGTTTTCACGTCCATTTGCCAGATCTCATAATCATAGTATGCTACAATAACCAACAGAATTCAGATAGATTTCAACATAACTACATGTGAGAATGTTTCGTCATAGTCAACACCTTACATTTGACGATACCCTTTAGCCACTAGCTTGCTTTATAGGCGTCCACAATTCCATCTACTCTAATCTTCTTCTTAAAGATCCACTTGTAACCAATGGGTACAATACCCTCAAGTGCATCAACTAGGTTCCAAACTTTGTTGGAGTACATGGAATCTCTCAGAATTTATGGTTTCTTGCCACTTCCCAGAGTCTATACTCGTAATAGCCTCCCCATAAGTATGAGGATCAATATCCTCAACATGCTCTCCTATAATATATCTCACATATCTCTCAGGAGGATGGGATACTCTATCAGACCTACGTGAAGTTGGAACTTATATGCTAGGTATCTAAATATATTCGGGCTGTGGAGTGGTGCTTGAGCTAGGTTCTCCAACCTCGCTCAACTCTATCATGCTCTCACTGTCTCCGCCAAGAATGTGTTCCTTTTCAAGGAACATTGCTCTCTTGGCTATAAAGACCTTTTGGTCCTTAGGGTGATAGAAATAATACTTATAAGTTTTTTTAGGGTATCCTATGAACTTGTACTGCTCTATCCTTGATTCTAACTTATTAGGGTTATGTCTTTTAACGTGAGTAGGGCAACCCCAAATCTTAACAACCTTAAGATTATACTTTTTCTCTTTCCATATCTCATATAGAGTAGACACTACCAACTTAGTTGAGATTCTGTTTAGAAGGTAAGCTGTGGTTTCTATGGCGTATCCTCAAAATAATATTGGAAAGTCGACGAAACTCATCATGGACCACACCATGTCTAACAATATGTGATTCCTCCTCTCGAATACACCATTGAGCTGAGGTGTATAGGGAGGTGTCTATTGGGATAGAATCTCATAGTCCTTGAGGAACTTGGTAAACTACGTACTCAAGTACTCACCTCCTTGATTTGATCGAAGAATCTTGATACTCTTCAGTCTAGTTTTCCACTTCATTCTTATTCTCCCTGAATTTCTTGAAGGCCTCAGACGTGGGACCACATATGGCATGAGTTGACATGGGACCACATACATTACTATGTATGAGTTCCAGCAACTCAGTGGCTCTACTCTAGTTCCACTAAATGGAGAGTTTGTCAGTTTTCCACAAAGGTAATGGTCGCAAGTTGCAAATAACTCATAGTCGAATGGATCTAGGTATCCATCCTTTAGCAACTTTTGAATCATTCTCTCATGGATATGACCTAGCCTACAATGCCACAGGTATGTATTGTTCATCTTATCTCATTTCCTCTTATACTTACTTATATTCATAATATGTTGAGCAATGTCTAGCATAAACAAACCATTATGCAATGTTCCTTTCTTGATGATCTTATCATCTAATAATATTAAATAATTATTATTCTCAAAAACTAATTTATAACCATTAACTCTCAAATAGGAAATAGAAATAATGTTTTTGATAATATAAAGAATAAAATAGCATTCATCCAATGCAATAATAGCTCCACCAAGCAAATGTAAAGTGACCTCGCCGAAAGCAACAGTAGCAACTCTTACTCCATTGCCCATCTTAAGGTCCATCTCACCTCTCACTAATCTCCTAGGCTTTGCCAAAACCTATAATGAATTGCAAATGTAATAAGCACTGCTAGTATCCAATACCCATGTATTATCATAAGACTATGACAAATAGAGACTGATCATGAATATACTTGAATCTTCTCCAAGCTTTTGTTTTGCCCTCTTTGCAAGGTACTCTTTGTAGTTCTTCTTCCAATGCCTATCTTTGTCGTAGTGGAAATACGGGCATTTGTCTTTCGTCAGATCTTTCTTAGTAACTTTTGTTTTACTCGGTCTACCCTTGCCCTTGCCCTTCTTAAGGGATTTTTTTACTTTCCTTTTCCTTCTGTCTCACCAGTAAAGTGAACTGGCTTCTCATTCTTTATAGTGCTCTCTGCCTCCCTTAACATATTGAGGAGCCAAGGGAAAGTCACCTCAAGCTTGTTCATATTAAAATTCATTATGAACTGAGAAAAGAAATCTGATTGGGACTAAAGTAGAAGGTCCACACACAGGTCATCCTCTAGGACCATTCCTAGACCTATGAGTTTCTCTATCCACTCAATCATCTTCAGAACATGGTTCTGAACTGGTGTCCCCTCAATCATCTTGGCCCGGAAAAGACTCTTGGATATCTCATATCATTGTGTCCTTCCCTATTCCTCAAATAATTTATAGAGATACAGGAGAATGGGTCTAGCATCCATCTTTTCATGTTGTCTCTGTAACTCAGAGTCATGGAGCCCAATATGTAATACTAAGCAAGAGTGGAGTTAGCTATGTACTTTACATAACAAGTGATCTCATCTTTGCTTACCCCTTCCTCGAGCGTAGGCATCACTGTATCAAGGATATACGTAATTTTTTTTGCCATGAGAATGATTCTCAGGTTATGGAGCCAATCGTTGTAATTTGGACCAATGAGGTGGTTGACATCAAGTGTACCATGTAAGGGATTTGAAAGTGATATTTTTTAAAAATAAAGATGTAGTAAAAATAAATAATATACAGATTTTGTAAAAATCAAATAATTAAGATATAGTCTTCCATCTTAATCGACTCCCACTATTTTCTCGTGAAACACATAATTCCCTGCGGTATGTGAATCAAAGACTCCCTAGCGGATCTCTAGTGGGGATCAGGATCCAATCGACGTCTTAATATAACCTCAAGGGACTCGACCAACTATGATGTTCGATTAAGTCATTATCATCATTACAAGATGAGTCTAATTCGATAATATGCCCTCAAGGGACTCGACCAAGCATACCATGTCCTCGGGTCATTGGTGACATCTCTATATTATAGGCAAGATAGCAAATTATAATATAAGTGATCTCAAATGACTCGACCAACTCATCCTATGTTGGGAATCGGTTCCTACCTATAACGATGGAAGGCCACATGAATCGATCTAATTACCTTATGTTTACTGACTTAATATTATCGAGAGAGGAGATTTTAATTTGGTCTCCTATGAGGTGTCACACACATATATATTTAATATATATCTATATCGCATGCAAATATATATATTTAGTAGGTATATAAGAAATTACACATCACATGAGCAATAACACCAAATGATCATGGACCCCAACCTAATGTGATCAGGCCCGTGCCAATAGACCCAATCACTCACATCAAGATCTATGTGTGTAGTGGCTCATCTTTATGTCCTGTGATCATCCATCTCGTCCATGTCGATTCCGTCAGCATCTCGACACATCTTCATGGATCGCGATCATCTGTCTAGGCGTCGTGGGTCCCGCTATCGCTTTCACGCTCCCGTTGCACCTCCTCGTGTAATTATAACATAAACACAAGCACATAAGCCTGACAATAAACGAGAAAAAGAAATTAAAAGGCTCGCAGGCCCCAATAATAATAATAATAATGATCACATCACACTCATACATCACATCACACGGTACATGATCATCCGTCCATATCAAATATCACATATACATATCTTTATATAGGACTACTAGATAAATAATAATAGTTAATTAAATCTTTTAACTAACTAATATTTTCTTGAAATTTGGGACAATGAATTTTCTAAATTATAAGGGGTATTTAGGTAATTTGGATAGAAACGATAAAACTCAAAATTTCTCAAATTCTAAGGGATAAAATTATCTTTTTTACTGAAAACCTAATCTCATGCCTGCCTCTGCATTGTGGTCGTTGCCACCATGCCGGTGGCGGCATTTACAATGGGGGGGCACCACCCATGCCCACGGGAGCAGCGCCCGTAGGTGCCAGGTGTCGTTCCCTGCAGTGCAGTGCTCGCCAGCACCACTGTAGGCGACTGCCATGGGCGAGCCCCACCCCCCACAAGCGGCTCGCCCGCGAGCGATGCCCCATTTGCGGGTGAGCACCGCCAAGTCACCCGCAGGTGCCGCCTTACCTTGCGAGCACCACTACTAGCAGCCTGCTACAAGCAAGCCGTCGACCGCAGGCCGCCATTAGCCAATCGCCTACAAGCAGACTGCCAAGGCTATAAGAAGCCTTTGGCCACTTCTACGAGGGCAGCAACAATTGCTACCCTTTCTCACATTTTGCGTCAATGATTTTGACATCAAAAGTCTTCCTAAAACACAACACATACTTACAAATCAATCTTTCGTTAAAACAACGTAGCTCTGATACCACTATAGGGAAATCTAGGGGCAACATCACAAGTGCAATGGAAGAATATAAAACAAAATTCTAAATTTTCCAAAAGGTATTCATTGTCGTGTAAAGATTAGGGCACAAAAACTCATGAAACTGAAAACCACATGTGAGATAGTTGTGTTACCTAGGGAGATCATATATCCCTGAATTCCTTCAGATCTCTAGGAGAGGATGAAGGATATAAAGCGTCCTCTCTAACGGTGATCCACATAGGGCTGCAAAAATGCTCCTCAAATTGCTACCCAAATCTCCACACCTGCTATTTGAGGAGAAGGGGAGAGGAGAATAGGAGGTGGCAACTAATAAGCGTTGGCCTATGACCTTTTTGTTGAATCTTAGATTTTGATGATGAAGTCAATTTTAATTTGTTTGATCTAATCTATATATTGAGAAAAGTGTGCAGGATTAACTATGATAGCAGTAAGACATAAAATAGGTGTTGTGCTAGAGTCAAGATCGAGATCTCATTAGGAGTTCGAGAGTTCATCGAAAGTCCGAACGTTTGTCGAAAGTTCAGCTGGAACCAACCAAGAAGTCCAGGAGCTTGCTAAGGAAGCTCATTAGAACTCGTCAAGAAGATCGTCATAAAGTTCAGGAGCTTGCCGGGAGTCCACCGGAGCATTGCCGAGAGTTTGTCGGATGTTCGCCGGAAGTATGCCGGAAGCTTGCCGGAAGAGCAATTGACGCACCAGAATAAGAAGTGCTATGATTATGTCTTAATTAGCATAGTTAGAGCGTAAATTAAGTTAGGATTGGGAGGTAATCCTACTAACTTAATTAGGGGCCAACTAGGCCCTTAATAGGGCTGAATTGGGCCGAATTGAGCAACCAATTCAGCCCCTGAAAACATGGCCGGTGGTGGCACCGCCTGGAAAGCAGTGCCCCAGGATTTCTGGGCAATGGTACCACCCAGACTGGGCAGTGGTACCGCTGATAGTTAATGCTGCTAGCGGTGGTACCGCCCCTGTCAGGCAATGGTACCGCTAGTTCCTTGAAAATCCGGGATGAGACACTTTTTGGCTCCAATTTTGAAGCCATTGGGGCCTATAAAAACCCCACCCTTTTCTACATGAAAGGGCATGAAAGTATTGAGATAATCTTGAGTTATTGGGGTGTAAAAGTATTGTAAACAAGTGCTAGAGTCCTCCTCCCTTACTAAGTTTTAAGATTATTCAAGAGAGGTGTGAGACTTGTAAGGATTCTCTCCTAAACCCGTGAAAAGGAGAAAGTGCTGTAAAGAGGTGGTTGGTCTTCACCTATTGAAGGAAGGCCTTTAGTGGACGCCGGAGACATCGAAGGAGGAGGAATCCGAAAGTGGATATAGGTCACATTAACCGAACTACTCTAAATTTTGGTTTGCTTTTTATTTGTGCAATTTACATTACTACAAATCTCCTTAATCCTCTCTTTCATTTTTACGAAAACTTTTAAGTTCATATTCTCTCTGAAATAGATTGAATCAAAACCATTTTCATCGGAATCAGTTTGAATTGAAACAAATATTTTCTAAAATCGGAAAAGTTTTTCGCTGCACTAATTTACCCCCCCTCTTAGTGCCGCTTTTGATCCTAACAATTAGTATCAAAGCAAGGTTTACTCTCATTTGGTTTTAAACCCAAGAGAGATGACATTTGCCTGCAACCTAGAGGATTATTCAATTACACGTCCGCCCATGTTTAATATGATGGATTACACATATTGAAAGACTAGAATGAGAATCTTCCTAATTTCAATCGATTTTGAATTATAGAATATTGTAGAAAATGGATTTCAAAAGTCTTCTCTTCCAATGAATGATTGGAATGAGTTGGAGAAGAAGACTTTCGCTTTAAACGCAAAGG
>LVTN01000172.1:388808-440031 GCA_001649415.1 Musa itinerans
CCCCCCCCCCTCTTAGTGCCGACCTCGGACTCTCGATCCTAATAGATATCCCTCTCGAGTAATATATGACCATGATTATTTATGGTATATGTTTAAAGGTGAATCGATCTCATTATCATGATCTCATCACAATCCGATTCTCATTGCATAAATCCATGGACATCACAATGTATATATGCAATAAGCAATATAAAGTGAGAAAATACTATAATAATAATAAGTGAAATGATTACGTGTCAAGTCAACGTGCCATCACTCATATGATTTGCTTGTAGGGCACCTATGATTAGCAATATAGACATGTTTACTTAATGAAGTACAAGTCCAAGGCCTTCAAGAAATTTAGGGAATATAAGAATAAGGTAGAAAATCATACTAGAAAGAGTACCAATGGGCCCCTCCTTATACACCTTAGCTCAATGGTGTATCGGAAAAGAGGAATTGTATACTATTAGATATGATACGGTCCATGATAAGTTTTGTCGAGCCATTGTCTCATTTTGGGGGTTTCCCTAGAGTCTACAGCTTACCTTCTAAACAGAGTTCCAACTAAGTTAGTAGTATCTACACTATATGAGATATGTAAAGGAAAGAAGCCTGATCTTAAGGTTATTAAGATTTAAGGCTGCCCTACCCATGTTAGGAGACACAACTTTGATAAGTTGGAATCTAGGATGAAATGGTGAAAGTTCACAGGATACCCCAAGGAAACTTGTGAGTATTATTGTTAGGAAATCTGGGACAATATCATATGTGCAGAGGAAGAATAGAAACAAAAATCAAAGTTTTTCCACATAAAATAAGATTTCATCATCGTGCAAAAGTTGGTGTGCAAAAACCCGCAAAACTAAAAAACATGTACATAGGAGATTATGTTACCTAGAAAGATCATATATCCCTGAAAACCTATAGATCTGTGAGAGAGAATGAAGAAAGTCAAATTTTCTCCTCTCTAGCAGTGATCTATACGGTAGGGGTTGCGAAGACGCTCCTCAAATCGCTGCCCAAATCTCTTCCTCACTCACACCACGCAATCAAGAAGGGGTTGCCCCTTCTTGCTGTCCACACACCCTAAATAGAAGCTGCAATATGAGGAGGAGAGGGAAAGAGGAGAATAGGAGGTGGCAGCCAAAAAGCCTAGCCCATGGCCCTTTTGGTTCCTTCTTATTTATAAAGGCCCCATATCAACTTAACCTTAATGGATCCTACCATATTGGGTGCTAGATCTTCATCCAACTACCCAAGCTTCTTAGATTAGTGGGTCTCTATCCAATAATCTCTCATTGGCTTTTATTAGATCTCATTCATATGATCCAATAATTTAGGGGCTTATTGGATATCCAATACGATAGAAGCTCTAGTAGATATCTTATATTCGAACATCTACTCATCGCAACACCTATCATATATATGTGACCCTCTAGGCCCAATATCAAGCTGGCAGTGAGTCATACTTATCATAATTCCTTCTGGCTCAACAAATTATTATTCTCATAATAATTCACTCGACTCATCGATCGGGGATATCCTAGGCCACTATGCCGCAATCCCTAGATGATACAAGGAAATCCAATCTATTGGACCTATCTATCCTTAGTTACCATGTATCTATAGTCCTTCATCCATCTAATACCCCAGGGACTATATACCATGTATGGTAATACCAAGCCCATACAGTTTCTACTCTAGGCTTGCTCTAATCGAATTCTCCTAGATAACTCTTTCTCTCTTAATCTGAATGACTCTGGCAAGGGATTTGTCTAAGCAAGAATACAAGGTATATTCTTCTCATGGTACTAGGAGTGGATAATCCTCTATCGACACTCAATAGCTCTTGTAAGGTTGGCTACCACTCTCGATAACCTATTGTACAAGATCTGAAACTTTCAGACCTATAAGTCCGGTATCAAAGAGCGAAGTACTCATATAGAATATCCTTGATGTCTTAAGCATAAGGACCAAATACACCACTAGGATGATAGAATCACTGTCTGACAATAAGGCATCAATAACTATCCAACATTTTGTAAGCGGATCAATCAGTAAACTCATTCTTCGATGAGCATTTGCACTATATCCCTAGTGTCCCCACACAAGCAACTATGAAACCAACTGCCTCCATCATATTGACGGGTATATAGTATACTTGTTTGTTCGGTTATCTCAATGTCCCTCTCGAGTAACCTATGACCGAGATTATTTAGGGTATGTATTTAAAGGTGAACTCACATGATTGGCTTACAGGGCACATATGACTAGCAATCTCTCATTTGACATAAAGTCAATCATATATGTATCTGATCCCCATCAAACCCTGTGATGCTCAAAGACAATTTGAGATAATAACTTTGTCAGTGGATCTGTGATGTTATCTTTGGATGAAACTTTTTCCACTACTACATCTCCTCAGGTCATGAACTCTCTGATTAGGTGGAACCACCTTAGAACGCGCTTAGACTTATAATGAGACCTGGGTTTCTTCGCTTGAGCAATCACCTCATTATTGTCGCAATATAAGGGAATCGACTCCTAGCTGCCCGGCACGACTCCTAGATCTATAATGAACCTAGGTTCCTTCGCTTGCACAGCTCCGTCCTAGATTCCAACTTATCGTGGTTGTGTCTTTTAACGTGGGCGGGCAGCCCCAAAACTTAACAACCTTAAGATCGGTTTTCTTTTTTTTCTATATCTCATATGGTGTAGATACTACCAACTTAGTTGAAACTCTATTCAGAACGTAAGCTGCGGTCTCTACGGCGTATCCCCAAGATTGGTAGGTCGACGAAACTCATCATGGACCGCACCATATCTAACAGTATACAATTCCTCCTTTCAGATACACCATTAAGTTGAGGTGTATAAGGAAGTGTCTATTGGGATAGAATCTCATAGTCTTTGAGGAACTAAGTGAACTCTGTACTCAAGTGCTCACCTTCTCGATCTAATCGAAGAGTCTTAATATTCTTTCCAGTCTAGTTTTCTACTTCATTCTTATACTCCCTAAATTTCTCAAAGGTCTCGGACTTGTACTTCATCAAGGACACATATCCATACCATGAGAAATCATTTGTAAAAGTAATGAAGTATGAGTAACCACCTATGGCATGAGTTGACATGGGACCACATACATCACTATGTATGAGTTCTAATAGCTAAGTAGCTCTCCCTCCAGTTCCACTAAATAGAGAGTTTGCCAATTTTTCACGAAGGCAAGGCTCGTAAGTTGCATATGAGTCATAGTCGAATGGATATAGATATCCATCCTTTAGCAACTTTTGAATCCTTCCCTCATGGATATGACCTAGCCTACAATGTCACGAGTATGCATTGTTCATCTCATCTCGTTTCCTCTTAGACTCACTTACATTCATGATATGTGGAGTAGTGTCTAGCATAAACAAGCCATTATATAATATTCCCCTCGTGATAATCTTATTATATAATAATATTAAATAATCATTATTCTAAAAAACTAATTTATATCCACTAACTATCAAACATGAAATAAAAATAATATTTTTAATAATAGAATGAACAAAATAGCATGCATCTAATGTAATAATAGCTCCACCAAGCAGATGTAGGGTGACCTCGCCAACAGCCACTATAGCAACTTTTACTCTATTGCCTATCTTGAGGTCCATCTCGTCTCTCGCCAATCTCCTAGGTCTTATCATAACTTGCAATGAATTGAATATGTGATAAGTGTTGAATCTCGGATTTTGATAATGAAACCAATTATAAGTATTTATGATTGAATGTGCGTTTAAGTGACGCAGGGCTAACGTCGATCAAAAAAGGCAAATTGAGTAAAGCAGGAGGAATCGGACGTTGGGCCGGAGCAAACATGTCAGAAGTTTGGACGTCAGACTGGAGGAATGGTCGACGTATCGGCAAAAGGCTTCGGGCCATGAATTCGGGTATCGGGCCAAGAAGATCGGACATTGCGCTAAGAAGATCGAATGTTGCGAGAAGACAATATGCTGATTGGGCAATACACCGAAGGAGAGGATGATGCGCCGAAGGATCGGATGAAGTGCCGGAAAAACCAATGACATGCCGGACAACATAGGATTCTCTTATAATCAATTATGTCTATATCAAGTTAGTTTAGAGTCTAACTGAGTCAGTTTAGAATGTAATTAAGCTAACTCAATTAACAACCAATTAGGCCCGAAATAGGGCTGTTTTGGGCTAAGAGAAAGGTTCATTCAGTGACCTAAATTTTAGGCTGTGTTAGGCCAAGTGGAAGGCCCAAACAGTGACCAAAACTTAGAAACCGTCGTGGCACAGTCTCCGAGACGGTGTTAGGCGGTGGTAGTGCCCAGACATAGCCTTCGAGAGGCTATCAAGTTGTGGTACCACCCAATGTCAGGTGTCAAGCGGTGGTACCACTAGATTGGGTGATGGTACTGCCCAATGTCAGTGCTGCAGGCGGTGGTACTGCTCAGTACTGTCGGTGGTACTACCCATCCTCTGAAAACCCAGGATGAGATATTTTTAGGCTCCAAGTTTGAATAAACTTGAGGCCTATAAAGACCCCTCTCATCCCTGGTTAAGGTACATAAAGGGGGAGAAGTTTGAATCAACTTTTTGTTAATGACAAAGGGGGAGAAGTATGATCATGTTATGCATGATGACGTGTTGCAAATATTCATGATGAAATTTATAATGACTTGAATTCAGTTTGAATTCAAGGTTCTATCAATATGGCATATTGATAGGGGGAGTTAAGGTTAACTCCATCATCAATTGGTTATCAACATCAAAAAGGGGGAGATTGTTTATGATTGAAACCAATTGAGAGTGTTTATGATTTAATGCGCATTTAAGTGATGCAGGGCTAACGTCAATCATAAAAGGTAAATTAATTAAAGCAGGAGGAATCAAACGTTGGGCCGAAGAAAATATGTCAGAAGATTGGACGTCAGGCCAGAGGAATGGTCGATGTATCGGTAGAAGGCTTCGGGTCTTGAATTCGAGTATCGGGCCAAGAAGATCGGACATTGTGCCAAGAAGATCGGATGTTGCAAGAAGACAACATGTCGATTGGGCAATACACCAAAGGAGAGGACGATGCACCGAAGGATCGGACGAAGCGCCGGAAGAATGTTAGAACCCTTGCAGATTCTAAACTTGGGGTTGATCTCTTTAGGGGATCGGCCTCCTTGGAACTCTATAGGGGTTCCTCCCTCCAAGTTGCTGCTCAAAGGCTGCAGAAAAGATTCATCTATTGCCTATCAAAAGAGGAGGAATACATGGCTATTTATAGGGCTTCTAAACCCTAACTCCTAATAGGACTCCTACTCAAGACTCTTACTTCTAACCAACTCCTAATAGGACTCCTACTCAAGACTCTTACTTCTAACCAACTCCTAATAGGACTCATACTCAAGACTCTTACTTCTAACCAACGCCTAATAGGACTCCTACTCAAGACTCTTACTTCTAACCAACTCCTAATAAGACTCCTACTCAAGACTCTTACTTCTAACCAACTCCTAATAAGACTCCTACTCAAGACTCTTACTTCTAACCAACTCCTAATAAGACTCCTACTCAAGACTCTTACTTCTAACCAACTCCTAATAAGACTCCTACTCAAGACTCTTACTTCTAACCAACTCCTAATAAGACTCCTACTCAAGACTCTTACTTCTAACCAACTCCTAATAAGACTCCTACTCAAGACTCTTACTTCTAACCAACTCCTAATAAGACTCCTACTCAAGACTCTTACTTCTAACCAACTCCTAATAAGACTCCTACTCAAGACTCTTACTTCTAACCAACTCCTAATAAGACTCCTACTCAAGACTCTTACTTCTAACCAACTCCTAATAAGACTCCTACTCAAGACTCTTACTTCTAACCAACTCCTAATAAGACTCCTACTCAAGACTCTTACTTCTAACCAACTCCTAATAAGACTCCTACTCAAGACTCTTACTTCTAACCAACTCCTAATAAGACTCCTACTCAAGACTCTTACTTCTAACCAACTCCTAATAAGACTCCTACTCAAGACTCTTACTTCTAACCAACTCCTAATAAGACTCCTACTCAAGACTCTTACTTCTAACCAACTCCTAATAAGACTCCTACTCAAGACTCTTACTTCTAACCAACTCCTAATAAGACTCCTACTCAAGACTCTTACTTCTAACCAACTCCTAATAAGACTCCTACTCAAGACTCTTACTTCTAACCAACTCCTAATAAGACTCCTACTCAAGACTCTTACTTCTAACCAACTCCTAATAAGACTCCTACTCAAGACTCTTACTTCTAACCAACTCCTAATAAGACTCCTACTCAAGACTCTTACTTCTAACCAACTCCTAATAAGACTCCTACTCAAGACTCTTACTTCTAACCAACTCCTAATAAGACTCCTACTCAAGACTCTTACTTCTAACCAACTCCTAATAAGACTCCTACTCAAGACTCTTACTTCTAACCAACTCCTAATAAGACTCCTACTCAAGACTCTTACTTCTAACCAACTCCTAATAAGACTCCTACTCAAGACTCTTACTTCTAACCAACTCCTAATAAGACTCCTACTCAAGACTCTTACTTCTAACCAACTCCTAATAAGACTCCTACTCAAGACTCTTACTTCTAACCAACTCCTAATAAGACTCCTACTCAAGACTCTTACTTCTAACCAACTCCTAATAAGACTCCTACTCAAGACTCTTACTTCTAACCAACTCCTAATAAGACTCCTACTCAAGACTCTTACTTCTAACCAACTCCTAATAAGACTCCTACTCAAGACTCTTACTTCTAACCAACTCCTAATAAGACTCCTACTCAAGACTCTTACTTCTAACCAACTCCTAATAAGACTCCTACTCAAGACTCTTACTTCTAACCAACTCCTAATAAGACTCCTACTCAAGACTCTTACTTCTAACCAACTCCTAATAAGACTCCTACTCAAGACTCTTACTTCTAACCAACTCCTAATAAGACTCCTACTCAAGACTCTTACTTCTAACCAACTCCTAATAAGACTCCTACTCAAGACTCTTACTTCTAACCAACTCCTAATAAGACTCCTACTCAAGACTCTTACTTCTAACCAACTCCTAATAAGACTCCTACTCAAGACTCTTACTTCTAACCAACTCCTAATAAGACTCCTACTCAAGACTCTTACTTCTAACCAACTCCTAATAAGACTCCTACTCAAGACTCTTACTTCTAACCAACTCCTAATAAGACTCCTACTCAAGACTCTTACTTCTAACCAACTCCTAATAAGACTCCTACTCAAGACTCTTACTTCTAACCAACTCCTAATAAGACTCCTACTCAAGACTCTTACTTCTAACCAACTCCTAATAAGACTCCTACTCAAGACTCTTACTTCTAACCAACTCCTAATAAGACTCCTACTCAAGACTCTTACTTCTAACCAACTCCTAATAAGACTCCTACTCAAGACTCTTACTTCTAACCAACTCCTAATAAGACTCCTACTCAAGACTCTTACTTCTAACCAACTCCTAATAAGACTCCTACTCAAGACTCTTACTTCTAACCAACTCCTAATAAGACTCCTACTCAAGACTCTTACTTCTAACCAACTCCTAATAAGACTCCTACTCAAGACTCTTACTTCTAACCAACTCCTAATAAGACTCCTACTCAAGACTCTTACTTCTAACCAACTCCTAATAAGACTCCTACTCAAGACTCTTACTTCTAACCAACTCCTAATAAGACTCCTACTCAAGACTCTTACTTCTAACCAACTCCTAATAAGACTCCTACTCAAGACTCTTACTTCTAACCAACTCCTAATAAGACTCCTACTCAAGACTCTTACTTCTAACCAACTCCTAATAAGACTCCTACTCAAGACTCTTACTTCTAACCAACTCCTAATAAGACTCCTACTCAAGACTCTTACTTCTAACCAACTCCTAATAAGACTCCTACTCAAGACTCTTACTTCTAACCAACTCCTAATAAGACTCCTACTCAAGACTCTTACTTCTAACCAACTCCTAATAAGACTCCTACTCAAGACTCTTACTTCTAACCAACTCCTAATAAGACTCCTACTCAAGACTCTTACTTCTAACCAACTCCTAATAAGACTCCTACTCAAGACTCTTACTTCTAACCAACTCCTAATAAGACTCCTACTCAAGACTCTTACTTCTAACCAACTCCTAATAAGACTCCTACTCAAGACTCTTACTTCTAACCAACTCCTAATAAGACTCCTACTCAAGACTCTTACTTCTAACCAACTCCTAATAAGACTCCTACTCAAGACTCTTACTTCTAACCAACTCCTAATAAGACTCCTACTCAAGACTCTTACTTCTAACCAACTCCTAATAAGACTCCTACTCAAGACTCTTACTTCTAACCAACTCCTAATAAGACTCCTACTCAAGACTCTTACTTCTAACCAACTCCTAATAAGACTCCTACTCAAGACTCTTACTTCTAACCAACTCCTAATAAGACTCCTACTCAAGACTCTTACTTCTAACCAACTCCTAATAAGACTCCTACTCAAGACTCTTACTTCTAACCAACTCCTAATAAGACTCCTACTCAAGACTCTTACTTCTAACCAACTCCTAATAAGACTCCTACTCAAGACTCTTACTTCTAACCAACTCCTAATAAGACTCCTACTCAAGACTCTTACTTCTAACCAACTCCTAATAAGACTCCTACTCAAGACTCTTACTTCTAACCAACTCCTAATAAGACTCCTACTCAAGACTCTTACTTCTAACCAACTCCTAATAAGACTCCTACTCAAGACTCTTACTTCTAACCAACTCCTAATAAGACTCCTACTCAAGACTCTTACTTCTAACCAACTCCTAATAAGACTCCTACTCAAGACTCTTACTTCTAACCAACTCCTAATAAGACTCCTACTCAAGACTCTTACTTCTAACCAACTCCTAATAAGACTCCTACTCAAGACTCTTACTTCTAACCAACTCCTAATAAGACTCCTACTCAAGACTCTTACTTCTAACCAACTCCTAATAAGACTCCTACTCAAGACTCTTACTTCTAACCAACTCCTAATAAGACTCCTACTCAAGACTCTTACTTCTAACCAACTCCTAATAAGACTCCTACTCAAGACTCTTACTTCTAACCAACTCCTAATAAGACTCCTACTCAAGACTCTTACTTCTAACCAACTCCTAATAAGACTCCTACTCAAGACTCTTACTTCTAACCAACTCCTAATAAGACTCCTACTCAAGACTCTTACTTCTAACCAACTCCTAATAAGACTCCTACTCAAGACTCTTACTTCTAACCAACTCCTAATAAGACTCCTACTCAAGACTCTTACTTCTAACCAACTCCTAATAAGACTCCTACTCAAGACTCTTACTTCTAACCAACTCCTAATAAGACTCCTACTCAAGACTCTTACTTCTAACCAACTCCTAATAAGACTCCTACTCAAGACTCTTACTTCTAACCAACTCCTAATAAGACTCCTACTCAAGACTCTTACTTCTAACCAACTCCTAATAAGACTCCTACTCAAGACTCTTACTTCTAACCAACTCCTAATAAGACTCCTACTCAAGACTCTTACTTCTAACCAACTCCTAATAAGACTCCTACTCAAGACTCTTACTTCTAACCAACTCCTAATAAGACTCCTACTCAAGACTCTTACTTCTAACCAACTCCTAATAAGACTCCTACTCAAGACTCTTACTTCTAACCAACTCCTAATAAGACTCCTACTCAAGACTCTTACTTCTAACCAACTCCTAATAAGACTCCTACTCAAGACTCTTACTTCTAACCAACTCCTAATAAGACTCCTACTCAAGACTCTTACTTCTAACCAACTCCTAATAAGACTCCTACTCAAGACTCTTACTTCTAACCAACTCCTAATAAGACTCCTACTCAAGACTCTTACTTCTAACCAACTCCTAATAAGACTCCTACTCAAGACTCTTACTTCTAACCAACTCCTAATAAGACTCCTACTCAAGACTCTTACTTCTAACCAACTCCTAATAAGACTCCTACTCAAGACTCTTACTTCTAACCAACTCCTAATAAGACTCCTACTCAAGACTCTTACTTCTAACCAACTCCTAATAAGACTCCTACTCAAGACTCTTACTTCTAACCAACTCCTAATAAGACTCCTACTCAAGACTCTTACTTCTAACCAACTCCTAATAAGACTCCTACTCAAGACTCTTACTTCTAACCAACTCCTAATAAGACTCCTACTCAAGACTCTTACTTCTAACCAACTCCTAATAAGACTCCTACTCAAGACTCTTACTTCTAACCAACTCCTAATAAGACTCCTACTCAAGACTCTTACTTCTAACCAACTCCTAATAAGACTCCTACTCAAGACTCTTACTTCTAACCAACTCCTAATAAGACTCCTACTCAAGACTCTTACTTCTAACCAACTCCTAATAAGACTCCTACTCAAGACTCTTACTTCTAACCAACTCCTAATAAGACTCCTACTCAAGACTCTTACTTCTAACCAACTCCTAATAAGACTCCTACTCAAGACTCTTACTTCTAACCAACTCCTAATAAGACTCCTACTCAAGACTCTTACTTCTAACCAACTCCTAATAAGACTCCTACTCAAGACTCTTACTTCTAACCAACTCCTAATAAGACTCCTACTCAAGACTCTTACTTCTAACCAACTCCTAATAAGACTCCTACTCAAGACTCTTACTTCTAACCAACTCCTAATAAGACTCCTACTCAAGACTCTTACTTCTAACCAACTCCTAATAAGACTCCTACTCAAGACTCTTACTTCTAACCAACTCCTAATAAGACTCCTACTCAAGACTCTTACTTCTAACCAACTCCTAATAAGACTCCTACTCAAGACTCTTACTTCTAACCAACTCCTAATAAGACTCCTACTCAAGACTCTTACTTCTAACCAACTCCTAATAAGACTCCTACTCAAGACTCTTACTTCTAACCAACTCCTAATAAGACTCCTACTCAAGACTCTTACTTCTAACCAACTCCTAATAAGACTCCTACTCAAGACTCTTACTTCTAACCAACTCCTAATAAGACTCCTACTCAAGACTCTTACTTCTAACCAACTCCTAATAAGACTCCTACTCAAGACTCTTACTTCTAACCAACTCCTAATAAGACTCCTACTCAAGACTCTTACTTCTAACCAACTCCTAATAAGACTCCTACTCAAGACTCTTACTTCTAACCAACTCCTAATAAGACTCCTACTCAAGACTCTTACTTCTAACCAACTCCTAATAAGACTCCTACTCAAGACTCTTACTTCTAACCAACTCCTAATAAGACTCCTACTCAAGACTCTTACTTCTAACCAACTCCTAATAAGACTCCTACTCAAGACTCTTACTTCTAACCAACTCCTAATAAGACTCCTACTCAAGACTCTTACTTCTAACCAACTCCTAATAAGACTCCTACTCAAGACTCTTACTTCTAACCAACTCCTAATAAGACTCCTACTCAAGACTCTTACTTCTAACCAACTCCTAATAAGACTCCTACTCAAGACTCTTACTTCTAACCAACTCCTAATAAGACTCCTACTCAAGACTCTTACTTCTAACCAACTCCTAATAAGACTCCTACTCAAGACTCTTACTTCTAACCAACTCCTAATAAGACTCCTACTCAAGACTCTTACTTCTAACCAACTCCTAATAAGACTCCTACTCAAGACTCTTACTTCTAACCAACTCCTAATAAGACTCCTACTCAAGACTCTTACTTCTAACCAACTCCTAATAAGACTCCTACTCAAGACTCTTACTTCTAACCAACTCCTAATAAGACTCCTACTCAAGACTCTTACTTCTAACCAACTCCTAATAAGACTCCTACTCAAGACTCTTACTTCTAACCAACTCCTAATAAGACTCCTACTCAAGACTCTTACTTCTAACCAACTCCTAATAAGACTCCTACTCAAGACTCTTACTTCTAACCAACTCCTAATAAGACTCCTACTCAAGACTCTTACTTCTAACCAACTCCTAATAAGACTCCTACTCAAGACTCTTACTTCTAACCAACTCCTAATAAGACTCCTACTCAAGACTCTTACTTCTAACCAACTCCTAATAAGACTCCTACTCAAGACTCTTACTTCTAACCAACTCCTAATAAGACTCCTACTCAAGACTCTTACTTCTAACCAACTCCTAATAAGACTCCTACTCAAGACTCTTACTTCTAACCAACTCCTAATAAGACTCCTACTCAAGACTCTTACTTCTAACCAACTCCTAATAAGACTCCTACTCAAGACTCTTACTTCTAACCAACTCCTAATAAGACTCCTACTCAAGACTCTTACTTCTAACCAACTCCTAATAAGACTCCTACTCAAGACTCTTACTTCTAACCAACTCCTAATAAGACTCCTACTCAAGACTCTTACTTCTAACCAACTCCTAATAAGACTCCTACTCAAGACTCTTACTTCTAACCAACTCCTAATAAGACTCCTACTCAAGACTCTTACTTCTAACCAACTCCTAATAGGACTCCTACTCAAGACTCCTATTCCTTTACAACTCCTAATTCTTCTCTAAGAAATAACCTCCTAACCCTAGCAGGCCTTTTTACTTCTTTAATAGGGGTTGGCTTAGGTAGGTTTTACATGAATGCCCCTCTCAATTAGGACTCTCCTAGTTAGGGTCCTAACAAAGAACCAATGATATGTCGGACAACATAGGATTCACTTGTAATCAATTATGTCTAGATCGAGTTAGTTTAGAGTCTAATTGAGTCGGTTTAGAATATAATTAAGCCAACTCAATTAAGGGCCAATTGGGCCCGAAATAGGGTTGTTTTGGGCCAAGAGAAAGGCCCATTCAATGACCTAAGATTTGGGCTATGTTGGGCCAAGTGGAAGGCCCAAACAGTGACCAAAACTTAGAAACCGTCGTGGTACAGTCTCTGAGACAGTGTCAAGCGGTGGTACCGCCCAAACATAGCCTCCAAGAGACTAGGCGGTGGTACTGCCTAGTGTCAGGTGTCAGGTGGTGGTACCGTCAAACTGGGCGGTGGTACTGCCAAGTGTTAGTGCTGCAGGCGGTGGTACCGCCTAGCACAGGCGGTGGTACCGCCTAGCACAAGCGGTGGTACTACCCGTACCTCGAAAACCCAAGATGAGACATTTTTAGGCTCCAAGTTTGAATCAACTTGAGACCCATAAATACCCCTCTCATCCCTGGTTAAGGTACATAAGTATTGAGAGTGAAAAAGAAAAACGCAATTGTAATCTTGTGTAGACTCCTCTCAAAAGATGTAAGTGTTAGTATAGTTTGAGACAGGACATTATGGGGGTGTAAAGGTTCTCTCCTAAGCCTGCAAAAGGAGAATCGAGTTGTAAGAAGGAGGTTGGTCTTTGTCTATTAAAGAAAGATCGATAGTGGATGCCGATGGCCTCGACGGAAGAGGAATCGGTGGAGTGGATGTAGGTCACGACGATCGAACCACTATAAAAATATGGTTTGCATTTATTTTGAGCAAATTACTTTCATAGCAAACTTCCTCCTTACTTTGCTTACAAAGTTAAGCATTTCCGAGATCGGTTTTCAATGTATGAAAGAATTTTCAAAATCGACGTGATTTTACCGTTGCTTTAATTCACCCCCCCCCTTAGTGTCAACTTGTTCCTAACAATAAGCACTGTTGGTATCCAATACCCATGTGTTATCATAGGAGTCTAACAAATAGAAACTGATCGTGAATGTACTTGAAGCTTCTATTTCGCCCTCTCTGTGAGCTACTCTTTGCAATTCCTCTTTCAACGCCCATCTTTGCCATACGAGAAGCATTACCCTTTATTCTTTGTCGGATCCTTATTAGCAACTTTTGTTTTACCCGGTCTGCCCTTGCCCTTGCCCTTCTTAAGGGACTTTTTTGCCTTCCTTTTCTTTCTAGTCTCACCAATATAGAGAACTGGCTTCTCTTTCTTAATGGTGCTCTTTACCTCCCTCAACATATTGAGGAGCTCAGGGAGAGTCATCTCAAGCTTGTTCATATTAAAATTCATAATGAACTAAGAAAAGGAATCTGGTGGGGACTGAAACACAAGATCCACACAGAGGTTATCCTCTATGACTATTCCTAGACCTGTGAGTTACTCAATCCACTCAATCATCTTTAAGACATAGTTATGAATCCGTGTCCCCTCAGTCATCCTAGAGCAAAAGAGACTCTTGGATATATCATATCGCTGAGTCCTTCCCTATTCCTCAAATAGTTTATGAACATATAGGAGAATGGATCTAGCATCCATCTTTTCTTACTATCTTTGTAACTTGGGAGTTTTGGAGCCCAACATGTAACACTGAGCAAGAGTTGAGTCCTCTATGTACTTCACATAGCGAGCAATTTTATCCTCACTTGCCCCTTCCTCAAGCGTAGGTATCACTATATCAAGGGCGTACATGATTTTCTCTATCGTGAGAATGATTCTCAAGTTGTGAAGCCAATCCATGTGGTTTGGACCAGTGAGGTGGTTGACATCAAGTACGTCACTTGAAATATTTTAAAGCGACATTTTCTGAAAATAAACATGTAGCATAAATAAATAATATGCAGACTTTACAAAAAAGTAAACAACTAAGATATTGTCTTCTATCTTAATCTACTCCCACTATTTTCTCGCGAAACACACAACTCCCTCTAGTATGTGAATCAGAGATCTCTGGTGGATCTCTAATAGGGATCGGGATCCAATCGATATCTCAACGTAACCTCAAGTGACTCGACCAATCATGCTAAGCCCGAAAAGGTATGCAACTCTTGTCGATCATAACTTCTTGTGTTTCGCGTCCTATTCGGCCTCTGAACCATCATGGCATCGAGGGACTCAACCAACCATGATATTCGGTTAAGTCATCACCATCGTTACAAGATGAGTTTGATTTGATGATATGCCCTCTAGGGACTCGACCAAGCATACCATATCCTCATGTCACCGGTGACATCTCTATTTCATAGCTAAGATCTTGAATCACAATATGGGTGAGCCTCGAGGGACTCAACCAACTTAACCTACGTCGGAAATCGATTTCTTCCTAGAACGATGGAAGGCCATATGGATCAATCTAATTGCCTCACGTCTATTGACTTAATATTATCGAGAGAGGAAATTTTGATTCGGTCTCCTAATATGATGTGTCACACATATACATATTTAATATATATATACATTGCATACAAATATATATATATATAGTATATGTATAAATAATCACACATCACATAAGCAATTATACCAGATGATCATGGACCACATCCTAATATGATCAAGCTCGAGCCAGTGGGTCTAATCACTTACATCAAGATCTATGTGTGTAGCGGTGCATCTCCATACTCTGTGATCGTTCATCTCATCCTCGTTAGTTCCGTCGGCATCTCAACGCATCTCTATGCGTTATTATCGTCCGTCTTAGTCAATCCCACTATCGCTTCAATGCTCTCACTGTGCCTCCTCATGTAATTACAACTTAATCATAGGCATGCAGACCCAATAATAAATGAGAAATAAATTGGTGGCTCGTAGGCCCCAATAATAATAATAATCACATTATATGTACACACACATCACACAGTCCATAATCATTCGTCCACATCACATATCATATGTACACATTACCATGTAGGACTACTAGATAATAATAATTAATTAAAATATTTAATTAATTATTCTATAGTAATTTGGGAACCCTGCCATAGGGTGCCTCACATGGCAGGTAGTTCCTTCTTCAGCAAGGAAATCTTACCATGTAGGGACTCCCCTGAAGCCAAGAATCCTAGGCCATTGGACTGCCTTGTGTGGCTAGGAAACCCTAGCCACTAAGGAGTCCCTTGCGGCTAGGAAATTGTGGCTGCAGGGCTGCCATGGATGGCCAAGAAATCTAGCTGAAGGGGTTGCCTTCACGGCCAAGACTATGCCCCATGCGGCCAAGAGTCCTAGCCACTAAGGAAACCCCTACGGCTAGGAAACCCTAGCCGCCAGGGGCACCCCTTGTAGCTAGGAAACTTGGCTATAGGGGCTGCCATGCCCATGCTGCAAGCAGTTCTTGGCTAGGCCTTGCAGTTCTTGCCTAGGTCGAGAGCAGCAAGATGCTACTCTCAGCCAAGGCTGCAAACAGCCTTCGGCCATGGTCAAGGGTAGCAACAGTTGCTGCCCTTTTCTCCCCTTTTGTATCAACTACTTTGACATCAAAAGCCCTCTCTAAAACACTTCTTAACAACAAGAAAAGGTGTAGCATAGATTTGAAAAGTATGACAAAAAATCATAGCAATCGCACAAAATAATTTCTACACGATTGAACACAACACAAGCAATTTAAAAGCCAATCTTTTGCATGAGCAATTTGGCTCAAATACCACTATTAAGAAATCTAAGGTGACATCACATGCACAATAGAAGAACAGAAACAAAAATCATAAATTTCTCGCAGAAAATAAGGTTTCATCGTCGTGTAAAAGTTGGTGCGCAAAAACCCGTAAAACTAAAAAACTACGCATACATAGGAGATTGTGTTATCGTATATCCCTAAAAACCTATAAATCTATATAAGAGAATGAAGGAAGTCAACTGTCCTCCTCTCTAGTAGTGATCCATACAGTAGGGGCTGCGAAGACGCTCCTCAAATCACTACCCAAATCTCTTTCTCGTGCACACCACGTAATCAAGAAGGGGTTGCCCCTTCTTGCTGTCCATATGCCCCAAACAGGGGCTACGGTATAAGGTGGAGAGGGAGAGAGGAGAATAGAAGGTGATAGCCAAAAGTCCTAGCCCATGGCCCTTTTGGTCCCTTCCTATTTATGGAGGCATCCTATCAACTTAACCCTAATAGATCCGACCATATGGGGTACTGGATCTCCATCCAACTACCCAAGTCTCTTAGATTAGTGGGTTTCTACCCAATAATCTCTCATTAACTTTTATTGGATTTCATCCATAAGATCCAATAATTTATAGGCTTATTGGATATCTAATAAGATAGGAGCTCCAACGGATATCTCATATCCGAAGCTTGACTCGTCGCAACACCTACCATATATATGTGACCCTCTAAGCCTAATATTGAGCTGGTCGTGAGTTATACCTTTAGAACTCCTTTTGGTTCCATAAATTATTGTCCCCATAATAATTCACTTGACTTATCGACTATGGACGTACTAAGCCAGACGATATAGGGGAATCCAATCCATTGGACCTATCTGTCCTTGGTTACCATATATCTATAGTCCTTCATCCATCTAATACCCTAGAGACTATATACTGTGCATGGTACTATCAGGCCCATACAATTTCTACTCAAGTGTCGCTCTAATCGGATTCTTCCGGAGAACTTTCTCTCTCAATGTATATCTGTCTATCCAGTTATTTCGATCTCTCTTGATTAACATATGATCGAGATTATTTAGGGTTATGTTTAAAGACAAATTGGTCTCATTATCATGATATCATTGTAATCCAATTCCCATTGCATAGATCTAAGGATATTACAATAGATTCATACAATAGGCAATATAAAGTGGTAAAATATCAAATAATATAATAAGCAAAAAGAGTGTGTCATGTCACACGTGTCATCACTCACATGATTGGCTTATAGGGCACCTACAACTAGCAATTATTTCTATCACCCCGAGAACCAAAAGGTCTTTATAGCTAAGAGAGTGATGTTCCTCAAGAATGAACACATTCTTGGTAGAGATAGTAGAAGCATGATAGAGTTGAGCAAGGTTGGAGAACCTAGCTCAAGCACTATTCTGTAGGTCGAGTTTGTTCAGGTACCTTGTATACAAGTTTCAATTTTGCATAGGTCCAATAGAGTTTCCCATCATCTTGAAATATATGTGGGACATATCAAAGGAGAGGATATTAAGGATATTGAAGATATTGATCCTCAAACCTACGAGGAGACTATTACGAGCATAGACTCTAGGAAGTATCAAGAAGCCATGAATTCCGAGATGGATTCCATGTACTTCAATAAGGTTTGGAACTTAGTTAATGCACCTGAGGGTATCATACCCATTAGTTGCAATTGGATCTTTAAGAAGAAGATCGAAGTATATGGAAATGTGGAGACCTATAAGGCAAGGCTAGTGGCTAAGGGGTATCGTCAAAGGTAAAGAGTTGACTTTGATAAAACCTTCTCACCCGTAGTCATGTTAAAATCCATCCGAATTTTATTAGGTATTACAACAAACTAGTACTATGAGATTTGATAGATAGATGGGAAAACCGTTTTCTTAATGGGAACATTGAGGAGGATGTGTATATAATACAGCCTTAGGGATTCGTATCCAAGGAGAGTCAAGATAAGGCATACAAATTACTTAGGTCCATCTATGAACTAAAGTAAGCTTTCAGAAGTTGGAACATAAGACTTTATGAGGCGATCAGATCTTATGAATTCGTTAAGAATGAAGATAAGTCTTATGTGTACAGAAAGGTAAGTGGGAGTGCTATCACATTTTTGATGTTATACATGGATGACATCCAGATCATTGGGAATGATATAGGAATGCTCTCCATAGTAAAGGCTTGACTATCTAGACATTTCTCCATGAAAGACTTAGGGGAGCATCCTATATCTTAGGGATTCAGATCTATAGAGATAGATCTAAGAGGATGCTTGGCTTGTCCTAGTCTAGGTACATAGATTCCATTATCAAAAGGTATGACATGAAAAATTTTAAGAGATGTCTCATATCGATAAGACATGGAATATCACTTTCTATAAGTATGTCCCCAAAGACTCTTGAAGAAAGGATAGACATTGATAGGATACCCTATGCCTTAGTGATAGGATCTATCATGTATGTTATGCTATATATTAAGCTTGATATAGCACATGCTCTAAGTGTTATAAGTAGATATCAAGCGGATCCAAGTTTGGAACACTAAAAGGCAGTAAAGTGTAATCTTAAATACTTGAGAAGAACTATGGATCTTTTACTTAGTATATGGAGGAAGTAGCCTTAAGGTTGAGGGCTACATAGACTATAGCTTCCAGTTTGATATCGATGATAGCAAGTCTAACTCAATATATATGTTCACTATGAATGGAGTAGTATGTTGGAATAGTTCAAAGCAAGATACTACTGCTAACTCAACCACAAATGCGAAGTATATTACTATGATAGAGCCAGCAAAGGAGGGATTCTGGATAAAGAAGTTCACCATAGATTTGAGAGTTGTGGTAGGTAATAAGATGTCGATTCCCTTATATTATGACAACAATGGGGCGATTGCTCAAGCAAAGGAACCTAGGTCTCATCAGAAATCCAAGCACGTTCTGAGGAGGTTCCACTTGATTAGAGAGATTGTGGCCTGTGGAGATGTAGTAGTGAAAAGAGTTACATCCGAAGATAACTTCATAGTTCCATCCGAAGCTATTGTCTCATATTGTCTTTGAGCATCACAAGTGTCTGATAGGGATCAGATACATAGGTGATTGGCTTTAGGTCAAGTGGGAGATTGCTAGTTATATGTGCCTTATAAGCTAATCACGTGAGTGATGGCACATGTATGTGATATGCTGCACGATCTTTTTGCTTATTATTATTACTTGATATTTTCTTACTTTATGATTGTTAATTGTATATATTGTGATGTCATTGGATCAATGCAATAGGAATTGGATCATAATTAGATCATGATGTGCTAGATAGTTGGAGAGGGACATTGAGTTAGCTGGATAAACCGGTGTGCTATATATCCGACTATATGATGGAGATGGGTAGTCTCATAGCTGCTCGTATGGGGACATTAGGGATGCAGTGCGGGTGCTCATTAGAGAATGAGTTCACTGAATGATCCGCTCACGGAATGCTAGTGGTTAATGATACATCATTATCAGATAGCGACTCTATGGTCTCATTTGTGTATCTGGTCCTTAGACTTGAGACACTAAGGATGTCCTATATGAATATTCCGCTCGTTGATACCAAACTTATAGGTCTAGAGGTTCTAGATCTAGCACAACTAGTCATAGGGAGTGGTAGCTAACCTTATGAGGGCAATTGAGTGTCGATAGAAGATCATCCGCTCTCAATGTCATGAGAAGAATGTCTCATATATTCTCACTCAAACAAATATCTAGCCAAGATCATTCAAATTGAGAGAGAATGAGTTCTCCGAGATAATCTGATTAGAATGAGACTCGAGAAGATTCCGTATGAGCATGACAATACCATGCCCGGTATACGGTATCTAGGATATTAAATGGATGAAGGACTATAGATACATGGTAACTGAGGGCAAGTAGGTCCAATGGAGTAGATCTCCATGCACCATTTTGGGACTATGGTGTAGTGGCCTAATATGTTCATAGTCGATAAGTTGAGTAAATTATCACAAGATGATAATTTATTGAATCAGAAGGAGTTCTGATAGGTGCATCTCATGGCCAACTCGATATTGGGCCTAGAGGGTCACACACATATAATGGATGACGCGACGAATAGAGGATTGGATATGTAATATCCAATAAGCCCCTATTTTATTGGATCCGTTGGGTAAGACCCAATAAAAACTTATAGTGGATAATTGGATAGAGATCCAATTTCTATTAAGCTAGGGATAATTTGATGGAGATCTAGTATCCAATATACTAGGAAAATTGTATAGAGATCCAATACTTAATAGGACAAGATCTATTAAGGTTATTAGTATGAGCTCTCTATAAAAAAGGAAGTGGGACTAAAAGGGTTATAAGGCTTGACCCTTAGCCACCATCTCCCTAACTTCTCCCCTACTTCTTCCTCAGTCGATTGCTCCCTTTATGGTGTGAGAGGGCAGCAAGAAGACTGCCCCTTGCTATGTTGGTGGTGGTGCACGAAAGTAAGGAAAGAACGTATCGCGAGAGAAGGTGCATCACTGCTTCATCCGTCGTGTGGATCACCGCTAGAGAGAAAAACATAAGATCTCCTTCATCCATGGACTGAGATTTGCAAATCATGGATATATAAGTTCCCTTATGTGAGATCATCTTATGTCTTATACAATTTTTAGATTTGATAAGTTTTTCACTCCTGATCGTATGTGATTTGATATAATTCTAATTTTAGGAAATCAATTTCTGTTTTTGTTTTTTCGCAATGCATATGATGCCCTCCAAGGTTTCCTAACATCTTCCTCATTATTGAATCTTAAATTTTGATAATGAAATCAATTGATGAGTTTATAATCTAATTTGTATTTTGAGTGGCATTTGACTAACTTCGATCAAAAAAGGCAAATCGATTAAAGTATGAGGAATCAGACGTTGGGTCGGAGTAGAATATATTGGAAGATTGGATGTCGAGCTGGAGGATCGATCGACGTATTAGGAGAAGGCTTTATGCCATGAGTTTGGACATTAGGCCAAAAGGATCGGACATTGCGTTAAGAAGATCGGATGTTACAAAAATCAATATGTCGATTGGGTAATAAGCCACAAGAGAGGACGATGCGCCGAAAGGATTGGAAGAAGCAATGAACCAACAACATGTCGAACAACATAGGATTCATGCTTGTAATCGATTATGTCTAGATCAAGTTAGTTTAGAGTCTAATTGAGTTGATTTTGGGGTGTAACCATGCCAACTCAATTAGGGGCCCATTGGGCCTGAGTTGGGACTGTTTTGGGCCAAGTGGAAGGCTCATTCGGTCACCCAAGATTAGGTGGAACCACCAATGAGCTAGAAAAGTCAAGAGTATACTTTCTCAGGTTGTCAAGTGGCGGTACCGTCAGATTGGGCAGTAGTACTGCCCATACACAATCTCCCAAATTGTGTCAGGCGATGGTACCGCCCACTATTAGTGCTATAGGCGATGGTACCACCAGGACTCGGGAAACCCTGGATGAGACCTTTTTTGGCTCTATTTTTGAAGTCATTTGGGGTCTATAAATACCCCAACTATTCCTGCATGGAGATGCAAGAATTGAGCAAAAAGAGGAAAGAATTCAAAGTTGAAAAAGTGTTGTAATCTCTTTAAGTTTAGTGAGTCTCTTCCTCCTAGAGTTAGAAGGTTTCTAAGGAAGGAGTGGGGTCTAAAAGAAAGAGAAGTATAAAGATTCTCTTCTGAGCCTATGAAAAGGAGAGAGTTGTAAGGATAGTTGATTTTTGCCCATTGAAAGATCGGTAGTGGAAGCTGATGGTCTCGATTGAAGAGGAATCGGGAGTGGATGTAGGTCACGACGACCGAACCACTATAAACTCAATGTGCAATTTATATTCTACTTTTCATTATTATTACTATTACTTTCTGAGTTAATTACTTATTTCACTTACTCTAAGTCAAGCACTTTTTCCCGATATCGATTTTCATCGAACATAATTTTTTAAACCCGACGTTTTTATCGTAAGCACTAATTCACCCCCACCCCCCACCCCGATTAGTGCTAACTTGATCATAACAGTTGGTATCATAGACACATTTCTCTCCATTAGATTAACAACTAAGAGAGATGACTTTTTTTTACTTTCAAGAGGGTCTTTCTATCACTCGTCCTCCTATGTTCAATGGGATGGACTACACATATTGGAAAACTAGAATGAAAATTTTCTTGCTTTCTATGGGTTTCAATTTATGGAATGTTGTTGAACTTGGCTTTCAAAAATCTTCCAAACTAATGAACGAATTGAATGATTTGTAGAAGAAGATTTTTTCTTTAAATGCTAGAGCTATGAAGACTCTATTTTGTGCTTTGGATAAAAACGAGTTTAATCATATTTCGACTTATGAAACTGCACATGACATTTCGCACACTCTTGAAGTCATACACGAAGGCACAAGTATGGTTAAAGATTCTAAGGTTAATCTTTTGATGCATAGTTTTGAATTATTTCGAATAGAACCAAATGAAACCATTGGAGACATGTATACTTGTTTTACAAATGTCGTCAATGATTTAAAAGAACTTGGTAAAAGTTTTTCTAACCTTGAACTTATAAATAAAATACTAAGATGCCTTCCAAAAAATTGGGATCCAAAAGTAACGATAATATAAGAAGCAAAGGACCTAAATAACTTTATGCTTGAAGAACTTATCGGGTCTTTAATGACCTATGAAATAACATATATTACATATAACGAACATGAGAATAATCTTCCAGAGAATAGGAAGAATTTGACACTTAGAACAAAAGAAGACTACTCGAGCAAAAGCTCAAGTGATGATGACTTTGAACTCCTCACAAGCAAATTTAAAAAGTTCATAAAACAAGAATCAAAGAATAAAAATAAACTTAAAAAGAAGAAGATGCCAAAGAACAAGAAAGCACTCAAGGTGACTTTGGATGAAACGTGTGCATCCGAAGATGAGGAGCAAATCGATGAAGACGAAGCGGCGAACTTCACTTTGATGGCTCTCGACAATGAGGTAAACAACTCAAACGAATCTTCTTTATCATATGATGAATTATTCAATGCCTTTAATGATTTGTTTGATGATTTTAAATTAGTTAGTAAAAAGTATAAATTGTTAAAAAAGGAGCATGCTTTTATTGCTAGTGAATTTAAATTTTTTAAAAATGAGCATGATAATTACATGTTAACTCATTGTACTAAATGTGAAGAGTTAGACTTAGTTAAGAATAAAAATGTATTACTAAAACAAATGTTAAAAAAATTTAAAATTGATAGTAAATCATTAAACATGATTCATGCCAATAAGGGTCATGTACATAGAAAAGTAGGAATCGGTTTTGTGAGTAGCAACACTCAACAAAAATAGACTTTATTTGTTAAAGGACTAACATTACATGTTTCCCATGAAAATAAATATAATTTTTGTGGTAGGTGTGGACACTTTGTATATAAATGTTCATTCAAGAAGTATGGCTTACATAAATTAGTTTGAGTTCCTAAAAGAACCATAAATGACATTATGCCAAAAATCAAGATAGATAGATCTAATCATGAAGGACCCAAAGCTAAATTGGTACCTAGAACAAACCCACCCTTCTTGTAGACATCTCTAAAATTGAAAGCTATGAGGCAAAGATGATTTTTTTTATTGTGGATGCTCAACGCTTATGACTTGAGATCCAACACACTTCACGAAGCTCACTAGCCAAAACAAAATAATTTTGAAAATTCTTTATGTTTAAATCATGCTTGGTGATTTAATGATTTAATTATGCATGATGATTTAAAGTAATTATGATTTTTGTGATTTATGGTTTATTGATCTTAATGATTTCTATGATGAAATTTGCTCTTTCGGTTTTAAACGATGACGCATGTTTTGATTTGGCGTAAAAAACTTTGGTATGCTTTCATAAAATCAAATCACTTAATTGAAACAAAAAGGGGAGAATGCATTTTTCTTGAAAATATCTCTAAAGGTTTTTTATTTTTCAACAAGTGATGAATCTATTTTATGTTATCTATTGAATTAAGAAAGTGATTTTGATGATTTGATAATTTAAATTTTAATGAGTTTTATCTATATCATGATCTTAAATTCTCGAAATCATAAATTGAGATTTTCTTTACATGAATCACGATCCCTTACTTTTTATTTTCGAATGATTCTTGCATTTTATTAAAGAGAATATTTATCCAAATGAATCATGATTTTTCTCTTAATTTCTCGGAATTCATGACTTAAAATTTCTTTTGAAGATCTTTTACTATTTGATCTCCTAAGATTTTTTTATTATTATTTAAGAGGAGATTTGTCAAAATGAATCATGTCTTTTGTGTTGAATCTCAAATTTTGATGATGAAATCAATTGATATGTTTACGATTTAATCTATGTTTTATGTAATGTAGGACTAACTTCGATCAGAAAAGATAACTTGATTAAAGCAGGAGGAATCGGATGTTGGGCCAGAGTGAAACATGTCAGGAGATTAGACGTTGGGCCAAAGGATCAGTCGACGTGTCGGTAAAAGGACTTCGTGCCGTGAGTTCGAGCATCAGTCTGAAGGATCGCACATTACACCAAGGAGATCGGAAGTTGTGGGAGTCAACATGCCAATTGGGTAATACGCCGAAGAAGAGGACACTACGCCGAAGGATCGGACAAAGCGTCGGAAGAACTAATGACATACTCGACAACATATGATTTTTTTCTTTGTAATAATTTATCTAAATCAAGTTAGTTTAGGTCTAATTGAGTCAGTATTGGGGCGAAACAATGCTCACCCAATTAGGGGACAATTAGGCCTGAATCAGGGCTGAATTGGGCCTATTATTTAGCCCATTCAGTGTCTTGTAGTAGGGTCTGGCAATGGTATCGCCCAAACACAGTCTTCAAGACTGTGTCAGATGTTGGTATCGCCCAAACACAATCTCTCAGACTGTGTCAAGTGGTGGTACCGCTAGACTAGGCGATGGTATTGCCTAGTGTTAGAGAGTACTAGTGGTGGTACTGCTAGTCTAAGTGCTACAAGCGATAGTACTGCCCAGCATAGGCGATGGTACCGCTAGGATCCAGGAAACCCAAGATGAGACCTTTTTCGACTATATTTTTGAAGTCATTTGAGGTCTATAAATACCCCTCTTTCCTACTTGGAAAAGCAAGAAAAAAGGGTAGAAAGGGAAAGAATCCTTGATAGAAAAGAGTTAAAAAATCTTGAAAAGTGTTGAGTGTTTGCCTCCACCTCTTAGAGTTTAGAATTCATTTTAAGAGAGGTGTGAAACTTGTAAAGGTTCTCTCCTGAGCCTACAAAAAGGAGAAAGAGTTGTAAGAGTAGTTAATCTTCGTCCGTTGGAAAGAAGATCGATAGTAGAAGCTGGTGGCCTCGAGTGAAGAGGAATTGGGAGTGGACATAGGTCAGGACGACCGAACCACTATAAAACTCAGTTTGCATTTTCTTTATGCTTTTTATTCATATTGCAAACTAATTTACTTACTCACTACTCTTACAAACATGCTCTCTAAGTTTAAATGCTTTCCGATACGGGTTTTATCGAACGAGTTTTCTAAATCGACGTAATCTTACGAAAGCACTAATTCACCCCCCTCTTAGTGCCTTTTTTTATCCTAACATTTTGGTATTCACATGATCTTTGATATTATCTTTCATGACATGATTTTTATTATGTATAATTCCTTTGTATTCATGAGTTGTGCATCTCATCAATAAGTTAATTTTTTTTAATATATTTCATGTGATGATTTGATAATTGATGTAAAGGGAAATGAATTACACCATTGTATTATTCCCCTCTTCTTCTTTCTTTCTGACAATGACAAAGGGAGAGAAAGATTTGCTAGCTTGAAGAAGCAAAAACTTATAAACTTACAAAAATTTCTAGCTTGCAAAGAAAGACAAAACTTGCTAACTTGCTCATCTCAAAAGAGAAGTAAGAAATGTTATCTTGGACGTCTCAAGATAAGCAAAACTTGCATATCTCAAGAGAGGCAATACTCATGATGTATGTTCTAATTTGCACATCTCTAAAACTTGCTAGCTTGCATGTTTTCAAATGATGCAAAACTTGCTATCTTACTAGCTTGCATAATTAAAAATTTGCTAGTTATACTTTTCTCCTTTTTGTTGATGATAAAGGAGGAGAAGGTATAATGATGATTTGAATCATGCATGATATGATGCACTTTGATTTTTTAAAATTATGATTATGTATGCAATACTCATAATTTTATTATGATGATGTATATGATGTATTGCATATAATGTGAATCATGATTAAAATTGCTTTGACTTGAATTCAAGGTTCATCTCAATTATGGCATATTAATAGGGGAAGTTTAGTTTAAACTTCGTCATCAATTGGTTGTCATCGTCAAAAAGGGAGAGATTATTGAATCTCGAATTTTGATGATGAAATTAATATATGAGTTTACAATCTAATCTACATTTTAAGTGACGTAAGACAAACTTCGATCAGAAAAGGCAAATCGATTAAAGCAGGAGGAATCGGACATTGGGTCGGAGTGGAATATGTCAGAAGATTGGACGTCGAGCTAGAAGATCAGTCGACATATCGGCAGAGGGCTTCGTGTCATGAGTTCGGGCATCAGGCTAGAAGGATCGGACATTGCGCCAAAGAGATTGGATGTTGCGAAGGTCAACATACCGATTGGGCAATACGTCGTAAGAGAGGATGATACGCCAAATGGATCGAACCAATGACATACTGGACAACATAGGATTCATGCTTGTAATCAATTATGCCTAAATCAAGTTAGTTTAGAGTCTAATTGAGTCAATTTTGGGGTGTAACTATGCCAACTCAATTAGGAGCCTATTGGGCTTGAGTTGGGATTATTTTAGGCTAAGTAGAAGGCACATTCAGTCACCCTAGATTAGTTGGAACCACCTATGAGCTAGATAAGTCAAGAGCATGCTTTTCCAAGTTATCATGCGGTGGCACCACCTAGGCATAGTCTCCCAAATTGTGTCAGGCGGTGGTACTGCTAATTTGGGTGATGGTACCGCCCACTATTAGTGTTGCAGGTGGTGGTACCACCCAACACAAGCGATGGTATTGCCAGGACCTAGGAAACCTGGGATGAGACCTTTTTTGGCTTTATTTTTTAAGTCATTTAGGGTCTATAAATACCCTAGCTATTCCTGCATGGAGATGCAATAATTGAGCAGAAAGGAGAAAGAATTCTAAGTTGAAAAAGTGTTATAATCTCTCTAAGTTTAGTGAGTCTCTTCCTCCTAGAGTTAGAAGGTTTCTAAGGGAGGAGTGAGGTCTAAAAGAAAGAGAGGTGTAAAGGTCCTCTCTTGAGCTTGTGAAAAGGAGAAAGATTTGTCATGATAGTTGATCTTTGCCCGTTGAAAAAAGATCGGTAGTGGAAATCGGTGGCCTCGAGTGAAGAGGAATCAGGAGTGGATATAGGCCACAACGATCAAACCACTATAAACTCGATGTGTAATTTTTATTCTGCTTTTCATTATCATTGCTATTACTTTCTGAGTTAATTACTTAGTTCACTTACTCTAAGTCAGGCACCTTTTTTTTATATCGATTTTTATCGAACATAATTTTTTAAAATCGATATTTTTATTATAAACACTAATTCACCCCTCCATCTTTCGATATCGATTTTTATCGAACATAATTTTTTAAAATCGATATTTTTATTATAAACACTAATTCACCCCTCCATCTTAGTATCGACTTGATCCTAACACTCATATCCATCATGGAATCTATTTAGCTCATCGTAAGAATCACATCAATAAAATTCCTTCCAAAAAGACTACACGATATCACCGGAAGACAGATTCTGAGCGCGTTCACGTGCTCCTGCTTTTATTGCACGGCCCTACGTTTCCGAATCTCCAAGTATGAGGTTAGTAGATCTAACCCTTGGAACATGATCCAACGGACGTCATGACAGAAACCGTAGTGGTTCCCACGTGACACCGATACACTATATGCACAGGTGCTCAGCAATTCCAAGTAGGCGGTGAATGGGGGCAGGTTCGGATCGGGCACATGTGGATTTGGATCTGAATCCGTTAAATTTATGATCTTTATCTGATTGGATAAAGCTATGGAGCATCAAAATTGGAATTTGTCCCCGAATCTTTCGGATCCGGATCATGTGGCTCCGTCAACCCCCCAGCAGCAATCCGAAATTAAAAGAATCCTTTGCTGCACATTCTACCAAAGCTAACGGCTAGTTGAGTTATTGAATCCCACCACCTCGCTTCCACTTCTACAGAGTCCTCTCTCTCTCTCTCTCTCTCTCTCTCTCTCCGCCTGCCAAAGCTTACTGCCCCTCTTATCTGTAAAGCAACGGGAGAAGTGAAGGGAGAACGGATCAGCGAGCTATGGCGGAGGAGACGGGGTTGGGGTACGGCGGTGGTGGGGAGGCGGCGGATGGGTCGGTCGGACTCGAGGCGGCGATCCAGGCGCTGAACACCATCATTCAGCTCCACTTCGAGAAGATCCTGGAGAAGAAGCGGGAGGTGGACGAGCAGAAGAAGGAGATGTGGCGCCTCTTCCAGCTCTTCTTCCTTTTCCTGGCGGTGGTGCTCGCCGCCCAGCTGGGGGCGCCACCCGAGCGCCTCCAGTGCCGCCACTGCTGGGCCCCCATCGGCCTCCTCTCCCTCGGCCACCTGGCCTTCTACGTCGCCGTCGCCCAGACCCTCCGCTGCATCAACGGCTTCAAGTACCAGCGCCGCTGCCACAAGCTCACCCTCGCCCTCGCCACCGATCGCCTCAAGCTCCTCAAGATGCGCTTCTCCTCCTACTCCGCCGTCGCCGCGGGCGCCGACCCCCCGCCCGTGCTGCCGCGCGACTTCGAGATCCATTACCAGGAGCCGCCGGACAGCTACCTCGGCAAGTTCAAGCGCAGCTGGGCCATGCATTTCGGCTTCCTCATGTGCACCTTCGGCGTCATGGTCTCCGCCTCCGTCGTCCTCCTCTGCTTCTGAAAGCTTCCCAAAGCTACCGCTGCCGCAGCGCATCCCATCCTTCTCCTGTTGCTGCCAGTGGCCCACAGCAGTAGATCCATGCTACTTAGCATGCTTGGTTGTAGACATGTCAAGTGTTTATGTAGAAATTGTTTGATTTAGCATGGTGATCTGGTCTAGTAAAGAATGCTTTATCCGGTCCGACTCATCGCAGCGCGAGACAATCGAACGAGTCCAACCGAGATTAGACCGGTCACCGTCCGGTTTTTTCCTCTCTCGCTGGAGCACGCATAATAAGCACCGTCTCACTCTCGCTCACTCAATTATTTCCATGGAGGAGGGGTCGCCATCATTGCCTTTCCCATCCCTATCGGTTCCCCCTTTCTTAGGGCATCTTGCAGATCCACAAATCCGGCTTGCTCGAAGATCCATCTGGCTTGCTCCGTTCCTTCTCCGATCCCGAGTTCTGTAAGAAGAATCGTCGTTGGGTCATGTGATCATGCCGGCCACGGACTACCAGGGCTCTTCTATCCCTTTCGCCTCCATCGGGCGGTCCATCCTGAGCATCCGCCGTGACCAGGTCCACGCCGTCGACAGCCAACAACATGACTCTGCCTCCAGTAACCTCGGGGTCGAGACCTTCCAGAAGCACGTCGCCGACCTCTTCCTCGACCTCGCTTCCGCCTCCTCGTCTTCGACGGCTGATGAGCTTCTCTCCCTCGCTTGGGTCCGCAAGCTGCTCGACAGTTTTCTCATCTGCCAGGAGGAGTTCCGGGGCATCCTCTTCGGCTGCGGCAAGGGCCAGCAGATGATGCTCTCTCGGCGCCCCCTCGACCGTTTCCTGTCCGACTTCTTCGACCGCGCCGTCAAGGCCCTTGACGTCTGTAATGCCGTCCGCGACGGCGTGGACCAGCTGCGCCAGTGGCGCCAGCACCTTGAGATCGCGCTCGCGGCCCTCGGCGGCGGCCGGTCCCTCGGCGAGGGCCATCTGCGTCGCGCCCGCAGGGCCCTCACCGACCTCACCATCCTCATGCTCGACGAGAAGGAGGCCGCCGGAGGGCCCGCCCTCAGCCACCGCAATCGCTCTTTCGGCCGCGCTGGCAAGGAGCCGCCCCACCACCGGCGCGGCGGTAGTGGTGGCGCCGCAGCCTCGTTGGGGAACTTCCGTTCCCTATCCTGGAGCGTATCCCGGTCATGGTCCGCCGCACGGCAACTCCAGGCAATCGGGAACAACCTCGCTTCGCCACGGGGCAACGAGGTCGCCGCGACCAACGGCCTGGCCGTCCCCGTGTACACTATGGGCTCCGTGCTCTTCTTCGTGATGTGGGCACTCGTGGCAGCGATCCCGTGCCAGGACCGTGGCCTGCAGACCCATTTCTCGGTCCCTCGGACCTTCCTCTGGGCCGCGTCGATCACGTCACTCCAAGAACGTATCTTTGAGGAATCGAAAAAAAAGGACAGGAAGAACTCGTGCGGGCTGCTAAGGGAGATCCATCAGGTCGAGAAGTGCAGCCGCCACTTGTCGGAGTTGTTAGACCTCGTCGAGTTCCCATTGACGGAGGAGAAGGAGATGGAGCTGAGGCAAGCGGTGGAGGAGTTGGCGGCGGTCTGCAATGTCTTGAAGGAGGGACTGGACCCGTTGGAGCGACAGGTGAGGGAGGTCTTCCTCAGGATCATGAGGAGCAGAAGCGAAGGCTTGGAATGCCTGAGCAGGTCACACGACCCCGAGTGAATCATGTCAGCTTATGTGCGCCGCAGGTGTGTGCATCTGCATTTGGTTTTGGGCGACGTTGTCCATGGGAAGAAGGCGATGAATCAAACGCCTACTTCGGACTAGTCTTGTTCTTAGGTTTGATCACGGGTTGTGCAGAGACGCAGGGAGGAAAGCCAGCTTCCTTTCCAGTGTTCTTCTCCAACAATTTTATATATACTGTACTCGTTTCCTGCAAATTTCATCTTCCTTTGCTTCTTCTTTGGCATGTTTCTTTGGTAATGGCATGCATGGCTTCATTGTTTTATATTATCTAACATTGCAATTCATTAGGATACCGTCATGATTTTGCTTTGCAAGTTAAGGCGATACAACACAAGCAGTTGTCATCCTAGATAATGATCTTACATGGAGTTTGTCTGTGATTACTACAGGTCACTACTTAATCGATTAAACTTCAAAACAAGAACAAGTACCAAGTACTTTTGATTGAAAACAAATACCAAGTACCTTTTGAACCATATTCATCTAATTGTGGTGATTTCTTACAGGCCCTATATTAGATGATTAAGTCGGGCATGATGTCTGAACTGAAATCTTCATAAATAAGTAGTTTTTATTGCTTTCAGCTCATTGGAATCTAAGCTTTGTCTATTAAAACATGCTATGTGAAACGGCAAATCATTGAATTGAGGAAACGGAAGAAAGCCAAAGAGGTTGATTTGTTTCGTCCGCGGACCTTTGACCATGTAGCCAGTCTTCTGACTCATTCCCTTGGTTGACCATGGGGAACTGTTGACTTGGCTCCTTGGGTATCATACGATCAATCTTGTCAACGAAGAAAGCGAGTAAACTTTTTGTGACTCAAATGGTATACCAACAATTCTCAAGCCCTCCTCGACTTAAAATATACCAACTTCGCACCGATACCAACAGGCGTCGACATCTTAGCGGCATTCCAAAGTCGTTCTTCGAAGCAACCCAACGTCACCAACGGAGAGGAAGAAGTCACTGCGAGTCTTCTCACCGCCTTCCTCGCTTCCACTCTACCCATTTCTTTCTCTCTCAAAACGCGCTCCTCCAAGCGAGTCCACCTATATTTATACCGCAAAACCACCGAAAGGAACAAGCAAGAAGTCGGAGATGGAGAATCGCACCTTCTCTTCGTTAATGTAGCTGTCCTTCTCCTCCTCCTCGAGAAAGTTCACTCCCCCCTCCTTTTCTATTACATACGGATAGGTAGAGTCCAAGATGTGCATGGGAATGAAGAAGGGACTGACGAAGCCGGACATGGAGGCAGCCCAGCAGCTGGTTCAGCTCAGCAGCGGGGAGGACGAAGACAGCGAAGAAGTGGAACACGCCGGCGGAAAGAAGAAAAAGAAGAACAAGAAAGACAAGGGAGGGAGAAGCCAAGTGGTAAGAAAAGAGGAAGAGGATGAAGAGGAACGAAGCCATGAGAGCTGGCCGAGGAAACGGCAGAGGTTCCGGTCGCTGGTGGAGATATATAAGGTGACGAAACCTATGAGCAGTAGTTGTCATGGTGATGCGGATAAGGACAAGAGTAGGGGAAAGGGGGGAGTGAGAAGTTAGGGAGCGGAGCGGATCGGAGGAATGTTTACTGCTAATTATAGTCTCCTCTTTGAAACTCCAAAGAGATATGTATACTACAACTATTTTGCATTGCCTGCATAATTAAAAGGGTTCTTTCTCATCGGCACTATGAAGTTTCTCGGTGAATGATTTGGGAATTCTGGTCCTCCGTTGGACTTTGATAGAGAAGCATTCATAGAGTAGCAAGAAAGCTGAGACTTGAAGAATTATCTGAGGAAATTACCTTGGATATATGCAATGCCGAAGAAGGGCATGAGAACGCCTGCACGCTTCCTTCCGCCCTGAGGAGGAAACTGCACGCACAACAGGACTCGAAAGCTTTTCTTTGAAGCCCTTTCATTGCACTCACAACAAGACTTTGAAGAAGAACAGTGGGTGTGTGGAGAACACACACACACACACACAAGAAAACTTTTTCGAAAATGATAAAGAGAAATAATTTAATACCTTCAATTTATTTTAAAATGCTTACTTCCGACAATAATTTTTTTTCAAAACTAGCAAACAAAAATTGTAGATAGATAAGATAATAGTAGGCATATGAAGTGTTCAAACCTATCCATCAGTGGTATGTTGCAAAATTTCTTGGACACAGTAAACCAGTAAAAGAAAATCTTGCAAAGAAAGCTTCTACAATTAAAAACCATATGAAGGCTCTCCTACAAAAATAAAATTGATTCTCAAAATTGCAGAATAAAATAAGTGAATGACCCCCAGAAGAAACAACTATAATAGCTAACTTAACCATGGGCAGATAGCAGGAATCGAACCCACATCTTCTCCTTAGCAAAGAGAAATTTTACCATTAGATAATATCCACCCACATGACATATATTCTTCATCATATATGCGACTGGATCATATGTAAAGGGCTAATTATTCCAACTATATGCTTAATGCCGAAGATAAATCTGGCAATGACATGAGCCCTAGCTACGATGATACTAAATGGAAAAAAGAAGAAATGCTTACTCATATAAATGTCTTCAGCCACAAAAATGGAGATGCAATAGAACTGCCCAACTTAGACGGAAGAAGAACCTCAAAAACTGTGAAACTTATATCTTGCTCGATGGCCTTTGCATTTTCAACTAATTCCAACAGTATATATCACACTGAAATCTGATTTGACAGCACGAAACAACTTGTAACATTATCAAAGATAATTGAAAATAAGAGAATTTAGCTCAGTGCCTAATTAGTAGTTTTGTTGGGTTAAGCTTAAAGTTTCTTCAATGGATAAGTGGTTGTTTTTCTTATTTTCATGCCCGACCTTCCCCTTCTTTTATCTAGCAATACTCATGCTACCAACTAAATTAAAACATAAGGTTGATAAAAAAAATGATTTAAAGGTCTCTAACAACTAAAGCTTCCTATGCTAACTATAAAATTCAAACATGTAAACCATCCCAAAATATTAAATAAAAAAAATACCTGATGCTAAAAAGTCTCAAACAGCTTTTACTTGAAAAGAAAATGGTTGGACTGTCAAGGCATAAAGAAGATAAGGAAATTCGGCAGCATCCTAAAGAAGTTGAAGAAGCAGTTAGTATAAGGCAGTACTTCCAGATGACAAAATGTTAACCTTCTTGCTATCCTCATGTAAGCGCACCTGTAAAGGAAGAACAAGCAATGTCAAGCACCAAGCAATGGTGATTGTTTACTTAACTAGTGAACATGACTAGCTTTACCATCACCAAAAATTTCAAAACACAAAAAGTTTATCTTACTTTGTTGACACAGAAAATCTTTCAGCTTATTCAGAAGAATCATGGAATTTCAACAACCATACCTTTAGTGATATTACCCACAAGATATATTAATAACATTTGTTCACATATGTGTCAAATTGAATCAATTTGTCCAAAAATATTAAAAAAAAACTTTGAACTAAGAAAATGCATCTTGTACTTATTTTATCTTAGATTTTAAATATTATCTTACCAAGTTATCAAGTAATTCATCAGTGCTATTCCGCACAATTTTTTATTGTGCAATGAGAATCAGATGGTTCATTTTCTTTTTAATTCTATAGTCTATGACTCTATGTTGATATTGTAGCCTCCTGTTATTACTTTGTCCTTCAATTTCTGTAACATTAACTTTCAAATAAAACAAAAACTATTTTGAGATATTGGATTGCTCCTTGGCAACATGAACGATCAAGGTTCAAACCTTGTTAACCTCCTTGAATATAGAGGTAAGTTGTGTATATTGAACCTCTCTTCCACAACCCCAACTCAATAATGGTTGATCCTTATATAATGGGAGGCACCATTTTTGTTTTGAGATATTAGATTATGGAGATAATTCTTATATCATATCTAGTTTATATCTATATACCTTATTTAAAATCATAGTTTACAAATATATTTATTTCAATTTTTTGTCACCAACTACATTTTCATTTTGACTTGAACAAATTTAAGATCTGTAATTTGACTTCTTTTTTTCTTTATGGTTGAACCTTATGATCAATTAAATACTTGTGAAATCAGCTATATAGAAAAAACACAAACATGAGTAACTTAAACATACCAAAGAAGCATCACAGGATTACAAGAACCATTCTTTTTACCTGATAAGCTCTTATGCTGAAACGCACTGCTGGCTTGGAGAAAAAGAGCCATTACTCTCATCTTCCTCTTCATACTCAATTGTCCGCATCTTTATCAGTGTGATTCCCTACATGTATCACTTGACCAAACAGTTGGATAGAGGCTTTTGTGACTTGATTACTTGCTGGTTCAAGAGTCTCTCTGTCTAAAGCCTGGATGCTACCCTGTCTAGGTGGAGATGAACCTCGTGATTGTGAAGGTATCTGAATACTTGGTTCCACAGGCACATCACTCTTCTCTGGTGCATTAACACCATGTACACTATTGAGAAAAGTTTGATTACCATTGCTTTTTGAGTCAAATAAACCGGCTGTGTGGAAAAAATCATGCCTGGCTCCCTGCATCCCAACAGGAAATAAACTGCTATTGGACACCGAGGGGGATAGACTACCAATGATTCTACTCTTGAATCCTGTCAGTACACTATCCTCCTTATCATCAGGTAATAAAGAACTTTCTTGCTCGTCGAGTATGTTTCTAATAGAACGTGGAATCTCTCCTTGAGGACCAGCAACAAAGCACTCCACTTGCCAGGGACTAACATCTCTGACCTTCTGCAAAACCTCTGGATCATCCCAGGTAATCTGATAGAAACAAGAAGATTAAGGACAGAAATTAACACAAATCAGAAAGAACAACCAATGCTCTTATGCAATAATACTAGCAGAAACAAGAAATCAAAATAACGATTCTTTTTGGATTTCAAGAACAGTAACAGAAGTGATGTCTCAATAACTTTTTGTTGGCTGCATTCATCTTTACACAAAATTCTTTAGTTAAATAATAGCAACAGAATATTTTTCTGCCACATAATGTAAAGTTTTTCTTTTAACTCTCTTTATACCTCTCATCGGATTACTATTTCTATGAACATGTCTGTAATGACTACAAATTGTTTCTTGTAAAGTTTTGCATCAATTGATTCACAAATTAAAGAATCTATCTTTTCATATACTCCTGTACATTCATCTCAATATTTTCATCCTGACTAAACTAAATTTCTGTTAAATTCTCTAATAATTGTAAGACTCCAGTATATAAAGCATAATTGATCTTGCAACTATTTCATAATATCCTTTTTTTATATTTTCTTTCATTCAAGGAAACATAACAATCACACAAAACTCTCAACACCATTCTGCATAATATTTTGTAGACAATATCTTTATCAATCTCTTGTTATTACTAATTCAAGATACCCAAAACTTCAATTCATACATTTTTCTTGAATGTCTAAACTACACGATCAGTTATTCTACAAATATCATTATGATTCCATCTCCTACATTCTATCTTAATCCTACTTAATCTAAAATCTTTAATTCCTTGTATTTGTCTCCATAATCCAAAAAAAAATTAATCCTAACTAAACTCTCGAATCAAAACAATTGCAACAACATGATACTAGCCACAATCAGCATACTTGATAGAAGCCTTATGGTTTCCATTTATTTAGGAACTAGTAGTGAAATGCAACTAAACTGATCAAAGTAGGAAAGATGGTAATGACAGCAAAGACTCGCAAAAGATTCAAGAACCAGATGACAACAAAGAAAGCAATAACCCGGAAAAGATCTCAAAACCAGGGATAGCACCTGGAGCATGCCCCAAGGCGAGCGCCGCCACAGCCCCGCATCATTGATCGTCACTTTGGTCACCGAGCCATTAAACCAATTCATTCTTGCAGGGTCCCCCGTCTCCACGGACATCCTAACTCGCATCCCAACGGTCCACGACACTCTCATTGCAGCATCCACTGCTTCCTGCGGCACTACAAACACCGGAGATCTGGCCCTCGGATAGTACATTACCTCGAAAGGAAGATTCAACCCAGCCAATCTAACAGCTTCCACCACAGACGCCGGCGGAACTCTTCCTCTAACACTTCTCGAGAATCGTCCGTGTTTTTCCTCCATGTCCACATTTAGTGTTGCTGGGCCGCAGGACCGGCTGGTGCGGCGGATACCGACGAAGACCTTGCCTGACGAGTTCATGAAGACCAACGAGTCGCCCGAGATTAGTCTCTTTGAGTTGACGAAATTGCTCCATCCGGAGGTCAGGAGGTGGCGCCGCGGGGTCCCGCGGTAGACGTGACGGAATGTCCAGGACTTCCCGTGTACGTCGTGGATAGTGACAGTTTGCGCCGGGGTCGGGTCCCCCAAATCGAGAGGAGGAAAGATCGACTCGGCGCAGAACCGCGGCACGGAAAACCCGCCCCCAACGTTGGCATCGCTGCGTGTGAGTACCTTAGCGAAGGATATGAAGTTGCCGTCCCCGTTATCTTGGGCCCCCGGCAGCCATAATGAGGAGGACGAGGAGGGAAACTCCGTCTGCGGCTGAACCGGCACCGCAGCAGGCGGCGCGCGAGGGTCGAGGCTGATGCGGGCGAAGACCTCGTCGGTGTTGCGGTTAGCGTGGAGGCGGACTGAGGAGATCCGACAGCGGACGTAAGCACGGGGGCACGGGACGGCGGAGAAGTCAGGCAGCGAGGAAGCCTGGTCCGCGTGCCCCTGGGGGAAATAGTACACGGAGGATCCGACGGCGGCGATGCGGGCGGAGATGCCGGCGCTGGCCTTCCACACCCGCGGATCGACTAATTGCAGCTCTTCCCCGGTCGCCGCCGACGTCTCCATCAGGTTTAGGGTTTCAAAATCCCGGCGAGATGCAGTCGGTAACGGAGGCGCGACGCGCGCAGTGGCGGGGAGCGAAGGGGGCATTTATAGGGACGACAAGAGGCAGGGGGAAGGGGTACGTGTAATACAGGAGATGAGGAGCGAATGGGAACAGAGCCGCCTTAAAAGGACCTCAGTGAGGTGTAAGACAATTAGACACCGCTTTGGAGGTACTTAATAGTGTCGAACGCAGGCAAGGAAGGGTTGGTACATTGTTACCGGAGATGCCGGGCTCAGGTTGGTGTGGTGCCGACATCCCACCCAAAATAACGAGTTCAAAGTCGAGTCCTGAGTCGTATCTTATCTGTCTGTTGGAACTCCCTTTATCCACCTCCGCCTGAACAGGTTTTTTTCTCTTGTTTGGGATACGTAAAAATATTCGTGACTCTCTCTCTCTCTCTCATATATCTATACATCACATTCTTCTTTTACATAATTCCGATATCTATTGAGTTATACCGTTAGTTATATACATGGTTATCAGTTACACATTGCTGGGCCAACGAACAAGGCAGTATCCGCATCGCGACCGGCCCAGGGAAGCCTTGTTTCTTTTGGGAGAAAGAGCAAACATGTAACGGGCAACGTTGCGATTTATTGTAAGCAGTATAGCTTGAATTCATTGGACCTTAATGTATCTTCCTCTCTATTTGAATCGAAGTACTTGATGGTGAAGTATAGTTAGAGAAGAAGAACATAACCTTTGAGGCAGGGAATCAAAATCTCACTCTATAAACTTGCTGTAGCCCCAATTGCTCATCATTTGAGACAGGGAAAACTGCAGCATCTGCATTGAGATTCATATAATGTTTGGGGGGAAAATGTGTAACAAGACCTCTTGACGGTTAGGTTAGCATCCGCCTCTTAATGTAGCATTTATTCTATAACTACCATCGGTGATAGAAGATTAATTACTTTCTTGAGCGAATATTTATTTATATACTATATCGTGCCACTTTCATGTGTCGGCTTCCAATTAAATGAAAATAAGCTTATATTATTTGTTTTTATTTTGATTCTCAAGGTAAGAGTTTATCGATCTCGGAGTGCAAAAAAATATTTAATTTTTTTGAACTAAAACAATATTTATAGTTTTTTTTTTTGCAATTAAGAATCATAATTTTTTATTCATTTTAAATCTTGAGAGAATAAGATGTAGAAAATTTAGTATAAATAAAATATGTGACCATATTTATAGGAATAAAAAATGTGTTATATATATGTATATATATTTTTATTTATTTATTTATTTATTTATTCAAGGGAGATAAAAGTGGCTGATTCATATGGACTGAAAAGAGAAGCAGTAATAAACTACTTACCCAGCAGATCCCACCAGATTACCTACCTGTCCTTTTATTGGCAAAAGGTGCAAAGGTGGCTTCATCACGGAGTGGGGCCTCATCTGTCTCTCCAGTCACATGGGAGGTATCCTGCGACTCATTGTTCCGTAAAATCCTGTAGGACCTAGTGCGATTGGTAAAACGAAACCCAAGTGCGTACCCTGTTGTTCAAAACTGTGTGACAGTGGGTCCAGGCTTGTTATCCAATCACATGACAGGTAGCGCACGACGTAGGTTTCTTGGCATGTAAAATTGGGCAGGTCGGTGGCGCGGTAGATTCGCTGGCTCACCGACACTTGGGTTGACCGTTTTGACCCTCACGATAAGACAAAATTACAAATATAATCCTATAAAGCCATTTATCTTCGTATTTTATTCCTTTAAATTCAAATTTGCCATACATGTCATCACAAAACCTAAAACACTTGCACATATACTTGCAATTAATATTGATATCAAAAATTTTAAGAGCATTTTAAGTATTTTATATTTAATATATTAAAATTTATAGGACCAAAAACAATATTTTCAAACATTCCACCATTTATTTTCATAATAATATCATATTGGTCTATGCTAATTAATATAACAAATCTCACTGTGATTTCTAAATCAGGAAGAAGACAGTCCCTTTCTACTATTATTGGCTGTTTGCATTCTGCATCTTGAAGTGGGTTTTCATTGTTTTTGTCATTGCATGCACTCAAGTCAATCCTAAAACACATCATTTAACCTAAAGGAAAGTATGTCTCTCAAATATGAAAAAAATTATTTATGAAGTAAAAAAATCCATGTAAGTTAAAGTTTAATTATTCCATGAATGAATATATTGTGTATTTGAAAGTGTTGGCGAAGAAGGAAAGACAAAGAAAAAAAAATATTTTCAGTGTCTTTAAGAGGGTGAGATTTGGATAAATTTAAGAGAAAGTTTCGTTCATTATATTTGATTGCTTTTATACAGTAAAAGAGTTTAGAATTTTCTCTTTCCGTAAGGAATGAATGCCAAGATATAGATGTTAATTTGATTTTTTTTTATTTGTATTTTGTTGTTGATATCTTGATTTTTTTTGCTAATCGGGTTTCTCCATCATGACCGAGAAGAAATCATATATATCTGAAATTTGGGTGAATAAGAGTTAGGACGATCATAGTTTCGGAATCATCAGATTTGATTTATTTAAATTTGAAACTTGAAATTCTAGATGGGTTTTGATAGAAGACCGATCTCGGAAGCAAAATCTGATTTTAATTTGGACCCATTGAGTTCAATTCTAGAACAATGCATTTTAAATCTAAGATATTATAACCATAATATTATATATTCCTTTTTTTATTTAGTTTCAATTTGAATTTCTAGGAATCAGAACCAAACCATATAGCCCGGATTATTATTTGATTTTGATTTGAAACGAATGACCACCACCTTGTTGGAGTACATAAACAGGGCTGGAGCAATTGCCTTCATGTTGCTTTCGATTTCCTCAACTTGCTGCAGAAGACGCAGTTCTCTTTGCAGCGAATGAGAGTGATGCAACTATCACATACCCCTACAACTCATCTTCCTACCGATGCATAGAAACAGTGAGCTTGACCACCAACAAATGTGTGCCAGTAATTGTGCTCACCTACTTTTTGAGTTCCATAAATGCCAACAAGAGGATCACCCCTACAGAGAAGATGTTTGTATGGTCAAGGATGCTGTGTGGCACAGGGTAACAGCTTGACTTGGTCGCTGCACCAACGTATAGGGTAAGGATCGATGACAGTTTGACTCCAGATTGACTGTCAAATGTTTAGCATTTACTGTGTCTCCCATTGATCAATCAAATGCCAGGTTTTATTTCCGGTCGTATGTATGACATGGTCAAGAACTAAAAATAATAATAATAATAATAATACATAACAGGAAGTAGCCTTGAATTATAGCTTGTCCTGTGGTCATGGGAATATGATGACGAAAGCTTGAACAGGTCTTGGTGGGATGGAGTGAAGACCAAATGATTAGTCCAAGGCAATTTGCAGAGAGACCATTCCTCGAGCCCTTTGTGCCTCAACCAATAACCTTTCGTAGATCCACCTCGTTTCATGTCAGATACAACTCGGAGACAGCGGACCAGCGTTTGAAGGAGTATTCCTCCTCCACGGGTTGGGATTACTGTCATGATTGTGAGATCCAAAGAGCACGTTCATGCTTGAGAACGACTCGGCGAATCAATGAAGGGTTGGTCACACAAGTGCCATCTCTTCCCCAGCTTCCTCTCCTTATCAGTCACAGTGACTGACGGGAGCTGTCGATTCCAGAATCCACAAAAGCGTGTAAAGATGTTTCGGTGTCGTGTAAAAAGTGAAAGAGAGAGAGAGAGAGAGAGAGAGAGAGAGAGAGAGAGAGAGAGAGAGATCAACCTATCATGTCTTCGAGATGGTCTGCAACAACCAGTCACTGGAAGCAACTCAGTCAAATGGAGCAAGTAATGGATGCGGTCAATTGGGAGGGCAGCCACAGCCTCCTGTTCCTCTCATATAAGCTGCCATCCGCTCCTCGCAATCACAACTTCATCCTCAGCCATCGAAGCAGTCTCTCTCCTCTTCCATCGATCATGGGCAGGTCTCCTTGCTGCGAGAAGGCTCACACCAACAAAGGAGCGTGGACGAAGGAAGAAGACCTCCGGCTCATCTCCTACATTAACGCTCACGGCGAAGGATGCTGGAGATCTCTCCCAAAAGCCGCAGGTATTTCCACCTCCCGTACTGTCACTCGATCTCCTCACCACTACCGTCTTTGCTGATATCGTGGTCTTTAGGCCTTCTACGGTGCGGCAAGAGTTGCCGGCTTCGCTGGATAAACTACCTCCGCCCTGACCTCAAGCGCGGCAACTTCACCGAGGAGGAGGACGAGCTCATCATCAACCTCCACAGCCTGCTCGGGAATAAGTACGCACTCCCTGCTCTTTGCTTCCATGGCGATTCGATATCCGTCGTCCGGCTCGACTCAGAAGAATTCCTCGGTTTCGTGTTCGCAGATGGTCTGTGATCGCCAGAAGGTTACCGGGGAGGACCGACAACGAGATCAAGAACTACTGGAACACCCACATCCGGCGCAAGCTCCTCGGCCGCGGGCTCGACCCGCAGACCCACCGCCCCATCGGTGGCGACTCGCAGTCCACCGCTTCCTGTGAGCAGCATGCGTGCAGCGGAGTGACCATGGTCGAGGGACGACGACGGTGCCCTGACCTCGACCTCACCATGAGCCTTCCCTACGCTTCCCCGAGGTCATCGACCTCGTCGGAGGTCCTGACGACACCCGCAGAAGCAGAAGCAGAAGCAGAAGCCACAACACCAGCTTCGGTGTTCCCCCACGCTCGAACGATCTGCTTCTGCTATCACCTGGGATTCCGAAGCAGCCAGGTCTGTAGCTGCCAAATCAGTTCCACCGGGCCTGTTCTCGGAGGAAGGGCAGCAAACCACTCATCTCGCGCCTCTTCTTCTGCCAGAGACCAATCTTGTTGACTCCATACAGGAGATATGGTTCTTTCTCTTCTCCTTTTAGCGGTGTAAGAATGGCAAAAGGCGGCCTTTTGGATCGATGGTAAAAGTAATTAGCAAGTGTTTAGGACGATGTGTAGCAGCGAAGAAGAAGAAGGTTGAGATCATGTTTTATGAATCATCTAACACTTTATTTTTTTTGTTGTTGATTATTTCTCTCATATGACATCATTTTTATTTTAATGATAATTCGATTGTCCTGTTCTTGAATATATGGTATAATTAAATTAAGGAAAACACCTGGCTGAAGCTTGCCATATCTAACTTAGCTCGACGGTCTCCTGGATTAATTAGCATGAGTCATAGGAATGATATGCATGGAAAAAATTAATGTGCCTTCACCTAACACAGTGTTCCGGTTTTGACTATTGCTATCAATCATTCAAGGTCCGAAAGCCATGTCCGGTGCAGTGCCCATCCTGCATGCATGGTCATGGTTAGACGAGATGGAACCTTGTGCATCAAGGTGAAGCAATTTATGTGCTATTGTTACGACGACACTCGAATTCGTCGAGCATCGAAATCAAGGCAAGTCAAGTACGATATGTTGTAAATTTCCATTTTATTAAGCATCATCGAAACATTAGATTAAGTTGGATTAGATAGATAGATAGAATTGGGTAAGGTTTGAGACGCAAAGCATGCGATCAATAATTGGTGGATTCTTGGGTTGGTTTGCCATCTCCTTCTCCCACCTACTAGCTTTGTCCTACGCAGCATGCTCCGAGGGACACATCCACAGAATAATTGAAGGATGCATGTTGGTGAAGCTGCCCCATCTTTCCACATCCAACAGAAAACAATTAGGTGCACCAACGTTGCGATGGAACTAAACGACTTCACATGAGTACGTATCGGACAGACATCGAAGGTGGTGAACGATGCAAAACGTACACTACTATTGAACTTGCAGTGGAGGTTAAAATCAAGACAATTTTATAGATCAATACATTAAAATATATATATATATATATATATTATATAAAATATTCGACACTTTTCCTATTTAGTTCCTAATCATATATATATGATATGATTAGGTATATATATGATATGAGGTATATATAAAGACTACTTTTCCTATTTAGTTCCTAATCCTTGAATGTAATCTTGCAAGTAGATTGAATCTAATTAGAACTTCTAAATTACTTACTAACCTTAACATATCGAAATCAGAACAATACTTAGATCAGTTTATGTAACTAGGTAAGTCTATTATCATTACCTTGAGTTTAAATATATAAATGAATAGTTCAAACATAATTAATTATTTTATCGATCGTAATACAATTAAGTATATGTATCAATTTGAGGTGCACTTAAATATTGTGGATTAGTGATTCATATATGAAATTCCTATCTGGCTAGATTTCATACACACTATATTAAGATTTAATGGTATTGACCTTCAATTTTTTTAGCTAATTATGATCCATGTGATGTGATGTGATATATATATATAAATATAAATATAATTCATACGCCTTTGACTGGGATTCTAACACACATGAACTCCACTATGACCACAAAAGAAAAAGGCAAAAAGCCAACCATCGAGCAGCTATGATCCATCCTTTGACTTGATGCATTGCGAGCACTTCTCTCTATCATCTTCCATCACCCATACCTTTCTTTATATTGGCAGTACCTTAGCTAATAAACGCTTGTTGTCCTTATCAACTTGTTCCTTTAACATTAGCACCATCATTTATTTTCCTCGGATGACTCTAGAAATCATTGCCACTTCTCCTTTGACTTCTTCTCTTCCTCTCGATGATCCATCTCAAATGTCAACTCTTTCGTGTGTTGAACACCTGAGTTTTTCTTTCTTCTTCTTTTTTCCGGGAAAAATGCACCTAAAATAAAATGGATATTATAATAACAGTAAAGAATCAACTATTTAGGATAATAAGGACATGTAGGGCTTCCTCAAACTTCACCCTATCGACTAGTGGATCAGAATTCCTCGACCTGAATCCGGCCCAAGTAACTAACGGATCAAATCGAATCAAAACGAATCAGGTTGGGTCGGATCGTATTCACCGTATGGGTTTAACCGTCACGATATTGCAATGTGCTTACGGTAGCCCTGAACGTGCACCTCGATTACTTATCGCAATTTCCTTCAACGGTAAAGGCATCGTGGAGCCCAACTGTAGGGCCACATTGTCACCGATAAGAAGGCAGGTATTTAGTGGGTCTAGTGAACTAAGACAGATAAACAATTCGTTAAAAATCGATATTTTTGCTACTGTTACAGGATACTCGTTAAATACCTGCATTTTGATTGGAGGAAAGGGTGGGACCATTGTTTTCCACTTAGGCGGGTCAGTCAGGAGCGCAAAGGATAATATATATATATATATATATATATATAAAGTTTTCTTTTTTTTTCTGCAAAGGAAAGAAATAATCTAAAATTTTAAATAATTATATCAAACGAAAGTCATCAATATATACTGCCAAATTAAAGTAATATGCCTAAAATTTTTCATTTTTTCTTCGGTATATTTTAAGTTTTCATTCCACCAAACAAAAACTTACCACCAAAGAAATAATGAAATAGATAAAAAAAAATTCACTTTGATATTATCTTAAATTCTCGATACATTTTTAGTAAATGAGATATGATTTATATATTTATATTTTTAATTAAATAATTTTTCTACAAAATACTCATTGGGTATTTTTCAATTGATAACCCTCATTTTATTTTTTTTTCCAACTGATATGTCAAATTTAAAAAAATCTAAAAAATCTAAAAAAATTATTTATTATTTTTACCAATTTTATACTATTATAGTGTTTTTATTTGACTCATTTACAACATTTTTATTGAGATATTAAAAATATCATAAATATTATTAAAAAATACTATATGTGACATTATATTATGTATATTTAGTTATTACTATTTATAGACTATTACAATATCATTTTTTAATACTTTTAGTTAGTCTCGTTAAGGTTAAAAGTGTTAGGATCATAATAACACTAGGGGTGGGGGATGAATTAGTGCTATAGTAAATTTTAAAGTTTGATCGATAAATCTATATTAGTAAGAGTAATGAGTAAAATAAATGAGTAAATAATAACAAATAAAAAAGTAAGAGAATGAATGCAAACCGATTTATAGTGGTTCGGTCTTCTTGACCTACGTCTACTCTAGATTCCTCTTCGTTCGAGGCCATCGGTTTTTACTATAGATCTTCTTTCCAATGAGTGAAGATTAACTGCCCTTATTACAACTTTTCTTCTTTTAACAAGCCTTGGAGAGAACCTCCACACTTATTTTTTTACAAGATTTCTCACGTTCTACAACTTAGAATTACTTCTAAACTTAAGGAGGAAGAGGCTCAAACAATACTAAAAAAGAGAGAGTTACAACCCTTCATAAACTCAGAATTTGATACTCTATCAACAAGCCTCAATGGGGTATTTATAAGCCTCAAGAGGCTCTAAAATGGAGCAAAAAAATTTAAATTTTCAAAAATTTTAGGGTACAAGAGGTACTACCGTTGACACATGATGGTACTATTGTCATAAATTTTGATATCAGCTGACTCAAGTGGTATGTTCGCTTGAGCCTAATAGTACCATCGCCTAGGCTAGCTTAAGGCTACTATTTTGGCCTTATAATGAGCTCAATTTGGCTTAAGTATAAGCTTGTTGGGTTTCTTGATAAGTTAGCATAGTTTCGATCGAATACCAACTTAATTTGATCCAGAAAGATCTCGAACAAAACTTTAACAATCTAACCACATATCTAGCATAATTATAATACTTTCAACATATTGTATGTCGTTCCGGCATGTCGTCCGATCTTCTGGCATTTCGTCCGAACCTCCGACATATTATCCTTTCCTTCAATATATCACCTGATATATTGACATATCGACTTTCTCACGATATCTAATCTTTTGGTATAATACTCGATCCTTTAGGCATAATGTTCGAACATATAGCACAAATTTTAATCTTCGAACTATCAATCAATCCTCTAACTCGATATCTAATTTTCGACATGATACTTTTCTCGACATAATGTTTGATTCTCCTGCTTTGACAATTTGCCTTTGATGGTTCGAGTTGTTGATCAATGTATTTCATATGTCACTTATCTCAAAAGCATATTAGCTCATAAACTCATCAATTAATTTCATCATCAAAATTCAAGATTTAATAATCTTTTTCTTTTTTATGATGACAACTAATTGATCGTAGAGTTTTAACCAGGCTCCCCTTATTTATATGCCATTCTGAAATATAATGAACTTGAATTCAAAAAATAATAACTTTTTAATGCTAGTTTATGAATTTAAGTCAAAATAATTTTAATCATAAATCTTAGTAACTTTGAATAGTAATCATTACAAAAATCATATGCATAATTTCAGTTAAAAATACTAAATCTAGAGACAAGCTTTCATATCTTATTTCTCTCAAATTGATTTAACTCCTCTTGCATTGCAATAACCCATGAATCATCTTTTAGGGCTTCATCAATGTATCTTAATTCAATTTGAGATAAGAAGGCCACATTCACACAAAATTTTTTAAAAGAAGAATGAATTATTTGAACATATTTTGATGTATTCCCAATGATTAGCTCCTTAGGATGAGTATCTACATACTTCCATTCATTATATAAGGATTCTTTGGAAGAAGATGCATCCAAATTGCTTGGGAGATGAGAGTTTTTATTCAAATTTAAAACATCAAAATCAAAATCATCATCAAAATTATTTTTATTAAATTTAGAAAGCTCATTAAAAATAACATCAATGGATTCCTCTATAATCAATGTTCTTTTATTAAAGACACAAAAAGCTTTTGAAATAGAGGCATAACTAAGAAATATGCCTTAATCAAATTTTTGGATCAAATTTTTCTAACACATCTTTTTCATTTAAAATAAAATATTTATAACAAAAAACTTTAAAATGTGAAATGTTGAGTCTTTTATTATTCTATAATTCATAAGGATTTTTGAAAAGTAATGGTCTTACATAAATCTTGTTTATGACATAGCATACTGTGTTAATGGCTTTGACCCAAAAATATTTGGGTAAGCTATGTTCGTTTAAGCTCATATTTTTTTCAACCAAAAATATTCGGCCATCTCTTGTAAGCTCATATTTTTTTCTTTCAACTACTTTATTTTGTTGTCAATTTGTTGGAGTAGAGAAATTATGGTTATAGTCAATTGACTCATAAATATTTTGAAAATCATAATTTTGAAACTCACCACTATGATCACTATGAATAGATGAAATTATAAAACCATTTTTATTTTGAACAAGTTTACAGGATTTTGAAAAATATTTAAAACAATCACTTTTATATGCCAAGAAATATGTTCAAGTATATCTACTATAATCATCAACAATTACAAAGGCGTATTTACTACCTCCTAGACTTGTTGTATCAATTGATCCAAATAAATCCATATGGATCAATTGTAATAGTTTAGAGATGCTTAATTGATTTTTTGATTTGAAACTACTTTTTATTTGCATTCCTAGTTGACATGCATTACAAACTTTATCTTTGACAAACCTGATATTAGGCTATCCTCTTACAAGTTCTTTGGTTGAAATTTGATAGATTAGTTTTAGCATAACCTAATCTCCTATGCCAAAGTCATACATCATTGTCTAAAGCCGAAAAACTTGTTTTATTATAAAAATCATCAATATCAATAGTACACACATTATTATTTTTTAAGGCAATCATAGATCTATTTTTATATAGTATTTCAATTATATAAGCATTAGATTCAAATTTGATGATACATCTTTTATCACACAATTAACTAATGCTTACTAGATTATGTTTTAAACCATCTACTAATAATACATCTGACTTGTTACTTATGATTCCTTTGCCAATAATTTTTCATTTATTGTTGCCTCCGAAGGTGACGTACCTTTCGTCTTGGCTAGTGAGCTTAGATAAGTGTGTTGGATCTCCGATCATGTGTTTTGAGCATCCATTATCAAGGTACCATCTCTTGCTCCTAGTTTTTAATTGTAAACATATCTATAAGAAAGGGAGTTTTCTTTTAGGTACCCATTTAATTTTGAGTCCCTCATTAATAGATCTATCTATTTTAACTATTGTCATTGAGTTATTTAAGGTTCTTTTAGGAACCCAAACTAACTTCTGTGGGCTATACTTTTAAAAGAACATCTATAGGCATAATGTCCACATTTTTCATAAAAATTATATTTATCTCTAGGCAAGACATGTAATGTAGATCTTTTAACAAAGATAGTTGGCTTTTGTTGAGTGTTACTTACAAAGCTAATTTCTTCCTTTCTATGAATGTGACTCTTGTTAGCAAGAATCATGTTTAGATATTTATTATATATTTTAAAATTTTCTAAAATTTAAAAATTTCAAGTTGCAGATTGGCTCCATAACTTGAGAATTGTTCTCACGGCGGAGAAAATCACGTATGTCCTTGATACAGTGATGCCTACACCCGAGGAAGAGGTAAGCGATGATGAGATTGCTCACTATGTGAAGTATATTGATAACTCCACTCTTACTCAGTGTTACATATTGAGCTCCATGATTCCTGAGTTACAAAGACAATATGAAAAGATGTATGCTATATCCATTCTCCTACATGTCTGTAAACTATTTGAGGAACATGGAATGACTCAACGATATGAGATATTCAAGAGCTTCTTCCGCGCTAGGATAACTGAAGGGACATCGGTTCAAAACCATATCCTAAAGATGAATGAGTGGATAGAGAAACTCATAGGTCTAAGAATGGTCCTAGAGGACCTGTGTGTGAACATTATGCTTTAGTCTATACCAGATTTTTTTTTCACAATTCTTAATGAATTTTAATATGAACAAGCTTGAGGTGACTCTCTCGGAGCTCCTCAATATGTTGAGGGAGGCAGAGAGCACTATCAAGAAAGAGAAACCAGTTCTCTATACTAGTGAGACTAGAAAGAAAAGGAAAGTAGAAAAGTCTTTAAGAAGAGCAATGGCAAGGGTAGATTAGGTAAAGCAAAGGTTGCTAAGAAAGATCCGACAAAGGATAAAGGTCAGTGCTTCCATTGCGGAAAAGATGGGCACTGTAAGAGGAACTGTAAAAAGTACCTTGCATAGAGGGCGAAATAGAAGCTTGGAGAAGCTTTAGGCACATCCATGATCAATCTCTAGTTGTCAGATTTTTATGATAGTGCATTAGTATTGGATATCGGTATTGCTTATCACATCTGTAATTTATTGTAGATTCTGGTAAAGCTAAGGGGATTGGCGAGAGGAACATTGCATAATGGTTTATTTGTGTTAGACATTGTTCCACATATCATGAATGTAAGTGTGTCTAAGAGGAAACGAGATGAGGTGAATAGTGTATACCTGTGACATTGTAGGCTAGGTCACATCTATGAGGGAAGGATTCAAAAGTTGCTACAAGATGGATATCTAGATCAATTGGACTATGAGTCATATGCAACTTGCGAGCTTTACCTTCGTGGAAAACTGACCAACTCTCCATTTAGTGGAACTAGAGAGAAAGCCACTGAGCTGTTGGAACTTATACATAGTGATGAATATGGACCTATGTCAACTCATGCCATTAGTGGTTACTCCTACTTCATTACCTTTACTGATGATTTCTCAATGTATGGATATGTGTACTTAATAAAGTACAAGTCCGAGGCCTTTAAGAAATTCAAAGAGTATAAGAATGAAGTGGAGAACCAAACTAAAAAGAGTATAAAGACTCTTCGATCAGATCGAGGAGGTGAGTGCTTAAGTACAAAGTTTATCCAATTCCTCAAGGACTATGGGATTTTATCCCAATGGACACCTCCTTATACACCTTAGCTCAATGGTGTATCTGAAAGGAGGAATCGTACGCTGTTAGACATGGTACAATCCATGATAAGTTTCGTTGACCTACCAATCTCATTTTAGGGATACGCCCTAGAGACCGCAGCTTACCTTCTGAACAGAGTTCCAACTAAGTCGGTAGTGTCTACACTATATGAGATATGGAAAAGGAAGAAGCTCGATCTTAAGATTGTTAAGATTTTGGGCTGCCCTACCCATGTTAAAAGACACAATCCCGATAAGTTGGAATCAAGGACGGATCGGTACAAGTTCATAGGATACCCCAAAGAAACTTATGAGTATTTTTTATATCATCTCGAGGACCAAAAGGTTTTTGTAGCCAAGAGAATGATGTTCCTTGAGAAGGAACACATTCTTGGAGGAGACAGTGGGAGCATGATAAAATTGAGCAAGGTTGGAGAACCTAGCTCAAGCACCACTCTACAACCCGAGTCTATTCA
>LVTN01000173.1:7443-19664 GCA_001649415.1 Musa itinerans
TCTCCCCCCCCCCCCCCCCCTCTTAGTGCCGACTCGATCCTAACAGGGAAGAAACTTTGGATGATAGAAAGAATATTTCAAGTAAAATTTTAGCCTTAAATCAGAAGTTATATCTTGGAGTTTAAAAAAGTAAGTAATAATTATATTATCAATATTAGAAGTAGAATATATAGCTACAATATCATCTTGTCAAACAATATGTCTTAGAAGACCTCTTAGAGATCTTCATCAAGAACGAAAAAAAGCAATTGAAATATTTTGTGATGATAAAACTATTGAATCTCAGATTTTGATAATGAAATCAATTGGTAAATTATTTGATCCAATCTATATGTTGAGAAAAGTGTGTAGGATTAACTATGATAGCGATCAAGGCATAAAGCAAAACAAAGTGCTGGAGTCAAGATCGAGAATTCGTTGGGAGTTCGAGAGTTCGTCGGGAGTCCGGAGGTTCGTCGGAAGTGTTATCAGAATTGGCCGAGAAGTCTAAGAACTCGCCAAGAAGATCATCATGAAGTCCAGGAGCTTGCCAGGAGTCTGCTGAAAGATTGCTGAGAGATCGTCGGAAGTCCACCAGAAGATTGCCGAAAGCTCGCCAGAAGAAACCTAGACTTATCAAACTTGTTTTGTTTAGTGTATACCTTAAAAATTGAAGTTAGCATATAATTAAGGTTAGGTTTCAGAGGTAAGCCAATTAAACTTGTTAAGGGCCAACTAGGCCCGTAATTGGACTGGTTTGGGTCGGATTCAAGGCCCAAACAGGTTGTTGAACCCTGTTTGGCGGTGGAACCGCCCAGGGCTCAATCTCCAAGAAGCCTAAGCAATGGTACCATCGATAGTTAATGTTGTCAAGTGGCGGTACCTCCTTGTCAAGCAATGGTATTGCCAGAGCTCGTCTTCGAGACTCTATCAAGCGGTAGTACCACCAGACTGAGTGGTGGTACCGCCTAGTGTCAATTTGTAGGCGATGGTACCGCCCAATAATGGCTCTTATTGATAAGGGTCGTGACACTTTTTGGCTCCAATTCTAAAGTCAATTAAGGGCTATAAATACCTCTTACTTCTCAGTTAGTAAAACATAGAGAAATGATAAGAACTAAACCAAAACTATAATGAAATAGCTTGCAAAAGTTGAGAGTTCACCTCCATCGTTTATAAGTGTGAAAGTTTGTAAAAGGAAAGTGAGCTACTTGTGAAAGTTTTGTAAATGGGTGATTAATCTTTGTCTTTCAAGAAATATCAATAGTGGAAGCCAGTGACCTCATTGGAGGAGGTATCGGGAGTGGATGTAGGTTGGACGACCAAACCACTATAAAATTGGCGTATTCTTTTCTTGGTGCATACTTTACTTTTGCTGCATTCTACTTTACTTCAGTGCAAATTGTCCAATCCCCTCTTTTCTACTCACTTACAAACTTATTTGCGTCAAACATCTTTTCAAAACGGTTTTCATCTAACTAAAAGTTTCATCGTATGAAGTTTTCCTAAATTAATTAAATTTATTATTTTTATCTACTATACTAATTCACCCCCTTCTCTTAGTGTCGTTTTTGATCCTAACAAAAACCACAATTATAATGATGAAGAATCTAACTTTTCATGAAAGCATGAAGCATATAGAGATATCCTATCATTTTATCTGAGATCTTATAGTAAATAAAGCTATAACAATAAAGTATTATAACACAAATGAACAAGTTATAGAGATTCTTACCAAGTCACTTTCATTCAAAAGCATATTTATTTCATGTCTCAAATTTGTGTATGTAACTATGAAATAAGAGTGGGAGTGTTGAGAATTGATTATCAGGTAGTCAGCCTAGGTAATTATCATGGTTTAGATAGTTCTGATCATGTTCTAAGTAGTTCTATCTAAATGGCCTGTGAACTAAGAAGTTCTTATCATGGAGTTAGTTCCTATACCTAACTTAATCATGGATGACATAAGATGATAAGATAGTTACCATTAAATTCTATAAATATAATCATAATTCAAAAAGGAAAGATGTGTGTACTTAAAAATATTTTATATATGTTTTTTATTTTATCTCTTGTTTAATACTATTTTATTTTTATTTAAAAATATTTTTTTAATTATATCATGATATTTTATTTTTATTATTTTTTAACTTTCCATTCGAACTTAATGATAAAGAAACTAATATTGAAACTCATCATAAATAAGAAAATACTCATGATCTGAGTGCCTTGGAATCTTCAAATAGATGGTGTAGAACAACAAGCTTAGAGGATTTCAGGTGATTTCCTATGGTCTGCCAAGTTCCTAAACCTTTATTAATATAGAATGTGGTTTGTTATAGATGTTCTTTTTCATTTCCTAGAGATTTCTCATTAGTGTCTAGGGAAAGAATGAGTTATAGATGTCCAAGTATGAAATACTTGTATTATGGTCTTTGAACATTAAGGATTCTTATGGGTTCGATTTAAACTTATTAAATTATCATAAAAAGGTTAATTTCATCAAAAAAAAAGATTTATTATATCAAGAGAGATATTCATTATATCAAGAGAAGAAATAAATTAAATGTCTATGGAAGAACAAGTCAAATTGGCTATTGGTTACTGAAAGAATTTTTTGAAAAAGAGTGATTCATTTTGAGTACAATTAATGTAATATATCTTTGGGAACTATATAAACCCCATAGAGTCATGAAACATATAAAGTTTTGAAGTTATAAATAATTTTAAGTAAAAGATAGAATATCTTGCCTTGTCTTACTATTTCTTTGTGTGATAAACCTATCCCTTCTTCCTATCATGTTCAACATTTGGTATCAGAGCCTAAGTTAAGCTATGACCTCTTCCCTAAGTACCATCTAACTCGAAATCCCTAGATTGACAAAAAAAAATTATGATATATGATGCATCCAAATAAAAGTTCTTATAAGCTCCCAAGATATACGTGAGTTTGTAGAATATGGATTTATTAAATCAAGTCCAGCAGAAGAAGAAGCAATGAATGCAGAAGCAAGAAAACAACTCAAAGATAGAAGGAAAAAAGAGAAAAAAGCTTTGTTCACGATATACTAAGGGCTTGATAATACAATGTTCAAGATAATCTCTCTAGTAAATATTTCAAAAGAGGCTTGGGAAATACTTCAAAAAGTATTTAGTGGTGTCGATAAGGTAAAAATGTTCCATTTACAAGTTTTACGAGCTGAGTTTAAAAAATTATAACAAGGTACTTTTGAATATATTTTTGATTACTTCTCAAAAGTCATTTATATTGTTCATCAAATGAGATGAAATGGTGAACAAATTAGTGATCAAAGAGTAATAGAAAAAATACTAAGAACTCTAGATCAAAAGTTTGATTTTATTGCTCTAGCGTTTAAAGAGTCTAAAAATTTGAAAAAAATATCTTCAGAACAACTAATGGGTTATCTTCAAGTTCATAAACAAAGGCTAACAAAAAGAGGAGAAGAAAAATCTATAGAGCAAGCACTATAAATTAAGCTTACTCTTGAAAATAAAGGTGAATCAAAATCTTAAAGAGCAAGAGGATGTGGACAAAGAGAAAGAGGTGATAGAAATCAGACTAATCAAGAATATCAAAACAATAAAAGTGAGAAAAAATTCTAACCAAAGAGACTGAGGTTATGGTTGAGGATGTGGCCGAGGCCGTGGACATGGCAGAAATTATAAAGGGTTTGAAATATAATGCTATGTTTGTAAAAGGTATGAGCACTACTCCTTTGAATGCTATTATAATCCTAATAATCAAGGTGATAAGGCAAATTTTATTAAGGAAAAAAAGAACAAAAATCAAGTTTTGCTAATGACTTATGATAATTTGAAAAAGGATTAGTCTATGACATGGTATCTAGATATAGGAGCCTCAAATCACGTGTGGCATCAAAGAGTTATTTTCAGAAATGAATATAAGTTATTCTTGAAACATTATATTTAGTGATCTATCTCAAAGACTAGTAAGAGGCAAAGGTAAAAATTTTCTTGGACTTAATAATGGCAAAGAATTATATATTTCAGATGTTTATTATGTTCTTGATATCAAAAATAATATTCTAAGTTTGGGGTAATTATTTGAAAAAGGTTATCATATTAAGATGAAAGATATGACTTTCTCAATTCGTAACAAGAATAAAACATTGATATCACATGTGAAAATCACAAAGAACATAATATTTCCTCTACATTTATGTATTTTTTATGGTCAAATTATTTTAAAATTGATATTGAGGATATTTCTATATTATGGCATCCTAGAGAAATATAATATAGTGACAAGAATGCCAAAAATTAATCACCCATCAAAATTATGTGAAGTATATGTCATGGGCAAGTAAGAAAGAGAGCCTTTCAAAATCAGAATAATAAAAAGAGAATATTATCAACTTGATCTGGTGCACTCAGATGTTTATGGCCCTATCAGTCCAGTATCAGTTGGAGATAGGGGTGGTAAATATATCAAATGAATTTGAGAGTTTTTATAGAAATAATGAAAATTTACAACAATTTACCGTATTATACACACCTCAACAAAATGGTGTCTCAGAAAGAAAAAATAGGACTATCCTTAATATGGCCCAATACATGCTAAAGGAAAGAAAAATTCTTAAAAAATTTTAGGGAGATGCTGTTGCTTATGTAGTTTATTTGCTTAATAGGTTTTTGACAAAGTAAATTGGTAATGTTATTGTGGAAGAAGTATGGAGCTTACAAAAACCAAGAGTTGATCATTTGAGAATTTTTGGAAGTGTTGCATTTGTTAAGATACCAAAAGAAAAAAGAACAAAACTTGGGATAAAAGTCAAAAATACATCTTATTAGGTTGTTGAGAATTCTAGTGGCTATAAACTCTAAAATCATATCACAAATTAAGTTATGATGTCAAGAGATTCTAAGTTTAATAAACAACAGATTTGGAATTGGAAAAGTGATGAGCAACATAAGAAAGCTATTGCTTTAAAAGAGGATGATATAATCAAAGCAAACATCGAAGAGGCTTTGTCGGAATCATCACCTAGATCAACTACGACACATAATTCAAGAAGTCTGATTATAAGAAGGACAAGATCGATTCATGAGCTATTGATATGACTCGAAGGATTGATACTAACGATGATGAACTTTCTTTATTTTATCTTTTTACAGGATATGATCTATTAACCTTTGAAGAAGCTTGTAAAGAAGAAAAATGATGACAAGCTATGAATAAGAAGATTCATGCTATTAACAAAAAGGATACATGGGAGCTTCCTACACTTTCAAAAGCGATCAGTAAAACATGGATTTTTAAAACAAAAAGAAATACAAAAGGGGTAGTGGAGAAATACAATACCCGATTGGTTGCAAAGGGATACAAACAATAATATGGGATCGACTATGAAGAAGTATTTGCAACAGTTGCTTGACTAGAGACAATAAGATTACTTATCTCCCTAGTGTTGAATCTTGGATTTTGATGATGAAATCAATTGATAAGTTTATAGACTAATAAGCATTTAATATAAGTAATGCAGGAGAAACTTCGATCATGAACTTGAATCATTGAAGCAGGAGAATTAGACATAAGCCGAAGAGCATCATGTTAAAGATTGGACGTCAGGTTAGAGGATTAGTCGACATGTCGAATGATGGACTTCGTGCCATTAGTTCGGGCATCAAGCTGGAAGGATCGATTATTGTGCCATGAAGATCATATGCTATGAGAGGTCAACATGTCAATAGATTGGACAATACGCCGAAGGAAAGGACGATGCGCCAAAGGCTATGATAAAGTACCAGATGAAGTGATGACATATCAGATAATGCAGGCCTCATGATTGTAATTGTTAAGTCTTGACTGAAGTCATTTAGAGTCTAATTGAGTTAGTTTTGGGGCGTAACCATGTCAACTTAATTAGGAGCTTATTAGGCCTAAACCAAGATTGAATTGGGCCTGTTGGAAGGCCAATTCAATGACATGAGATTGGGTTGGGTGATGGTACAACCAGGCCCAAGAGATGGTACCGATAGAGCCCAGGTTCCTAAGTTGTGTCAAGTAGTGGTACCGCCCAAGCAAGCGGTTGTACCACCGAGCCTAAACTGTGTTAGGTGACGGTACCACCCAATATAGGTGGTAGTATTGTCAATACCTCAAAAACCTCATGATTTGAATTTTTGGCTCCATTTTTAAAGCCATTTGAGGTCTATAAATACCTCACTCATTCTTGCTTGATATAGCATGAAAAGAGCAAAAAGTCTTGAGCATAAAAGTATATAAACTCTCTTAAAAAGTGTTGAGTCTTTTTCTCCTTGAGTTTAAAAGTCATTCTAAGATGTGATGTATTCTTATAAAAGAGAGGCGTGAAGGTTCTCTTCTAAGCTTATAAAAAGGAGAAAGGGTTATAACAAGGGTAGTTAATCTTTGCCCATTGAAAAGAAAATCAGTAGTGAAAGCCGATGACCTCGAAAGAAGAGGAATCAGGAGTGGACATAAGTCGGGACAACTGAACTACTATAAATATGGTTTGCATTTCTCTTTATGCTTTTCCTTGCTATTACTAACTGATTTAGTTGTTCACTACTCTTACTCATATTCTAAGTTAAATATATTTTTGATATGGATTTATTGATTAAAATTTTTTAAATCAGAACTTTATTTCGAAAGCACTAATTCACCCCCCCTCCCTCTTAGTGCCTTTACGATCCTAACAATTGATATCATAGCTACTAGTCATAGGTATCTTACAAGCCAATCACGTGAGTGATGACATATGTGATATGATACGCATTCTTTTTGCTTATTATATTATTTGATATTTTATCATTTTATATTGCTTATTGCATATATGTATATATATATATTGTGATGTCCATCGATTTGTGCAATGAGAATCGATCGTGATGAGATCATGATAATATACTGATTCACCTTTAAACATAAACCCTAAATAATTCTAGTCATAGATTACTCGAGAGAGACATCGAGATAACCGGATAGACTAGTGTACTATATACCCATCCATATGATGGAGGCAGTTGATCTCATAGCTGCTCGTGTTGGCACACTAGGGCTATAATGCAGGTGCTCATTGGAGAATGAGTTCATTGATCGATCCGCTCACGGAATGATGGATGGTTAATGATACATCATTGTCAGAAAGCGATTATGTTGTCCTAGTAGTATACTTGGTCCTTAAACTTGAGACACCAAGGATGTTCTGTATGAGTACTCCACTCTTTGATATCAAACTTATAGTTTTGGAAGTTCCAGATCTAGCATAACCGATCATCAAGAGTAGTAGTCAACCTTGTGAGGCCTATTGAGTGTCGATATAGGATCATCTGCTCTCGGTGTCATGAGAGGAATATCTCATGTGTTCTTGCTCAGATAAATCCCTACTAGGGTCATTCGGATTGAGAGAGAAAGAGTTCTCCAAGAGAATCCGATTATAGCGAGACTCGAGTAGAAACCATATGGGTCTGACAATACCATGCTCAGTATACATTCTTTGAGATATTAGATGGATGAGAGACTATAGGTATATGATAATTGAGGACATATAGGTCCAAAGGATTGGATTCCCTTGTATTGCCTAGGGGTTGTGGCGTAGTAGCTTAGTATGTCCGCTATCGATGAGTCGAGTGAATTATTATAAAGATAATAATTCACTGAGCCAGAAGGAGTTCTGATAGGTATGACTCACGGCCAGCTTGATATTGGGCCTAGAGGGTCACACACATATGGTAGGCGTTTCAATGAGTAGAGGTTCGGATATGAGATATCTGCCGAAGCCTCTATCTTATTGGATATCCAATAAGCCCCTGAATTATTGGATCCTATGGATGAGATCCAATAAGAGTCAATGAGAGATTATTGGATAGAGATCTATTAATGTAAGAGGCTTGGATAGTTGGATGAAGATCCAATACCCAATAGGGTAAGATCCATCATGGTTAAGTTGATAGGGACCTCTATAAATAGGAGAGAACCAAAGGCCCATAGGCCAGAGGCTTCTTGGTTGCCACCTCCTATTCTTCTCTCCCCTTCTCCTTCTTAGATAGCATGTGTTGAGATTTAAGCAGTGATTTGAGAAGCATCATCGCAGCCCTACTATGTGGATTATCATTAGAGAGGAGGACACTTGACCTCCTTCATCTTCTCATACAGATCTGTAGAGATTCAAGAATATACGATCTTCTTAGGTAAAACATAAATATCTCACACTTGGATTTAAGTTTCGTGGGTTTTTGTGCACTAATCTTCGCACGACGACGAACACCTTTTTGAAAATTTTGGGGGTTTTGTTTTCTGTTCTTCCGTTACGCATATGATGTCGCCCCCATTTTTTCCTACAAGAGCTTGGTTCTCTTAGTTGGTTTAACACCTAAAAAAGATTAAATGACTTTTTCTAGCAATCAAGATGGTCACTTTATCACGCTTCATCCTATGTTTAGTGGGACGAACTACACTTATTGAAAGACACGAATGCGAATTTTCTTGATTTCTATGGATTTTGATTGATGAAATATCATCGAATATGATTTCTAAAAATCTTCTAAATCAATGAATGAATGGAATGATTTTGAGAAGAAAATATTTTCTTTAAATGTTAAAGCTATGAATATTTTATTTTGTGCTTCAGATAAAAATGAGTTTAATTATATTTCTATATGTGAAACTACATATTATATTTGGCACACACTTGAAATTACTCATTAAAGTACAAATAGAGTAAAAGAATATAAAATTAATCTTTTAGTACATAGTTATGAATTATTTAGAATGAAGCCAAGTGAAACCATTAGTGACATGTACACCCATTTTATAGATGTTATCAACAGTTTGAAAGCTCTTATTAAATGTTATAATAATCTTGAACTGATTAATAAAATTTTAAGATCGATTTCAAAAAGTTGAGATCCAAAGGTAACTGCAATTTAAAAAGCAAAGGACTTAAATAACTTTCTTATTGAAGAACTCATAGGATCATTAATGACATATGAAATGACTTGTAAAATATATAACGAATAAGAGGAAAAGTTTCCAAAGAATAGAAAGGATATTGTACTTAGAACCACAAAAGACCACTCAAGCGAAAGCTCAAGTGATAATGATGACTTAGTACTCCTTACAAGAAATTTAAAAAGTTCATGAAAAGAAACAAAGCAAATTCTATAAGACAAGAATCTAAGAATAAAAATGAACTTTAAAAGGATACAATAATTTGTTATGAATGTAAAAAGCTAGGGCACTTCAAAAATGAGTATCTACATCTGAAGAAAAAACTACTAGTACAAAAGAAGACAAAAGCACTCAAGATAATTTGAGATGAATCAAGTGCATCAACAAACGAATAACAAACCAATGACAACGAAGTAGCAAACTACGTATTGATGGCTTTCAATGATGAGATATATGACAATTGAAATTTCTTTACCTTATGATGAATTACTTAATGCATTTCATGATTTATATGATGAACTTAAAATAATTAGTAAAAAATATAAATTGCTAAAAAAAGGATCATGTATCTCTCTCTAATGAATTTAATAAATTGAAAAATAAATATGCCAATTTCATGTTAACATCTTACACTAAATATGAAGAGTTAGACTCATTCAAAAAGAAAATTATGTTATTACAACAAACATTAGAAAATTTTAAAATTAAAAATAAATCATTAAACATGATTCTTGCTAACAAAGGTTATATGCATAGAAAGGAAGAAATCAACTTTATAAATAGTAACACTCAACAAAAGTCGACTGCATTTGTAAAAGGACCTACATTTCATATTCTCCCTAAAGTTAAATGTAATTTTTATGGAAGATGTGATCATTATATTTATACATATTCATTTAAATAATATAGTTCTCATAAATTAGTTTGAGTTCCTAAAGGAACCATAAATGATTTGATGTCAAAAGTAAAAAAAGGTAGATCTAATCATAAATGACCCAAAGTTAAATGGGTACCTAGAACAAACCTATCTTTCTTTTAGGTATGTCTCCAAATAAGAACTAGGAGCAAAAGATTATATCTTGATAATGGATGCTCAAGACATATGATCAGAGATCCAACACACTTCTCAAAACTCACTAGCCGAAATAATAATAATAATAAAAATTATCGATATTGGATATTTGGTAATAAATTAAATCGTTTAATTAAAAATATTCTTTTAGTAAAAGGTTTGAAACATAACTTATTAAGAATTAGTTAACTTTATGATAAAGGGATAAAATATTAAATTTGATAAAGCTTGCTTTTCGATTTTAAACAATGATGCATGGTCTTGGCATAGGAGATTAGGACATACAAGTATGAAATTAATCTCACAAATTAGAACTAAAGAACTTTAGTTATTTTTTAATCTTATAGGAATCTATCTATGTTACTTTCTGTTGAATCTCGAATTTTGATGATGAAGTCAATTGTCATTTGGTTATCTAATCCATATGTTGAGATAAGTGTACAGGATTAACTACGATGGAAGTAAGACATGCAGCAAGTGTTGCGCCGGAGCCAAGACCATGATCACGTTGGGGGTTCGAGAGTTCGACGGAAGTCCGGACGGTCATCGGAGGTTCTGTGGGAACAAATCCAAGAAGTCCAGGAGCTTACCAAAGAAGCTCGTCAGAACTCGCCAAGTGGATCGTCCCAAGTCCAGGAGTTTGTCGGAGCATCGCCGAGGGTTCATCGGATGTTCGCCGGAAGCTCGCCGGAAGAAGCGATTGACACACCGGAGCAAGTTGCAATAAATGTCTTAAAATATCGTAGTTAACATGATGATTAAGTTAGAAATGAGAGGTGATCCCATTGACTTAATCTTGGGACAATTGGGCCATTGACAGACCCAAATTGGGCCGAATGGATCAGCCCATTTGGACCCAGATTTTCTGGCCGACGGTGGCACCACCTGGGTCGGCGGTGGCATCGCCCAGGAGCTCAGTCTCCCAGGAATGCTGGCATCGGTTGAACCACCCCTGTCAGGCGGTGGTACCACCAACAGTTATTGCTGGCATTAGTGGACCACCCCTGTCATGCGGTGGTACTGCCAGAGCTCGGTCTCCGAGCTCTATTAGGAGGTAGTACTGCCCCAATCAGGCGGTGGTACCGCTAAGACCCCAGAAATCCGAGAGATGACACTTTTGAGCTCTAAATTCGAACTGATTTGGGCCTATATAAACCCCACCCTTTCTTGCATGAAAGGGAACCGAAACTTAGCATCTATTCTGAGAATTTTAGAGCTTAAAAGTGTTGTAAAAGGCTAAAAGTTCTCCCTCTTTTCTTCTAAGTTTTGATCATTCAAGAGAGGAGTGAAAATTTGTAAGGGTTGTCTCCTAAGCCCGTCAAAAGGAGTAAAGCTGTAAAAGGGTGATTGGCCTTTGCCTATTGAAGGAAGGCCTCTAGTGGACGTCGATGACCTCATCGGAGGAGGAAGCCAAAAGTGGATATAGGTCCAGATTGACTGAACCACTCTAAATCTCGATTTGCATTTACATTCTGCTCTCTATCTTAAACTGTAAATTACCTCCATTGCTTTACTTCAACTTTACTTTCGCTTAATCTTAAGTTGAAGAACTTTTTGAAACGGTTTTTCATCGAAGACGTTTTTTATCATACGAACATCGTTTTAAATCGTCGAAAGTTTTTCGCTATACTAATTCACCCCCCCCTCTTAGTGCTCTTGATCCTAACAATTGGTATCAGAGTGGGGTTAACTCTCAATCGTATTAAAACCCAAGAGAGATGGCATACGCCGGAAACCAAGAGGGCCACTATATTACACGTTCGCCCATGTTCAATGGGACGGACTACACCTATTGGAAGACCCGAATGAGGATCTTCCTTATTTCCATAGATCTTGAACTTTGGAATCTTGTTGAAAATGGATTTTCAAAGTCTTCTCTTCCAATGATCAATTGGAATGAATTGGAGAAGAAGACTTTCGCTCTAAATGCAAAGACTATGAATGTCTTATTTTATGCTCTTGATAAAAACGAGTTCAATCGTGTTTCGATTTGTGAAATTACATTTGATATTTGGCATACACTTAAAATGACTCACGAAGGCACAAATAGAGTGAAAGAGTCAAAAATCAATCTTTTAGTGCATTCTTTTGAACTTTTTTGAATGAAACCGAGTGAGACCATAGGCGACATGTACAGCCGTTTCACGGATGTCGTCAATGGTTTAAAAGGACTCGGTAAAAGTTTTTCGGATTTCGAGCTCGTTAATAAAATTCTAA
>LVTN01000173.1:24781-51210 GCA_001649415.1 Musa itinerans
TAAGTTTTGATCATTCAAAAGAGGAGTGGAAATCTGTAAGGGTTGTCTCCTAAGCCCGTCAAAAGGAGTAAAGCTGTAAAAGGGTGGTTGGCCTTCGCCTATTGAAGGAAGGCCTCTAGTGGACGTCGGTGACCTCATCGGAGGAGGAAGCCAAAAGAGGAAGCCAAAAGTGGATGTAGGTCAAGATTGACCGAACCACTCTAAATCTTGGTTTGCATTTACATTCTGCTCTCTATCTTAAACTACAAACTACCTCCATTGCTTTACTTCAACTTTACTTTCGCTTAATCTTAAGTTGAAGAACTTTCCGAAACGGTTTTTCATCGAAGATGTTTTTTATCGTACGAACGTCGTTTTAAATCGTCAAAAGTTTTCCGCTGCACTAATTCACCCCCCCGCCCTTCTTAGTGCTCTTGATCCTAACACTTTCAATGAATTTTCCAAAAGTAAGAAAAATGATTTTGATGATGATTTTAAATTTTATAATTTGAATTTGAATTCTTCTCTCCAAAGTAGCTTAGATATATCTACTTCCAAATAATCCTTACCCAAGGAATGGAAGTATGTAAAGGCACATCCTAAGGAGCTAATTATTGGAGATATATCAAAAGGTGTTCAAACTTGTTTTTCATTGAAAAATATTTATTCAAATATATGAATTGAGAAATTTTACTATTTATTCTCGTATGATTCTTTTCTTTTACTAAAAAGAATATTTATCCAAACAAATCATGTTCTTTCACTTAACTTCTTGAGATTCATAACTTAAGATTTATTTTATATTCAATCTCCTATGATTCTTTCTTTTCGCTAATGATTAAGAAGGAGATTTATCTAAATGAATCATAATCTTTCATTTGATATTTATAACTTGAGATTTATTTTATATAAATCAAGATCTTTTATTATTTGTTCTCTTATGATTCTTTTTGCTATTTACCAAAGAGGAGATTTATCCAAATGAATCATGATCTTGATTTCTCGATATTCATGACTTGAGATTTATTTTATATGAATCAAGATCTTTTATTATTTGTTCTCCTATGATTCTTTTTGCTATTTACTAAAGATGAGATTTATCCAAATAAATCATAATCTTGATTTCTTGGTATTCATGGCTTGAGATTTATTTTATATGAATCAAGATCTTTTATTATTTATTCTCCTATGAATTCTTTTTGCTATTTACTAAAGATGAGATTTATCTAAATGAATTATGATCTTTCACTTGACTTCTTGATGCTTATGACTTGAGATTTATTATGTATGATTCTTTTGTATTTATGACTTGTAAACTCTAATTTGTTGATAATAAATGAGAAGAAGAAGCTCATATTTGTATTGATGACAAAATAGTAGAAATAGCAATTATGTTGAATAAGGAGACTTATGATGTATTTATAACTTTTCATTAGTAATGACTCATGCCTAAATTTTACTAGTTATTTTTTAAAGCTTGATTAAATATTTAGGCTTGCAATGATATATCAATTCGAATTTATCTTAATTTGAATTCAAAAGTATCATTTAAAAAATTCAATTTTGAATTCAGGATAATAACATTTTTAAGATGAAATTAAAAAAAAAAGGAGTTTTGTTAATATCCTGTTATCAATTGACCTTTCATAACTTGAATTTATCTTTGATATTAATATCTTTCATATTATGGTTAGAACATTGATGTAAAGGGAGAAAAGTAGTACCATGATATCCTTCTCTTCTTTTTTTATGATGATAATGGGGGAGAGAGAAGTAGTAGCTTGCACATTTCAAAGAGAAGTAAAAACTTGCATATTTCTCCTTTTTATTAATGACAAAGGAGAAGAAGTCGATTGTACTTTTTGATATCGTAAAACATTATGATGTTTGCAAAGAAAGTCACTATAATTATTTTGATCTTTGTAATGAAAAGTGAAATTATACATATGACATTTGCAATGAAAGTCACTATAATTTTTTATTTCGACTTGAGTTCAAAGAGTTACATTAAAAAATTATCTTTTTTTATTCAAGTTTATTTTCTAAATGACATATAGATAGAGGGAGTTTGGTTATAACTTCATCATCAATTGGTTATCATCATTAAAAAGGAAAATATTATTGAATCTCGAATTTTGATAATGAAATCAATTGATGAGTTTATGGACTAATAAGCGTTTGAGATAAGTGGCGTGGGAGAAACTTCGATCATGGACTTGAATCATTAAAGCAGGAGAATCAGATATTAGGCTAGAGAGCATCATGTCAGATATTGGACGTCGGGCCAAAGGATTGGTCGACGTGCCAAAGGATAGACTTCATGCTATGAGTTTGGGCATCGAGCTGGAAGGATTGAGTATTACGCCAAAAAGATCGGATGCTGCAAGATGTTAACATGTCGATAGATCGAGCAATACGCCAAAGGAAAGAACGATGCGCCAAAGGTTATGACGAAGTGCCAGAGGAACAGATGGCATGCCAGACAATGTAGGCTTCATGATTGTAATTGTTAAGTCTTGATCAAAGTCGTTTAAAGTCTAATCGAGTTGGTTTTGGGGAGTAATCATGAGAACTTGATTAGGAACCCATTAAGCCTGAATCATGATTGAATTAGGCTTATTGGAAGATCAATTCAGTGACCTGAGATTGAGTTGGTCAATGGTACTACCAGAGCCTAGGTTCCCAACTGTGTCAGGCAATAGTACCACCTAAGCAAGTGATGGTACCGCTAGAGCCCAAGTTGTGTCAAGTAATGGTACCACTAGAGCCCTAGTTCCCAGGCTCTGATAAGTGGTGGTACCGCCCAACGTGGGCGGTAGTACCGTTAGTACACAAAAAACCCAGAGATTTAAATTTTTGGCTCTATTTTTTAAGCCATTTGGGATTTATAAATACCCCACTCATACTTGCTTGATATGCATAAAAAGAGCAAGAAGTCTTGAGGATAAAAGTGTATAAACTCTCTTGAAAAGTATTAAGTCTCTTCCTCCTTGAGTTTAAAAGTCATTCTAAGGGAGGTATGAGGTCTTCTTATAAAAGAGAGGTGTAAAGGTTCTCTCCTGTGAAAAGGAGTTGATCTTTGTCCGTTGAAAAGAAGATCGGTAGTGAAAGTCGGTATCCTTAAGGGAAGAGGAATCAGGTGTGGATGTAGGTCAGGATGATCGAACCACTATAAATCTGATTGATATTTCTCTTTATACATTTTCTTGCTATTACTAACTAATTTAGTTGCTTACTACCCTTACTTACATTCTAAGTTAGACACATTTTCAATACAAATTTATTGATCGGAATTTTATAAATCGAAACTTTATTTTGAAAGCACCAATTTACCCCCTCCCCCCTCTTAGTACCTTACGATCCTATCACCTAGCAGCTCAAATGAAATAAAAAATATTAAAAATGAATGTCAAATTAGTATTTCTTAATGGAGTTCTTGAAGAAAGGTATATATTTAATTACCCCCTAGTTTTATTATTCATGAACAACAAGATAAGGTATACAAGTTAAAAATAGTACTTTATTGGCTTAAACAAGACCTACGAGCATGGAATTCTCGAATATATGCTTATTTTATTCAAAATAGATTTTCTAAGTGTCCACATGAATATGCTCTCTATACAAAATTTAGCTCTAATGGAAATATCTTATTTATATGCCTATAGGTATATGATTTAATTTTTACGAGCATTAGTAGCTCAATAATTAAAGAGTTTAAGTACTCTATAAAGAAGGAGTTTGAGATGACCGACTTATGCCTAATGACTTATTTTTTTAATATCGAAATTATACAAGACAATGGAGGAATTTTTATCTCACAAGAAAATTATGCAAAGGGGGTTCTAAAAAAGTTTTCAATGGAAGATTATCACCCTACAGATACACTTGTTGAATATGGCACCAAGTTGAAGGTTAAGGTAAATATATTAATCCAACTTATTATAAAAGTCTAGTTGGATATTTAAGATATTAGACAAGCACTTGACCTGATATACTATTTGGAGTTGAGTATATATTTCATAAGTAGATACATGGAAGCTCCTAAGAAATTTCATTTAAATGTTTCAAAAAAAATTTGCTCTAATATATTAAAGGGACAATTGAGTATGAAATATTTTATTCATCATCTAAAAGGTTATAGCTTATTGGATATAGTGATAGTGATTGGGCCAGAAACTATTATGATTGGAAAAGTACAATCAGATTTGTATTTTATTTTGGTAAAACTACATTCACATGGTCTTAAAAAAAATAGCATATCATTGCTCTACCAAGTTGTAAAGCAGAATATATAGTAGCATTTTCTTGTGCTTGTCATGCAATATGACTAAGAAGATTACTCCAAGAACTTCATATACCACAAGAGAAGTCAATCAAAATTTATGTTGATAACAAATCAACTATTACCTTAACCAAGAATCCAGTCTATCATGAAAGATCAAAGCATATTAACATAAGATTTTCTTTTATAAGAGATCATGTAAAAAACAAAGAAGTGAAGTTACATCATTTCAAGACAAGTGAACAAATAGCCGATATACCTACAAAACCTCTCAAATTTAATATATTTCAATAACTTTGAAAGAAACTTGGCATGTTAAATAGAACAAGTATAAGAGGGGAGAATGTTGGATTTAAACTTATTAAAGTATTATAAAGAGATTAATTTCATCAAAAGAAAATTTTATTGCATCAAGAAAGAGGTTCATTACGAGAGGAAAAATAAATTAAATATCTATAAAAGGATAAACCAAATTGACTATTGATTCTTGAAAGAGTTCATTTTGAGTACAATAAATATAATGTATCTTTGGAGACTATATAAAGTCATGAAAGATATAAAGTTTTGAAGTGATAAAAAATTTTGAGTGAAAGATTACTCATTCTTGTATGATAAATCTATCATCTCTTCCTATTAAGTTCAATAGTATGCATATGTTGAATCGAAGATGTAAGACCAGCACCATGAATTTGACGAGTGCATAAGCAAGATCTTGAAGATATTGAGTGGGCATCTTGTGACTTTAGCATGGCCAACACCCTTAGTAGTATGTGAGCAGTTTACATAGGATGATAACTTGTGATTTTAAATGGCCAGGGAACCCCATTAACTATGTTTATTTTGCTAAATACTTTTTTTGTGTGTGTGTTTTATTTTCTTCGATTCCTGTGCGTGAAAAGCTATCAAGCAGCAATTATGTATTTCTTCCGTGTTTTAACACCATCTTCAGTGGCTTCTTCTAAGTGATCGTTTTTTTTTTTTTTTTTTAATATTTGTTCAAGGTCAAAGCCAATTGATGGTCATTATTTTCTTTATCCTTTCTAGATGCAACTTAAATAATAGCAGACCCTTTTGGTCCTATTTGTTGGTTGTGTATTTGTTTTCCAGCTGACAAGAGATTGAGCATTTCATAATGAATGTCTCATATAGCTCTCAAAATATTTGCGGTAATCTTATGCAGAATCATGATGATTAGTATTCCTTTTTTCTTTTCCAGAACATGTCAGAAAAGCTGACTTGATCACTATCATACAATCAATCATGGGGGCTTACAAAACAATTAGATGATCAACAACTTTTATGGTCATTATGATCCTTAGAATAACTAAGATTATTGCCTTGATGTTGACAAATTACCTAGTCTGACCTGGAACCCTAAATCTTTATCTGCATATGGACTTTTCAGTAGTTGATCGTCTGGATCGCAATTTGTGACAAGAATATCAATCATTCAGGATGAACTTTTCATGGTTTGGAATCCGGAAGCAAGTTGGTCTCTTGACTTTGATCTATTTTACTTTGAACAATATATAATCACCGAGTTCAAAATCTGACATCCGTTTTGCTTGGATGTCCTTATTGTTTCAGGAGATGCACATAAACCTTCTTACAAAGATGAGTTCACTGAAGTGGAAGAACACCGACGAGAATGGTAATTGATTCTTTGGTGCAGCTTAACTCAAAAAGTCTATGAAGTGACCACATACATTGTCGATCTCATCGGCTCCGTCCGGAGATGTCATTCTACTTCAAGATTTGTTGATGCTGAAATGCCACTCTTCTGTGCCTCTCATCTTCAAGAACAGTCTCAGGCTCTTCACCGTGCAAGTTGCTGCTGCAGTCTTTCCTGCTTCCATGATAAACAAGAGATATCCTGCAGTGCAGTTAGCTCCATGTTTATGGGAGTGTTCCAGATGCTGATGACCTCTCACCAGAGCAAATTTTGTCTGGCAATATCATTTTCTTCTTCTTTCTTTGTTTAGTACACAGTGGATGGCTTGTACACTTGTAATTTGTTGAACAAGAGCAGACACATTTGATACGTACATTTCACAAGATCACAAGTAGGTGGAAATAAAAATAAACATATCCTTTTTCTTGATAGTATGTCCCATTTGTAACTATCTACAGTGCATTACCTTGTCACGATTAACGAAAAGGTCCAAGTGGATCATATCAAGGTCGGATGCTTGTTTCCTAAGAGGATCTTCCTCAAAGAATGCTGAGATATTTGTATGAGAAGCCTAATCATAATGTATATGTTGCTCTAATCTTAACTCATTATCACACCAGTATCCAATGCTACCCATTTTCTTCAGATGGAGGTCAATGTCCTATATATATATATATATATATATATATATATATATATAACTCGTACAACAACAATAAGATGACATAATGTCCAAACAATGTGGGTTCAACCATGCGAATTTTTTTATGCATTGAACTCAAGGAGAAAAATCTTGGCCAATCTGGCAAACAAGAAGAGTCCAAAAATGAAGGAAAAGATACAGGACGCAATCGAGACAAGCAAGCCTGACATTGGATGTACATGATAAAAGCAGTCAAACAGAAGACAGCTGCACTATATATGTATCTATATACACACACAGAGAGAAAGAGAGAGAGTTGGGGAGGATTGCTCTTTCTGATGGACTGTTGCAGGTGGAGCTCATGCAACGAGAGCTCCTCTCTCACAGTGGAATATTCCAGGATAGATAAAACAAAAACATGGACTGTTTCAATGCTGAAATAAATCTTGTGGTGGCCTAATCTTCTTTGGCTTCTGTGCACTCACCTTTCAAGGATTTGAATGCTTTTCAAGGAGAAACATGACAGCTGCTGCTTCTGTTTCTTATCGATAATATAAGTCCAATATCAGAAGCTGGTCATCACTGCCTTTCACCATTTATTTATGTATGACATGTGTTCTTTTTTCTCTCTCTTTCTCTATACAATGGGAGCTTAGGTTCTTCACCAACACTTTTAATCTGTATGAGTGATTTCCACTCAGACTAAGGTAATTGACTGCAGCTTTAGGAACATATACAATTAGTGATAAGTTCATAGCTAAATATGAACTAATGTGATAGATTGTTCCCCAAACATTTTGATTCCTGCTTAGATTAATAACATATATATATAGGATCATAAAAGCGCCAAAAATTGCTCGAATACTACATTCAACTCTTTGGTGACAGTAATTTGAAGTTCATGCAGCTTTTGTTCATACTACCATTTTTGCTAGAATGCTACATTCAACTGTTTGCTGGAATACTACCATTTTTGTTCATATTAATAGTACAACTGAAAAAGATCCCTACAAGGCTAAACATGGCTGGTGGACTATAAATCTCACAGGAAGCAGAATACAAAAAACATGCAAAAATGTTCTGATGTTCCTTACATTTTCTAGATAAATTACAGCTCAAAACATTAGCTAATGCTTAAACATGATGCCCTATAACTTCTTAGTCTCCGAGAGCTTATAACTGAGAGAGAGAGAGAGAGAGAGAGAGAGAGAGAGAGAGAGAGAAGATGATCAGACAAAAAGGATCTTGGTGATTGCATTGCATACTTAATTAGATCATGGACATGGAATGCCTGTTGAAAGCTGGTAGGATGATTACTTTTTATGGTTGGCTCTGAGAGCTCAAATCTCCTTGGGGCCTGCAAAGGCTTTGATCCTACAGCTTTTGAATGGATCCAAAAGCAAGCAGGACTGTGAAAAGTGCATGCTTTCTCTTTCTATATAGATGGAGTCACCCATGACAGCGAGGATCCACTAAAGTAACTTGGCTCTTTGCAAGAGAGGAAAAAGGAGAAAAGATCACAACATCCATTTTCTTATTGGGCAATCCTGGCGGATTATGTGTGATGAGTTCCATCAAAGTGATATCATAGGTACAATTTATATTCCATTTACACTGCAAACCCTAAGGAAGGTGCTGAGGAGCCATCAATCAACAAGCAATCTTGTGAGAATTTCTCTTTTTAATGCATAATTTCGCATGGACAATCTATGAATTAAAAAAAAAAGAATATGATGACAAACATTTGCTCTGCCTTTTCTTTTAAAAATATTAATATATCAAGAATCAATGGTTTGAGTGAAATCTCCTGTTGTTCAACTAAAAATATGATAAATTATGAGCCCATAGGTGACAGATTCTCCTAGATTTGTCATTATTATGGTAAGGCAAGATTATGAAGTTGATTGCATACTGTAATTATTGTTGTCAACTTGATCAAATGTCTGGAATCTACTTTTGAGAAGACAAGAAAACTATGTATAAAATCTTTTAGATTATACATATGAAATAAGGAAAAATATGGTAACAGAAAGGAACTACTTTGAGAAAAGTTAATCTTATGTCAGAATATATATTACTTTGCTATGTAATCTTAGCAAAATGGAAGCTTCCTAAAGTGAAGCAAGTTGAGTAATTTTTCTGTCCTATTATGGATAACACACACACACACTTGAATTTGCTTGCAAGTTTCACCCATGCATGCTGTTCTCCAAGGTTGGAGGAAGAGTGACCATGCATGGTATGCATGCATGCAGGACAACCACTGGCCACTCATGACCGGACCGGACCCACATAGTTCAGCCATGGCTCCCACCAGTATCTTGCCAATGGCAGGATGCCACATCACCAAGGATGATCTTAGCTACATCCATGAGAGCAATCATAAAAGAAAAGGAGAGACATCAAACCTGGAAATGGTGAAAGTAGCAGATCAGGCAGTGGAAGCCAAGAAAAAGGTGGCTGGTGGTGGGACGACTGCACCAGGCTCACAGATTGCACCATGCAATCCATGGGCATTCCGCTGGGAAAGGTGCAGCACGGTCCACTGCAAAAGATTTGGTTCCCTGGTCTTCCAATGCCTCTCCTTCCAGCTACCTTGGTCAACAAGTGCTACAGGAGGAACCACAGCAGCTTTGTCATCAAATATCATGGTATCGCAGCAGTAAGATCTCTTCACATCATTAGGAGAAAGCTACAAAGAGGATCCCAAGATGACAGTACCTCAGGGTCCCATTAGATTTGTGACCAGGACTTGTACTTATCTTGTCCCACGCCTGTCTATAAATGAAATGCCCTCATGGAAAGAGCGGTGAGTGATATGTGTCGCTCTGCCCTTTTCATCGGTAGGCTGGTTTCTGGTCCTGTCTCTTTTCCAGCTCTCTAGCAGAGACGAGGTGTGTGTTCCATCTGCCCTCTCTTCAGTGTACCAGCAGCACTAGCAGGAGAGAGTATATTGAAGAGGAGGAGGAATTAGATACAGGTGAAAAGATCACACATGATGGGTTCTTCCTGGTATGCGACAGCTGCTTCTCCTTTTGGCCATCCGATGATACTTTCTATCTGTTCTTGTTCATGAAACTCTTCACAGCCCACCAAGGTGCCTCTAGGTTCCTTCTCAAATCCACTTCCCTCTTAAGTCTCTCTCTCTCTCTCTCTCTCTCTCTCTCTCTCTCTCTTTCTATCTATCTATCTATCTGTGCATGCATGGTTACTTCTTTCATCTGTCAACAACAGTGACCATCATTTCTTTGTTCTTATCTCGTGTTACTGTTCACATAGTCTCATCCTTTCTTTCTACTTCCAATCTAACACGAGACTTTAGAGGTATATCAACAGTTAAGTTAATTGGTTCTACCCTGAAATGGAGTTTGCACTGTTCTGTACAATAGTTGATATCCTTTTAGTGCTTCTGGCTCTCTGTTCTCCATGTAAGTTCATCCAGAGCCCCATGGACTTTCGTCCCTTGAGCTTCCTCCAGAGCACAAACACATCATCTCTGGACTTCGGAAGGATCAAGTTCAACTCTCCTGCTGCAGTCCTCAGACCCCAATCCCCCAAAGAGATCTCACTCCTCCTCAGCTTTCTTTCTGCTTCATCCTTCAGTAAAGTCACAGTTGCAGCCAGAGGAGCTGGCCACTCCATCCATGGCCAAGCTCAAGCCCTCGATGGAGTTGTGATAGAGATGGATTCCCTGCCCTCCAACATAAGCATCCACAAAGGAACAGAATTTAGTCCTTCCTATGCTGATGTTAGCGGTGGAGCTCTTTGGATAGAACTGTTAGAGGAAGGCTTAAAGTTTGGGCTAGCTCCAAGGTCTTGGACTGATTACCTCTATCTCAGCATTGGTGGGACTCTCTCCAATGGTGGCATCAGTGGCCAGACATTCAAGTATGGACCTCAGATCGGCAATGTCTTACAACTAGATGTGGTGACAGGTAACTAGAAACAAGAAAATGGTCACCTTTTCTCTTGTTTATCCTTTCTTATATGTGATGAGAGATCATAGATTTTGTTGCTTCTATTATGTTTAAGGTCAAGGAGATCAAGTAACATGCTCATCCACTGAAAACTCAGAGCTTTTCTATGCTGTGCTGGGTGGATTGGGCCAGTTTGGCATAATAACAAGAGCAAGGATCCTGCTTCAGGATGCTCCACAGAAGGTAATTCCAAAGACTTTCACTTGTGTTTACCGATCAAACTAGACTCTAATTCTTTTGTGGATGTTTTGGCTTGGATAGGTGAAATGGGTCAGAGCATTTTATGATGACTTTAACACCTTCATTGAGGACCAAGAACTCTTGGTTGCAATGCCAAATGTGGTTGACTATGTTGAGGGATTCATGCTTCTAAATGAACAGTCCTTACAAAGCTCATCCCTTGCCTTCCCATCTCATCTAGAGTTCAACCGTGAGTTCTACAGCAAGAGCAGCCACAATGTCTACTTCTGCATTGAGTTCGCCATCCATGACTACCAAGCCAAGAGCACAAATATAGAGCAAGTCAGTAGCTCCCAAACAAATAGCTCCTTTGACAGTTCAAGCTCTTAAGATGGTGAAGGTCTGATGTTTATCCTTCCTTTCAGGTTGTGACTGAGATTTCGAGGAAGATGAGCTACATACCTTCCCATTTCTACAGTGTGGAGGTGTCCTACTTTGATTTCCTCAACAGGGTTAGGGGTGAGGAAGTCCACCTAAGGAGCAGAGGGCTGTGGGAGGTGCCTCACCCATGGCTCAACATGTTTGTGCCCAAGTCTGGCATCAAAGACTTCAAACACTTGCTGCTGGACAACATCTCACCAAGTGACTTTGAAGGCCTTGTTCTCATGTACCCAATTCTAATGGACAAGTAAGAAAAGAATTCTTCATGAAACCTCAAAATAAAATGTGTTCACCTCAAATGCATCATATATAGTTAGATAAGGAAATTAGTGCCTCTCTTTAGATAGATACCTCTTATTCACCTTTTGTGGCACCAATCTCCCCCCTTGTGTTATCTAATTGTTGAGACTTTTCTTTTTTCTCTCCTTCTTCTTTCCTATAGGGACCATGGAGGGAGCTTTTAAGGTTGCAGTAGCACAGTTTGCATATGGTATTTCTGAGGTCCAGAAGAACAATACTGTAGGGTCTTTTTCGGTGTTACTGAAATGCATCAGACACATTAACAAATATGCTAAATATCATAGCAAGGATTCAAACCCTTGATATGTGAAAGAAGGATACAGATACACACCACCAAACCCGATACAACGACTGTGATACATGGCTTGTTTACTCACTACCTAGTTTGAGTTCCCTCTATCAAAGGCTTGACCTTGCAAAACCTTTCTGAAATGTCCCCCAATATGTACTGTAAATGACTGTTTTACTTACTATAATCAAAGCCTCAGCATCTAATTCTTTCTTTTGATAAGATTCAGAATCGTGTGCTAAAAGTACTTTAATTGTATGATTCTTTCCTTTTGTCAATGCTTTGAGGACATGTTGTCCTTTGTAGTGTCTAACAATCTGTATGAAGCAAGAGAAGGAAAGCTCAATCCTAAAGAAAAAGAAACTATGTAAGATCTCATTGAGGCATTTTGTCATACAAGCAGGTGTAGATTTGACCTGATGAGGATGATTCGTTTTGCAGGTGGGACACAAACAGCTCGGCTGTGCTGCCGGACGCCGGGGAGGCAGGGGAGGAGGTGGTGTACACAGTGGGAGTGCTCCGGTCAGCCAACCCGGCCACCTGCTCCGCCCAGTGTCTCAGTGACATCCTCCTTTGCCACCGTCGGGTGGCGCAGGCTGCCTCGAGTCCCCGTATCGGGGCGAAGCAGTACCTGCCGCACCATCTCTCGCAGAGCCATTGGCAGCATCACTTCGGCCGGCGATGGGACCAGTTCATGGCGCGGAAGGCTCAGTTTGATCCCCGTCACATCCTCGGCCAGGGCATCATCCTTCCTGGAACAAAAGCGCCTCGTCCTTAGATAACAGATGGATTGGAGGGAGAAGATGGATGTAATGTGTTCTATGATTCTTCTATTTTCTACGTGCTTTCTTTCTCTGTTTTCGAGGATTTTTTGGAACGCTGTACGGTGCAATGAGCAGACCATAGAACTGTTAAGGTTCTGCATCCGGTGATGGATACAAAGGAAGAGGAGAGACAGCATTATCTCGATCTGAGGCCTTTTCATGTGTCATTGGGCATGGCTTTCAGAGCAGACATGAGATAATGCAGATCATGCAGTGAGAGTGAGAGTGAGAGAGAGAGAGAGAGAGAGAGAGAGAGTCAAGTTTGCGATGACAATTTAGGACCGGGAATGTGAGCACAAAATCTAGCTTCGAGACCAGAATCCAAAAGTAAGTCAACAATCGTAAGAAACACTTGGATTTGTGCTATTAGTGACAATTAGATATTTGGTGCTGGTAGTGAAGAGGAGCCTTTATGGTTTGGTCCAATTGCATATTAGATATTTGGTGCTGGTAGTCAACAATTAGTGATTTTTGATTGGTGCTGGTAGTGACAATTAGATATTTGGTGCTGGTAGTCAACAATCCAAAAGTATGTCTCGTCTTGGGATGAGACATTCGTCAGGTCGGGTTCTGCTTGAGGTCGATCGAGATGCTCCTCTTCAGTGTATGCTCTCCGTCATCTCCATGTTCTTGCACACTGGTCTAGGTCGGAATGGAAGGGGTATCCTAACATAGGCCCCTTCAAAGATCAAGTTAGTAAAATTTTTATGAAAATCTTTTTACCCCTTTACCAGATGTTGACATGGGGCTTTTATTCTAGTGCCTAAGGGTCGATCGTACGCGATCTTCACGTGGCGACCGACTTTTTATGCAATGAGTTGGTACCTTCAGACGATCGTCGCCTGATATGTGCGGAACGACGCCATGCGACTCCGTCCCAAATTTCCCAAAGTAGTCCTTATTTGGGACGACGCTAGCTCGTGTGGCTCCAGTCGGCGCAGGAGGGGAGCGGTCATCATCCCGAATTTCTGGTAGCGCATCTAACGTGACACCACGTCTTCCTCACGAGATTCTGCATTTGCGTTGACGTGGTTGGTGACCGTGTCCACGTGGCGAAATCCATAATATGCTCTATCAAGTGCTAAGAGGACAAAGGTATTCAATGTGGAGGATGATTTGAATCCAATTATGATTGTTTTTTATTTTACCACGAAGGGATTTGATGTCAAAAACATTTAATCATCAAACCAAAAAATTGTAAATATATATCGAATTATGCCCGACAAGATCCTTCCAATGCAACAAATGAACTCCAACTCGAAGGATTCGATCAAAGTGTCAAATTTATCAAAAATTAATCGTAATCTCCCACGATGATATATATAGGGGCTTTTAAGTGGATAGATATTAAGATACTTACACATCTCTCAGTCATCAAATGATGGGAATCACATGATTTCAATTATACCTGTTCACTTTTCAAGCCACGTTACTTATTTACCAAAAGCCCATATGATATGAGTCAGAGTATTGACAACCTGTCATGTGTCATCATGTCGTATCACACATGAAGACTTAAATAATTAATAAAAATAATAATAATATTTTAGATATAATAATTCTTATTTTTTTTAGATTTACTGATAATATAATTAATAGTAATTAATTTGAGTTTATTAAATGGATGTTAATGTATATATATATATATATATATATATATATATACACACACACATATATATATATATGAAATTTCTATATGTATGTGATTATTTGTGTCACTTGTCATGATGGCAGTAGTCACGTGAAGGCGATGATCGACGAGACAATGATTATTTATTATATCATCATTTAAAAAATAATTGATATTTTAAAAATTAATATATATATATATATATATATTATAGTCAATTTATATGCATTGGCTTCCTCAAGGCTGAAACATAATGTGGGTACTAAAACAAGTGGAAAATGTAGATGATGAAGATAAAACCTTATCAAAAAACAGCTATTCCACAAATTTATTGATATGCTTTCATCACAAACTAGCAACTTCCATGGATTGCTATGTTCAAAAACAAAAAAAGAGGCTTAGAATTATTAGATAGTTTTGAAAACAAGCAGAAAAATCTCAGCATCAATCTCCACAGGCCTTTTTATTGATAGAACTCTCTCCCCAATTTATCAGCTTCATAGTATAGACTAGATCTGATATATTAACAACTTACAAAGACATTGTCCCCATTATCATCTGTAAGAATAAACTAAATTTTTTTTCTATGATCCATCAGTATTTATTTTATACTAAAAGGTTCAAGCTGAGTCCAATTAATAAAAATAGTAATATTTTTCTTAAGTCCCTTCAAATAGGAATCTCCTGACAATCCAATGTGAGTGAGATTAGAAGCTTGAAGTGATGCAAAACAATACTTGAGCTATTGAAGAGTCTCAAGGAAACAGGGTTTTGCAGGAGTTGGTTTTGAAGTAGAAACCAAATTCCCAGATTTCCAGGAGAAGCAGATGTATTCTTCTGCTAAGATCAGAATGCTGAATCCTTCTTATTGCAAGTTCTGCCCTTGAAGAATGCCAATGCCTACAAGTCATCTCAGTGGACATCATGCTGCCCACATATGGTGGACTTGTGGCAGAACCATATGACAAGGTAGGGATGTGTGCCTGCTTTTGTTTCTCCTCTTATTTTTGAGAAGATGGCAGACATGTATTGGTGACTAACATTCCACACTCTCACTGCATGTAACACTTGCACTGCCTCATTTGCCATCTCCATCTCTCCAAGAAGTGACTACATCCACCAAGGGAAAAGGAGTTCCATTTGGATAAGATTCTTACATTTCTCATGCCTGCCCATTTCTAGTGGATCATCAAAACCACTGAAGTGCTGCTCCATTTGGAATATTTTTAGCATGTCCTCTTTGGCATCTGAAACAACTTCCTGCCACTCCACACCCACTTTAACCAGAGTGGATAGATGAAAAGGAGAGAGCAGCATCACTATCTACTGACCTACTAATCATTGCTCACTTATCTGACCTTTGGTAAGCAGGCATTGGCTTTCATGGAGCCATACTGGGTTCCTGGTAGTGGTATCACTGTCATGGTGGTGATGATTAAAGCTCTTATTTTATGTGATTGATGTCCAAGTGGATCTCCATGTGGCAAAGATCAAGCTGCCTCCACTGGTGCTAATGGACAATGAATGAGAAGCCTACTTTCTTGGTGGTGCATGTCACTTTTCTTCCATTTTGGTGCTGATTGATGAGTAGGTCAAAGATCACACCTGACATGCATGGGAAAGCCCATCAATTTTCTACACATGATGGAAGCATGAATTGAGATCAATGCCTTGTGAAAATAATTTCTTTGGAGAGCTGCAACCCTGAAATGTTGTGGTGTCTTCTACGAGCACTTGATCTTTTCTTTGTGATTCTTTTCATCTGAATAGAAAGAGGTTCCACCTTTTACGCTTCTTTTTCTTTCTCAGTGGCTGGTCCCAGTTCCAGAAACGTGATGGCTGTGTCAATTTGCAGGCTAAGTTTTGTGGAGATGCAGAGATCAAGTCTCACAATCCAGCTTTTTGAACTTTGACTAGGAGTCACGAACCTATTAAAGCTACACAGAAAGGAGCAGCTGATCTGGTTGGAGTGCAAGTTTGGTACTGTAGATTCCCCAAGCAATGGACTAATCCATGCATGTCGTTTTCTCCTTTCCTAAATGCTGATTTCTCCTTCTTCTTCTTCTTCTTCTTCTTCAAGATGATACAATGGAAGGTTTGGGCATCTGCTTTTGTTTCTTCTTTGTGAGCAGTCATAGTATCTCAACTCATCTGATCATATATTTGAGAGTATCGACTGTCTTTTCTGCAAACCTAATATGAGAAGCAAAGTCCGCAGCAATTGCAGAAGCAGGCTTGTAGGCTGATGCATCCCCTGACACGATATCGTTGACACTGCTGCTCCAAAAAGTCAAAAAGGCAGATCCATTCCATCACCTGATATGATCGATCCTGCAACACATACATCGATCCTTCTTCTTCCCCCAATACACAAGCAATTCTACTACAACCCTTCCTTTCGTTTCCTCTTCTGTTTGATCCTCACAGAAGAAGGGCTCAACACGTCAACCCGTGGCTACGTAATCGCCTACCGAGCTCCCAAACCGGCGAAAGCGGCGCGGTGACGCACGTGACACCCGCTTTGCTTTGACTTCCGCCTCTCCCGGGCAGCTGCCGGTGGCCGTCGCCTTACTGGTTACCGCCTACTCCCTGTTTCCGAGTCCTCTGAAGTCCTCGCCGTCGTCGTCCATGAATGACCGCAACTTTTCAGCTCCATACCAACTCCATTAATTGTTTGGTCTTCGCCACGAAAAAGTGTCTCGTTTTTCTGTTCTCAAATTGAAATCATGCTTCGAAGTCGAATGGATTAATCTAACATCAAGCACTATATCTTTGTTCTGTTTCAGAGAGCTCTCTTCTGTACTCCTACTACATTTGCGGCGGATACAGGAAGACAATTTAAAGAGGGAACTCCAACCTTTCATCCTCCTTTCTTCCCCAGCTCTACACTTCAGTTTTGATGGTGGAGCACTTTGGTCACCCACTTGGTGCGTTTAGGATTTGTAAAGGCGACACCTTTACCATTCTCCATCCTTCTCTGCCTCAAGGAATCAGCTGAACCCGATAACAGGGGAACTTGGATTTCCAGTTTTGGAGGCTTGTTTTGGTGATCAGCTACGATGGTGAAGAAAGGAGTTTCTTTGGTGTCCCTTTGGGAGCAAAGATGGAGCTTCTTGTTCTTCTTCCTCTTCCTTCAAGATCTGCGCACCAAGTCCCAGGGCTGCTACTCTGGTGATCTCAAAGCCTTGCTGGATTTCTCGCGAGGGTTGGATTCTGGGGTCAAAGGTTGGAGCTTTAATGCCTCCTCGTCCGATTGCTGCGGCTGGCCTGGCGTTTCTTGCGAGGGTTCGGTGGATTCTGGACGACGAGTGATTGGGTTGGAGATCCAAAATATGAGCTTGAAGGGTTCCCTCTCGGATTCCCTGACCGAATTGGATCATCTTGTACACCTTAATCTTTCTTCCAATCTCCTTAAAGGCACTGTTCCATCTACGCTATTTCATCTTCGCCGGTTGGAGCTGCTCGATCTCAGCTTGAACGAGTTCTCCGGCTCGATTCCGGTTGATTTATACCTTCCTTCGATTCTGGTTTTCGATCTCTCCTATAATATCTTTAATGGCAGTCTTCCGGCCTTGACCGGATCAACAAAATTGACGACGCTCGATGTCAGCTTCAATGCGTTCTCCGGCAACCTTGACATGTCAATATGTAGTTCTTCTCTTGGAATTAGAATCCTTCGGCTCTCGACGAACAACTTCTACGGCCAACTCCCGGAGGACGTTGCGAACTGCAGTTCTCTTGAGGAACTCTCCATTGATCTGAATGAGATCTCCGGGAATCTGCCAGAGGCGCTGTTCAAGCTGTCATCGTTGAGGACACTAAATCTTCAAGAGAATCAACTATCAGGCAGATTGAGCTCAAGCTTGGGAAATCTCTCTAACCTCGAGCAGTTGGATCTCTCACTGAATTCGTTCTCAGGTTATATTCCGGATGTCTTTGACAGATTAAACAAGCTTCAATATTTCTCTTCCCATTCCAATGGCTTTGGAGGTTATCTACCGTCTTCCTTGTCGAACTTGTCATCTCTCCGAGTGCTCAATCTGAGGAACAATTCGCTCGCTGGCGAGATCACTCTCAACTGCACGATTATGACTCGCTTGAGCTATCTTGATCTCGGAACGAACTCCTTCACCGGCCCTATTCCTTATAGCATGCATCAGTGTGCGGCGCTGCGAACTCTGAATCTTGCAAGGAACAACCTGAGCGGCGAAGTCCCGATTAGCTTCAAGAACTTTGCTTGGCTATCGTACCTCTCTCTCTCCAACAACAGCTTGTCGAACATCTCCTCGGCCATGGAGACCCTGCAGGGTCTCCCGAGACTCACCGGTTTGATTCTCACCATGAGCTTCCATGGCAGGGAGACGATGCCAGTGGACGGGATTGAAGGATTTCGGCAGATACAGCTTCTTGTTATCGCAAACTGCGGCCTTTCTGGATCAGTGCCGCCATGGCTGGCCAACTGCACGAAATTGATGGTCTTGGATTTGTCTTGGAATCATTTGGAAGGGACGATCCCTTCATGGATGGGGAATCTTCATCACCTTTTCTACTTGGATTTGTCTAACAATTCACTCAGCGGCGAGATCCCAGAAAGTTTGGCTTATGCCAAGGGCCTCATCTCCTCCAATACTTCACAGCAAGGACCTCCAGCAGAGTATTTTCCCTTCTTCATCAAAAGGAACAACAGTAGGAAGGGATTGCAGTACAACCAACTCAGCAGCTTTCCACCATCCTTGATTCTGTGCAGTAACAAGCTTGATGGACCAATCCCGCCGGGGCTCGGCAACCTGAAGAGGCTCCATGCACTGGACCTAAGCAAGAACAAGCTATCAGGGACCATACCTGATGAGTTATCGGGCATGTCAAGCTTAGAGAGCTTAGATTTGTCGCACAATGACCTCACAGGACGAATCCCTCTGTCGCTAACCAGGTTGAATTTTCTTTCCAGTTTCTGCGTCGCCTACAATAATTTGAGTGGCTCCATCCCAACCGGCGGCCAATTCTCGACCTTCTCGAGCTCCGATTTCGAGGGGAACCCAGGTCTCTGTGGCTATCACTCGAACTCTTGTTCTCATGATCTACCTGAAGCTCCGGATCAAACAGTCGGTGGTCAAAGGCAGGATAGGGGTTTGATCATTGGAATAATCGCTGGAGCTGGATTCGGAACAGCTTTTCTTCTGGTTCTCATCTACTTGTTTGTCTCGAGGACTTGGTACCGCAGGAAGGAGGACACAGTAAAGCCAATAGCAGATTGCAATGGAAGCTTAGAGGCAGGGGGGCCGAGTTTAGTGCTCCTGTTTCAGAACAAGGACAACAAGGAGCTAAGCATCAGTGACATCTTGAGATCAAGCAACAACTTCGACCAGGCCAACATCATTGGGTGTGGAGGCTTCGGACTGGTGTACAAAGCAACTCTGCCAGGGGGGAGGAACGTGGCAATCAAGCGGCTCTCCGGCGACTACGGCCAGATGGAGAGGGAGTTCCAGGCCGAGGTAGAAGCTCTTTCCAGAGCTCAACACAGCAACCTGGTTCTGCTTCAAGGTTACTGCAAGATTGGGAGTGACAGACTTCTGATCTACTCATACATGGAGAATGGAAGCTTGGACTACTGGCTTCACGAGAAGGTCGAAGGAGGATCTATGCTGGATTGGCGCAAAAGGCTTCGGATAGCACAAGGAGCAGCAAGGGGATTGGTGTACTTGCACCAGTCGTGCGATCCCCACATACTGCACCGCGACATCAAGTCGAGCAACATCCTGCTCGACGAAATGTTCGAAGCTCACCTGGCCGATTTCGGCCTTGCTCGGCTCATTCTGCCGTATGACACGCATGTCACCACGGATTTGGTCGGCACTTTGGGCTACATCCCACCTGAGTATGGCCAGTCCTCGGTTGCCACCTTCAAGGGTGACATATATAGCTTCGGCGTCGTTCTTCTGGAGTTGCTCACCGGGAAGAGGCCACTGGATATGTGCAAGCCGAAAGGTGGGAGGGAGTTGGTGTCGTGGGTTGTCCAGATGAAGAAGGAGACGAGGGAAGCAGAGGTGTTCGATCCGTGTATCCACGACACGGCGGTCGAGCGCCAGCTGCTGCAGATGCTTGAGATCGCTTGTCTTTGCTTGAGTGACTCCCCCAAGCTGAGGCCTTCGACAAAGATGCTTGTTCAATGGCTTGATAACATTGGTGTTTAAGGTTATCTTCTTCCATCATGCAGATTGGAGCTCTCTTTTTGTGCTTGCTGATCGTTTGAGAATGCTGGTGCATTATGTTCTGGGGTTGCATGGCTTGATAACCTAGGTATGCACATGTCTTTAGTTAAACATTTGATGAAATAATGAGGGGGTAGATACAGATTTTGGATTCATGACCTGCCTTCAGACCATGAGAAAGATCTTTACTGGGAGATCAGAAATCTTAAAAGCTCAATATAAACTTACAAGGCATTTTATCTATCTCAGTGATTTTGATTAGGGAATAGTTACCTAGGTGGTTTCATTAAGGAACCCTTATTGAATGGGAAACCTAATATGAACTTTGATGATGCTACTTTTGCAGGGGCAGGAGTTCCTTCATTACTAGTACAGGGATGTCGCAAGGAAATGATCCAAGTTACTCTCAGGAAGATGACAAAGTCTACACTGTACCATTAAGCACTGATCTATGGTAATTGGTAGGAAGATTTCCATGAAGTAGGAGATAATAGTGACAAAGATGTTCTTCTTTGTATCTCATGTTTGGAACGTTCTTAGATTTTTTGTAATTAAGAATATCATGTAGCTTATGATGAACAAGAATATTAGCTGAAGTTGCATTCCTTTTCCTTAAATATTAAGGAACCATATGAAAATGTAGAACAATAAGTGCATGATCGAGCAATAATTAATATATATACTATACTATACTATACTATTATGTTATACTAATGTTTATAAGGACAAATAGGTAAGAAAGGTTTCTTCATTGCGTATTACCTGCCCACGCTTTGTGCTGATCTGTTCGACCAACGGCCAGTGATCTTTGCGGGTACCACTTTTCTAGGCAATCACGCTTCGGGTAGCTTAAGCGAGTAGATCAGTAAGTAGTCTTCCAAATCCCCCGGGTATCGGCCGCCGCCGACCTTCCCCCTTGTGTCGTGTTAATCGACCGGCGGGTTATTTGATCTTTCTTATTCTGGTTTTCTTGGCGCGGCTGATCGATTGATTCGTGGAGATCTGAAACCCTTAGGAACCTTGAGGAACGAGTCCGATCGCCGCAGCCGTGCCGAAGGTGGCGGTTCCTATCTTTCAACAGCCCTAGAATTGATCGGACAAGGTTAACGACTCCGCTCTGTGGCAGGACTGGATCTTCCCGCTCTCATAATCTTCGAACCATCCTCTCTCTCTCTCTCTCTCTCTCTCTCTCTCTCTCTCTCTCTCTCTCTCGCGTTCGCTAATTCGACCAATCGGTGCCCGGTTGGTAATCTTTGAAAAGGTTTATCTTGTTTGCTTTTGAGAAAATAAGGGATTGCTTTTGACAGTTCAAATACTCATTTAATCTTTTTTGGTGGGAAAACTCAAATTTTAGGATTTCGACAAGAAAAAATGATTGAAGTTGACGAAAGAAGAACGAAAGATTAAATCTTACAGATTCAACTGATTTGGATCGAATGTAGGGTTCCAGTATATTGTTGGACGACGCAAAAGGTGTTCCATTTCTTGAATTCCTTGGTAAATGGTAGTGTGCTTTAGTGCCTCTTCATTTGTTTTCCGTGCTACTGGTTGTTTACACCTGAATGTGCATGCGTTATATTGTTTTGCTTATGATGGTGTTGTAGCTTTGATTGCAACGAGGTCGATCATCTTCACATTTCTAAGGCCCAACAAATTGGACTTGAGGTCCCTTTCAACTTCATTCTTAAGCTGTCTCTGAGCGTCCAGTTCAAGGCAATGGTTGTAACGTTTCTATTTTTCAAGTCCTTCAACATGTTCTTGTTGATTTACCAACCTTGCATTCTTCACAACTTATGCTCTTTCAGTACTTCTCTGGGTTGAGGTTCATTGTCAGGTTTGAAATTGATTAGTAAAGAAGTGGTCTTTCTTAAGTTCCCTGTTTCTTGGTCATTCTTATGCCTCGGGCACATTCAGTATCAACTGATGGATTCAAGCCAACTTTCTTTTAAATTAATAAGGTAGTTTACTCTCTACCAGTAACTTTTGATTAAATCATAAAGCCTGGATGAAGTAAACAATATGTATGCCTCCTTTTTCCTTCTTGTAGAGTATATTTATGGTTTATTTGCCTTAAATTTGTTGCTTAAATATTGCCCTATATTTCTGATACTTCTTGTATGGGTTGTAGACTTTGTATATCATTGGAACTTCAGAAATTGAAAATATATATACAACAGAATAAAGTAGTTGTAGATCCTTTCTCTTTTCTGTAGCCAACTCATCTTTTAGGCTTCTGCAACAAAAACTACTAAATTATTTAGTCTCTTGGAAACATATTTTTCCATCCTCTGAAGTCATGAATTTTGAGCTTGAGATTTTGTGAGACTTTTTAACTTAATTCGTTGAAATATGGATGGAAAAGTATGGATGGAAAAGTCTAATATTCCTTTTTTTTGGAATTGAAGTTTAGTTTTGTTGTTGTTCTGTTAGAATCCATCCTGTGCTTATCTTGTCGAAGCTGTATTTTGCAGGTAGTGTTTGAGTACAGTTGTTGGTTTTTATACTAGATGCAACTTCTACTAGTTGATGAATAAAGTAGGAAATTTTGGATTATTAGGTGTTTCAGTCTTTCTAGCCCTTGGGTTTCTCCTTTATTGAGGGAGGTAAGTTTTTCATCATACTCTTCCCTGATATGTGATCCATCCAGTCTTAATGTGTTTTCTTCAATTTTTTGTAATTTTTAGTCTCACTGTTGTTACTCATGTCCTTGTTGCAAATCAATCATAGAGTTCATATTTGATTAGCAAGATAACTCAAACCTAAAGTATCATGCTCATTTATACCTTTATTTATCATCCTTGCTTCTGTTTTGATACATAAGAATCATTTAGTTATATCTACTTCATCTGACGATGGGTGTTCTAAGATTTATACAAATTCTTGGGGTGCCTCTGCTTGAGCTATATGGCCATTATGACTGGTTGCAGGTATGCTCTAACTTAGATGAGTGGGTTATCTCATAACATGTGTGCACGACAAGGTTTAAAATCTCATGGTATACTACCTGTACCAGGTGGGATCTGCTGGAGTGTTACATGGTCAGTCTAGCGGTATACAGTGATTCAGGGCAAACCAGCCTTCAATGCTTTAAATGATACAGTTCAAGTATTGGACTGGTCCAGCTTGTGATTTTAATGGTATATTGCCTGTACCAGGGGGTGGTCTATGCTGGACTGGTACAACGACAGTCAACTACCAGGCAATATTCAGTGATTCAGTTCAAACCTGTCTTCAATGCTTTATTTAAATCATGCTAGTTAAACAGTTGATTAGTCCAGCTTGTGATTTTCAAACTGACTCAAGCTTGAACTGGCTAGTGGTTCAACTTAAGTTAGAATCTAGGATTTGCTTCTGTTCAATCTTCCTTCCAAAGCTGTCAAGCAGTGGCCATCACTGAGAAGTGCAGAGAATTGTAGAACTGGAAAGAGGAAGAAGAGGATGAAAAAGGATGAATAGGGTAGAAGATACTCGTTTATTGGAGGTTGTCCCTTTTTTGAGAAATGGTTGGCATAATTGGTAAATGATACTATATTGGTCCAGGTAGGGAGCAGTATGATACCTGTGATGAAATATTAATCTTTGACACAGGATGAATGCTTCAGATGCTCTGAAACATGAAATACTTAAGAAAATGTCTGAAACTGAGGATCCGTCTATTGACCTACATGTATAATCTTGATAGTTGATACTAAATCATATTGTTTGAACTTAAATACTTCACCGTTTCGCATAAAGGAATTCTTCTATTAGTCTTGTCATGACTAACAATTAATTTTAGGGTCTAGAACTACTTTCTTTTCAATGGTTTGGCAACAGTATTCAGCATATTGAATATGTACATATATTTTTTTCTTGGCTACTGCTTTTACTGGGCTTTATCTGTTCTCAGTTTTAAGCTTTCTCTAACATCAGAGGTAAAAAGACCTAGGAAGTATATGCAAAATTGTGTCGGTAATTGCTTCTGCTTGCTTTCTCAAATTTTTTTTTTCATTTGTTTGTAGGTTGGATTTGCCACATAGGAATGCTTCCTCCATTAGACCCTACATAGCTATGACTGAATCCGTCAGGCATCATAGCTTGCACTTGAGAAAGTTCTGATATGCCATTGTTAGTATGAGATGGAGCAATAGTCCCAGACCTCAAACCCATGTTAGGCATTTTGGTGGTTGTAACCATATGTGCTACATTGGATGACGATTGAATCTCAGATGACACAGAAGGAGGGGGCATTGCTGAATATCCAGAGCTTGCTGGCAAAGATGGAACACCGGAACTTGTAGGTGGCACTTCAGAAAGAGTGACTCCTGAAGTCCGCTTTAGAGAACTGCTATCAAAAGCCTCTAGAGGTGAAGAAAAATTCTCGATTAAAAAGTTCTGGGAGTTGCCAAAGGATTCCAATCTAGGAGATGTGTCATACTTCAGAATTTGCATCAGCATTGCTTTTGCTGCTTCATTTATCAGGGGCTGGTATTTAATTATTTGACCATCCTGCATAGTGCTTTCACCATCCAGCTCATTTTCTTGCCTAGGCAATCTCCGCTTTTTGCTTACTCCAACTATGCCGGGATGCATCTTGAAAGTTCAATCCCTGGAAAACAGTTCTTGGTTTAAATGCATTTGACAAAGCTATAGACCTCGACGTTCTCAGCATCATGGTCAGCATCAGAATATCCAAACTCCATCAATCGAGTTCATGTGCTCATTCTCTGCTGGCTACACTGTTGTCGTTGATGCAGCAAAGCGCACAAGACAGAGGAGCTACAGCTCAAGATGTGTCATCTTCAGAGTATCCAATCCCTGGAAAACAGTTCTTGTTTTAAATGTATTTGACAAAGCTGCAGACCTCGACGTTCTCAGCATCATGGTCACCATCATAGTATCCAAACTCCATCGATCGAGTTCATGTGCTCATTCTCTGCTGGCTGCAGTGTTGTTGTTGATGCAGCAAGGCGCACAAGACAGAGGAGCTACGGCTGAAGATGTGGATGATGAAGCCGCAGCCACTGGGTGTCATCTTCACATAAACGTGAGACATGAATCCTTGTCCTCTTCCACAGTTTGCTCGTGCATTACAATTAACATGGCTGATGGGCATCCCCAGCGGTACGGCACATTCAATCCGAATAAAGATTCGAACATGGCTCACCACATGGTGGTCCTTTTTGACTTTGACCAGCCACGTGCACTCAAATTTTGCACATCAGCACACACATTAAACGAACACTAGACTCTATTATCATTTTTATTTAAAATCCATAGGCCTTTATGTGTTGGAATAATTACGTATGGCCCCAAACATTTAAAAATTTTGATTGTATTCTTCCAAAATTGCAAATATTAAAGTTGAATTTGTTATATATATATATATATATATATATTAGCTTGTATTATTATTCACGAATGAATTAAATTAAAATTTTTTTTAATAGTGTGTGTGTGTGTGTGTGGTGATTTTTTTAAAAAAACCCATATTTTGGTTATTTTCTAATTGATATCCCATTTTGTTTATTTTACCAAACGTGATCCCTGATTTTAAAAAATATTTAAATTATTTTTAAATTTTTTTTTGTATGTTATAGTGTTTTGGTTTGGTATAATATTTTTGGTCTATTATAATGTTTTAGCCACTACGACAAAGACACCATAAAACTTATTTTAAAAGATTATAAATAATTTAAATTGATTTTTAATTTTAATCAAACTAATTATAAGTTTAAAATTTTGATATTGTAATTTTTTGTAAGCAATAACAATAAAAAAAAAGCATGATATGATGTCATTTATGATGTTTTTAATAATATTTATAAAATATTATAAATATTATTAAAAAAATCATAAACAATCGGAATGAAAATATTATAATAATAAAAAATAGATAATTTTTTTTAAAAAAATAGATAATTTTTTTTAAATTAAAGATATTATTAAGAAATAAAAAATATTTTAAAATATCTAAAATATGAATGTTTTTAAAGAAAATGAGCCTATATAAAACTCAAT
>LVTN01000173.1:51252-74254 GCA_001649415.1 Musa itinerans
ATATATATATATATATATATATATATATATATTGTAAACGCTAAGTAGTAAACTTTTGTATATGATATGCACACATTCCAAGTCGCAGGACCAGCAACATGCATCAACTGACACTTCCGTCATCATCATTTACTTCCTCGGAAGGAGAACAATCCCTCGATTCAGTCTCAATAGCAGACAACGACGTCGAGTAGCATTTAGGTTGACGGCCACCACCGCCACCGCCGCAAGCAGCACAACCTCCCTCATCAGTTACTTCCTCGGAAGGAGAACAATCCCCCGATTCAGTCTCAATAGCAGACACCGACGTCGAGTAGCATTTAGGTTGACGGCCACCACCGCCACCGCCGCAAGCAGCACAACCTCCCTCATCAGTTACTTCCTCGTAAGGAGAACAATCCCCCGATTCAGTCTCAATAGCAGACACCGACATCGAGTAGCATTTAGGTTGACGGCCACCACCGCCACCGCCGCAAGCAGCACAACCTCCCTCATCAGTTACTTCCTCGTAAGGAGAACAATCCCCCGATTCAGTCTCAATAGCAGACACCGACGTCGAGTAGCATTTAGGTTGACGGCCACCACCGCCACCGCCGCAAGCAGCACAACCTCCCTCATTTCTTCTCCCAATGGAGTACGAAGGCTTTCACGAGCCCTTCCCTTCGCAGGTATACATAGATAGATAGGTAGTTCTTTTTTTCAATGATTGATCTTTGAGACTCCCAAAGCTGCTGTTTTGACCCTCGTCCCTTCGTTCTTGCTCCATCTCTTCGTCGCTTTCCGCCTTCGCTTTGCCCTGTTCGATCATCGTGTATTGTTGTTTATGACTCGGTCGTTGATGGAGTTCGGTAAGATCTTAATCGAAAATTGGGCTGATCTTTTCTAGAAGAGCAGTGGATTCTGCCATGGGATGCCGAGGGCGATGCTTCTTGGAGCGGAGAGGAGGAAGGAGGAGAAAGAGCTCGATTTCCAGCCCTCGGATGACGACAACAGACGTAAAAATCTATCCTTGCTGTTGGGATAAAAAAGATTGGATCTTTCTTGTAAAGATTGAAGAGGAAGAACGAATTTCGCAGGCGCCGGCACGGCCGAGAGCTGCAAGAATGTCGAGAGCTCTATCTCCACGGAGGAAAAGTACGCAGTGGAGGTGCCGAAGTTTGGGGCTCAAGACAAGGATGGTTTCTGTAGGGAGAGTCTCGAGCTCCAGAAGTCGGAACGAGCGCCGCCGCACCGGCTGGCGTCGGCAATGGTGGTTCCTTTCTCGAGGCCGGCACCGTCGAAGTGGGATGATGCGCAGAAGTGGATCACAGGTCCGGCGTCGAACAGAGTCGGGAGCAAGGCTGGTGGTGGGACAATGAAGAAGAGCAGGTTGGCCGACAACGGAGGCGGTCGTGGGACGACGGCGAAGGTTATCTTGGAAGTTGGGAGGCAAGCTAAGAAGGAAATTGGTGGAGTTAAGGGTGGGAATTGGGCGGCAGAGCCTTATGCTATGGTGGATTCAGGGATGAAACCTGCCACAACCATGGAGAATCCAGCTACTGAGATAGCTGGTAAGAAACCTCTTATGATGCTCTCTTTCTTCATCGTGTTTGATGGTAATGCTTTCTTAAATCTGCCTGCAATTTGTTCTTCTTCTCATATGAGGAGGTTGAAATCTAATGAACAGTTCAATGTTGTGTCTTATCCACAAGGCAATCAGTGACCTCCTTCAGCTGGTTTGCAAGTTGCTTTGAAATAATTCTGATGATTGCATAGATTAGTCTAATTGAAATATTTTCTTTAGGAGATAAGGATTCTCTTTCTTTGGATCAAATGTGACAAATGTATAATTAAACCTCTATAAATTAATTTGCTTTTCTGAAAAGACTTCAGAAATTCACTATAGATGTTTCAGAACTCAAGTTGGTAAAAATTATATCTACCCTTAAGTTCTTGTGATGCTTGCTATATTTAAATCGTGTATGAATCCTGTGAATTAGTGCCAACTATAGATGCCTCAGGAACTCAAGAACACATCACATACCTTGATAATTACTCTTGCAAGCATGTTGAAAATGAGGTAATGATCTTTCTGTCTTCAAATTAGTGAGAAACTAGAACTTCAAAGGACAGTGCATTGCTTTGGATAGAGCTTTACCAAGTTGATGGAAATCCTTTCATGTTACTTTATGGTACACTAGTTCCAGATGTATATTTAACTGATATGCAATAATAATTTTGCAGTTTGCATTAATATAAAAAGCTTTCATTCTCTATTTGACTTCTGAGTGATTCTTTTATAATCAACTTTCTGCAGTCAGTCTTAGTCAGCATGATCCATTGATGTCTGTCAAGAAAGTTGCAGCATTTATCGCTCCTACATTACCAATTAGGTCTGCGTCCATGAGGGATATGGGTACAGAAATGTCTCCTAATCCAAGCCAGGAGCCATCGCAGACAGGAAGTCCTGCAAGAGAAACTTCATCCCCAACTTCTTCTCGACCGTCAACTTCAGGAAGAACAGTTCCAGCATCAACTGGCCAACTCCAAACTGCACCAGCTGCTTGCCGTGATGATCTAAACAAAACACAGTCAGAAGAGGAAATGTTAAAAAAAGCTTGCAGAGAAATAATGATTCTTGGCCGGCAATTGGATAATGAAAACATTGCAGCATGTGCTAGCAAAGAGGAGGAAACTGATGCATCTATTTCTCTCAAGACTATACCACAGAATCAGTCCATGAGAAGTGTTATTGAAGCCCGTGCGGCAGCTTGGGAGGAGGCTGAACAAGCCAAGTATCTTGCTAGGTAGTTCATAGTTCAATACAAATAAAATGTCTGGTTTCTTAGAAAATCTCTTATCAAGTATGTGTTGTAGAATTAGTTGCCTTTCACGAGGATACGGATGCTGAATGCTAATTATCTCCTCAGGTTTAAACGAGAAGAGATCAAAATCTATGCCTGGAAAAATCATCAAAAAGCAAAGATTGAGGCAGAAATGAAGAAGATTGAGGTGGATACTCAGTTTCTCCACAAGATAGAGTCCTCTATAAAAACTTAATCTTGAACATTTTTCTGCCAAATTAACAAATACTATGAAAAACTGAGTGCTACTTTTTGTTCTTTGTTTTAACCTCAGGATTTCACTATATTTATGAACTTTAGAAAATTCTTGTGTCAAATGTCTATAAGATTATTATTTGACTGTTATTTTTTTTTGTTTTTCAAAAGAAATTTTTTTTCTTTAATTAAACATATATGGAATTTAGTTTGCCTGAGAATTTTCTGGACTGAAAATATATTCATTCAATCTGTTGTTTCTGGTGGCTGATCTTTCTGTGTAGCTCTTGAAATATCCTTCCATGAGCATGTTGGATTGGATTCCAAAAACTTTGAAGGTTTTAGGTCCATTTAACTTCTGAATTATTCACAGATGTGGGAATTGCAATCTACCTTTTGAGGATGGTTTGCTCGATAGTAGTCTATTTTTCTATTTAGTCCCAAATCTGAAATTGAGGAGCTAATGGAGGTATGATTTGGTACACAGAACATAAATCTTCCGAACTAGATTTTATTCTAGTTTTATGTTCTTGTTTCACGTTCTAAAATGTATTTATAAGGAGATCTAGTTCTTGTTCAGCAGTAGATTGGCTTAGTTTAACTAACGCAAATATTTTCAGCACCAACTATGTAAAATTCTTCTTACTAAGAACTAGTTTATAAGAAATGTTTCATTGAAAATACAGAAAAAAATGTTTCAAATCATCATTGTTTGTAGAATAACTGTTAACATAAATATTGCTGCTGCGCATCTTCACAGGTTGAGGTAGAGAGAAACAGAGCTGATGCACTTGAGAGGCAGATGAACAAGGTTGCAGCAGCAAGCCACAAAGCCGAGAAAATGCGTGCCGCAGCACAAGCCCAAAGAAATTACCAAGCTGCAACAACTGCAAAGCAAGCAGAGTACATTAGACGAACTGGTCGAATTCCCTCCTCATTTTTCTACTGGAGTTGCTGCTTTAAGCCATCATCTTTACTGAAATATGATGTATTCTGATGTTATGTTCTACAGTAGAAGGTCGACCAAAAATTGTTCTTCGAAGTTTCTTATGCTGATCTTATCATAAACCACATGTTCTCTTATTTAGGGTGAGCCTTGGATTTTGCTTTTCATTTTTTTCTTCAATGGTACTTCGATTGTATTGTTTCATGAATTAGTAGTATATTTACCCTTTTTTTTTGTTCGAAAGAAAAATAAATAATTAAAAGGCAGTAATGTATTTACCTTTTGCAGATGTGATTATTGTATGCCACACTGATGGTCGAGGATAGCTTGATCTTATTGTTTTACTTGGTTCATTTATTCAATTGCTTGTATGTTTACCATGGCAACTCCTTTCTGTGCAGGCTCTTTCATGCCTTCTATGTTTCTATTTTAGAAACTCAACCTTTTGTTCTTGCCTGCCAACTTTTGTTAGAAGTAAAAATTTATCAATCGGTGTTGATAACAATGTCGAGAGAGAGAGAGAGAGAGAGAGAGAGAGAGAGAGAGAGAGAGAGAGAGAGAGAGATTAACTTGATTCATTGGGTGTATGATACTAGAAAATGAGTGAAAAGATATCGGATTCATACTTGTCTATGTTCCAATTGATGTAATGCAATCTACTCTATGCTAATGTATCATCACATGGAACATGGAGAGATGGGGGAGCTAAGGGAGCGGGAGACGGAGGAAGAGAATCAAAAGGAGGAGAAGATAAAAGCAAAGGAAAGATGATATGATCCATTTTTAAATAAAATTGAGCTTATGTTACTTTCAAAGGAAAAAATAGATGGAAACATCTGACAATCGGTGTGCTTTGTGTCTCTATATATACTTAGATGAGTAAATACCAATTGATTCGAGCGACTTGCTAATTTATGATCATTCATTCTTTGCAACTTGGTTAGAGGTTTGTTTCATTTTACAATGGAGTGTAACACTATTGATCCTACAATAAGTATAATATCATATGGTTGGTGCAATTTACGTCCATCTCTTAATATCACCAAGTATAATATGAATTGTAGCATAGATCTTCTTATTTGTTTATAGTGTGGGAATAATAATATGGTCGATACCTTAATAATGTATGATAGATAACTCAAAATCATGAGAGCAATACTTTATCATCATATTTTTATGAACAAGTTGATACGTTGAATATAATATTTCTATATAATCACACTTTTTAATTTTGTTTATACCTTAACCAATATATAGAGGGCTAGCATGCAGACAATCATTTTGGGTATTTTTTTGGTGTCTATAATAGTGCAAAATGTCTATCATCTTAGTATTCTAAGGTTTCTCGGGTGGCACACGACTACATAGGCCTTTGAGTTAGTATTTAGGGCTAATTTCTTACCTTATTCCAAAGGGGCATCATGTTGACACTTATAAGGACTTTTGGTCCCGACAAACTATCTTGGATTTCTTTTTTACGAACATTCAAAGCTTGTAAAGTCTATATTTATATATTACATTGCCCATAAAGTATTTACTAAGATGTTTGCTCATGGGATCCCTAAGTATAATACTTTTTCTAGCTCATCTTATATTTGGTAGTTCCTTAAGGGACCCTAAAAGGTTATAGGGAGGCTAAGCCTTTGCGGATGAACACATAAAGGTACCATATGACTTAGATAAATCTTACTAATTTCGATCTAGATGATATCAGAGTGTGACAAGCATTATTAGAAATATTTGGTATGCAAATATAAAGGACCTAACAGGATTGTGTTGAGGGTAACCAGTACGTGTGATTGTCTGAGGGAAAGATATGCAAAGATATATGGAAAGAAGTTACTTAGAGGAGCAGATATTTGAGGTTAGCATTAAGAGGAATGACCAACTCTTCGCATGAGAGGCATCATGAGGACAAGTGAGTTAGGGAGAACACATAACAGACAAAAGTTGTGATGGTTGAATTCGAGTTGACTTGATGTTTGCAAACAAACTTGACGGTGCTCAATGCAAGTAGAGGCGCTTGACAAAGGATAAGACTGCACAAGGAAGGATGAGTTACTTGATGACCGAAAGAGTTTATGCAAAGCTTGCATACACAAGAGGAATTACCAACTCAAAGTATTTGAAACTCATGTAATGGTTTATATATGGACAACATACTTACCATAGCTATCCCAATGCGACCAAAATTTGGTATTATAGAGTATGAAAACTTTCTCTTCTATATGAGATGAGTGTATTCGTAAGACGCAAAATTATGCAATAACTTTAGCACGTTGTTAGACCTTGTAAAGTATAGTGGGGGCTATATTGACAATGAGTAATAATCTAGTAAGTGTATTGATAGCGGCAGAACAATGCATGGTTTGTTCAACAAGGTGAAGTAGTTCAAAGACATAATAATAATATCTAAAACTTCTAAATGAAAAGATGCAAAAAGAAAAGTTATTTTAATGAGATAGATATGACTCCCGATCTTCTAAAGGGAGATTCATATACAACAGAACCACACATATTAAGGGAGGTACATAAAGATGGTAACTCCATAAAGTTCAATGGATTAAATAAGTGGTAAAGAGTTATTTCATAATCCTACATGAGGTAATATGTTGATGATGCATTGTGAGAGCAAGTGAGAGAGCAACCGAAGGCAACACCAAATGAAGGCAGACTTATCTCGATGAGAAAATTAGGCTTAATAGAGGGCCGACCCATGGTATGGTAGACACAACGACCACTATCATCTTAATGCAAATTGCAAAGCAGAACAACTTAGGTAGAACTTAGTAAAGTGCCTAAGCCACATGAAAGGAGTTAACATAGAAGATGAAACATAAAGTGAAGGCATGAAGCTTTCTTTGGACAAAGGTCAATAATATAAACTCTTATAGAGATAAGAGCGGGATCATATTATCCCTTGGGTTTCTCATTTTGATGAAGGAGACTCATCTTGTAAGATACTAAAGTTGAAAAGAGCTTCAAGACACATGCACCTTATCTAGGTGAGATAATTAATAGACGGACTAAGGTGGGAAGTCGACTTAACTTACAAAGGCAAAGTTGGAGTCGAAAAGTATTGGCATGAGGCAAGAGAACATAGAGGCGAGCACTCTTGAGGAATATGCCTCTATGCTATCATTCAAGTTATTGCAAATGAAAGTTGTATTCAGTAGAGATTGTACTGGGGTAGATGCCCAAGATCCAAACAATGGCACATCAACTTTCAGTGAAATCGATGGACTTCGAGATCTATTAATAATAGATTATCCTAGAGTTGTGCTTCATCCGTAAGTGGCCCAAGTGTGGGTGAATGAAGGTCCATTGATAAAGGAGCAAACATAAATAAAGGAGGTTGAGGCCCTACGATATGTTGGTAGAGGTCACACATAGAAAGATTATAGTTTGAGTTCACATAAAGATTAAAATATAATAAAGATATTATCAAAAGGTTATATTGTGTAGTGGATCATGGTGGAACAATTCAAGATACTCTAATATATATGAGAGAAGTCTCGTAAAAGATAATAATCCAAAGGGATGATTGGGAGTTGTTGAGATCTCCACCTCAATGAGATATACAATGACAAGAAAGGTTATGGATTCAAGGAGTAAATGACATGATATTATAGAGGTGGGTCTTCCGTACGTGTATCGAATTTTATATCAAATGGAAGCTTTGGTCATTAGCATATAGAGGCAGTGTATTGTCAAGATGAATCTTCTGAGTGCAAGTATCAATGAGTCCTAAGGAAGAGACTTGATCATACGAAGGTAGGTATGATTGAAACTACTAGAGAGTAGGACTATTCCAAAGCTTGTACTTGCTTGAGGGAGCTTGACTTATTAGAGGATAAGGCTAAGTGAGTGAACATTGATACCAAGGACTCAAATGAGAACAAATTGGCATGAGCCCTGCAACATAATGGCTGAGGTCATGTGTGAAAGTTATAATTTATCTTTTTATCGATCAAGGTGAACTGCTTGGAAACATAAAGGTGTTGAAGTAAGGGGTCGAAAGGGGTGAGAAAATAATGATAAGTTAAGAGAGAATTAGCTACCCAAAATCAAGCATTGGCTAAAATGAAAATAGACTCGAAGGAGTGCCATAATACCGTAAAGGTGAATCTACCAATTATGAAGATAAGAAAAGTGATATGGATATGAGACAATTTATTATAATGCCATTGGGTATGAAAGTGCCATGGTACCACAAAAATAAATTTTTTGTGGAGTCGTCGATTTCTTACTCTCAAAGAGGGAGAGCGCATGGTTGTGAAAGGGGTTGAGAAAGTGAAAAATGTAGTGACGAACTCTAAATACCGAGACAAGATAGAAGAGCAGAAGCTAAGAAATTTTATAAGGTTGATGTCAATTGGTTTCTGTAGCCAAATAATGGGGACTTCAGGTCATTATAGGAGAGCTCGACCAAAGAATGAAGTGGCAACTATTATGATCTTAATAAGGGGGGTAGTGAATTAGTATAATAACATTTTCTAATTAATTTTAAAACTTGATAAAAAAATTAATATATTTTGAAAACTTGATTGATCATGTTAAAGTTGTGAATAAAGAGAATAAAATTAAGTCACAAGTAAAGGGCAAGTAAAGAGAGGCAAATTAATTTATAGTGGTTCGATCTTTCCGACCTATATCTACTCTAATTCCTATTCTCTCAAGGCTATCAACTTTTACTACCAATCTTCTTTCTAATGGGAAAAGATCAACTACCATTATTACAACTCTCTCCTTTTTGGAGATAACTTTCATACAAACTTTTTATATAAGATCTCTTACCTACTATAACTTAAAATTATAATCTAACTCAAGAGAAGGAGACTCAAACAATGCTCAAAATGAGAGCTTACAATACTACACTAGCTCAGGAATAGATACTCTATCAACCAAACCTATGTGAGATACTTATATGCCCCAAAAGCTTTAAAATTAGAGTAAAAAATTTAAGTTCCCAAAATTTTGAGTTATAGGTGGTACTACTACTGACACTATGTGGTACTATTGTCACAACTTTTGACACTAAGATGTACTTCTAGACTCTGGTATTTCTAACATCATAATATTTGAATTTTGGGTGGTATTATCACTACCCTAAGCGATACCATCGTTATCATTGTTAACAACATAATGGTATTATTGGTTGACTCATGTGGTACTATCACCTAAGGCACTATTAGGCCATATGTTTAGCCTTATAAGAAGCCCAATTCTAACCCAAAGCTAAGCCCAACAACTACTGTAAGCTTGGGCTCTAATTTAGCCTGATGATGTAAATTGGCTCATAGATCACCTTGATTATGACTTTGACAAATCAACCACTCATACGATATATCTTTGAAGCTTTTGGCATATTATTAATTCTTTGGCATGTTATCCAATTTTTAAGCACTTCATTTGAACCTTCGACATATCGTTCAATCCTCCAGCATGTCAATTTCGCCACGATATTCAATCTTTCAATACAATATCCAATCCTTCAAACACGATTTATGAACATCTAAGAAGTACATTCTTTAACACTTTTTGACACAACGTCCAACCCTCCTACTCAAATTTGGCCCTGTGGTACAATTCTATTATCAAAGTATTTTCTTACGCCACTTATCTTAAAAGCACATTAGTCCAATAAACTCATCAATTGATTTTATTATCAAAATATAATATTCAACAATCTCCCTCTTCTTAATGATAACTAGGCTCCTATCTATATGTCATCCTAAAAATATCATAACTTGAATTCAAAATAATAATATTTTAGTACTAGTCTTGAATTCAAGTTGAAATAATTTGATCATAAATTCTAATATTTTTAATAGTAATCATTGTAATAATCAGATGCATAATTTCATTTAAAAAGCATCATAAGGCATCATCATAAGTTAAAAGTATTATAACATAATTTTTTTCTGTTTAACATCAAATGACAAAGACAGTTATTACTTCTCCTTCTTTATCACCAATAAAAAGGAGGAATATATAATCTATTTGAATGGTGATAATTCAAAATACCTAAATAAAATATGAAAGTGTGCATAAAAAATGTCAAGATGCTGATGGATATATTATATCTTAGTGAAATTCTAGTTCTGATGAAACTCAAGACGATCCAATCGAGTTGCTATAGAATAAAAAGATGAAGATAATGTTGGATCTGTTAGAAGTCTCGTCTTAAAGTGACTAGTAGGAGGAGAATGACTATCCCTATGTATAGGTGTATATGGGACAAACTTAGGTAGAGGAGAGTTACTTCTCTTAGATAATCTAGTTTATATTCCATTAATTATAGTACATCTCAATCATCTTAATAGGTTTCTATTAATAATATTAAATCTATCTAGTTTCATGAATTCTTTATATGAAAATTATGTACTGTTCTGCTATCGCGAACACACTTACTATATTGCGATTCTTCATCAATATAGCTCATGTTACGTCCCTCAAGGTCTAGCAATATACTGAACCTACTACACACTATAGCCTCCTATGGATATATCCTTTTCATATCGAAGAAAAAGTTTCATGCTTCATGGTGTCAAGTTTCAATTGCCTTAGGATAACTCATGAATAGTCCATTATCCGCATACAAGCTCTTATATGAGTACCAAGTTTTTCGAGTTAGCAATTTCTCTAATCTTTATGAGTTTTGCATAACTCTTTTAGTCATCGAGCAACCCATCACTTTTGCTCGATCTCATTCTTTAAATCTTTATGTATCCATCTGCAAAGGATTAACCTCCCTTAAACCTCTTATAGTCTCTTAAGGATCTAAAAAAAAGAAGACAAATTAGAGAAAGTATTTAACTCAGGATCTCACAAGTAGATATTTCAATAAATACTTGATAAATAATATAAATTATAAACATAGACTTTGGAAGCTTTGAACGGTCATGTGACAAAAGGGTCTAAAATAGTCTGCCATACCCAAAAGGCCTATAAGTTCCCACATAACATTGCTATAGAACATGACAATGAATCAGCCTTAGACACTATCCCAAATGCCCATTTAGCCATGTCCCACCTGGGTAGCTCTAGAGTGTTATGGTAGCTGATACTCTATACCACTTTAAGAAATTAGAAAATCCCTAAAATGACTATTTGGATGATTTAATTTTGGACAATTTTATCTCTAGGTGATGATGGCATACAATCATGTTTACAAGACTAAAGCAACCATAAGAGCCAATCAAAATGGAGCTACCAAGTCTACTACAAACCCTCTACATGTTATGCAAAGTATGAATAAAAGTGAAAAATATAGATATACATAAATATTATATCGAAGACCCTATGTACAAATTTATTTGTGACAACACGAGGAGAATATGTATCAACTGCTAAGACTACGATCGATTTGAGGCAATACTCAAACTTGAGTGAGTCATTGCATGAGCGTAGATCATCTCCTTTATTTCAATACACTACAAGTACTGTTTCGAGTTCATTTCAGATAGGAAGAATCCAACAGGTTTCGATGTCCACAGATCTTATAAGTTTGTCTCTCATGTCTCATTGCATTTGCAAAAGGATTGAACTATAATCTTAGCATGTCCGAGTTGTTTCTAATACCAAGTACTACTATATGAACGAGCTAATGTACGTCTTTGTGAAATAGTCGGTGCTAAAGAACACTTGAACAGTGATATATAATGTGCATACAACTCGATAACGTCGTTGAAAAATTTCTTTAAAATGTGATGGAAATCAATAAATTATAGAGGAGTAACAGTAAAGGAGAATAGAAAAGATACTTCCAAACTAAAAATTCTTATTAAATAAGATAATAGACCTCGGATCTCTGACTTTCTTTGGGTTCTATCTCATCTCCTATCCTAATTGTCTCACTAAAGCATTGCTTGAGCCCTTTAAAATATGATCTCCGCTCAAAACTTTTATTCCAACTATAATAGAAACTTCTATATTGACTAAGACTCTTAATCAAAAGTCTATCTAATCACAAGGTTTAATTTAATATTCCAACATACTCTTTTAAATTAAATTTTATAAAAAATATTATGAAAACTCAGAAGCTTGATACAATCTCCTTTGATATCATTATTATATATAGTATTTTCTAAAATCTCTGAGTCATGCAATCTATAGTAGTCATCCATGTGCTCGATTTGTCTTATCTGTCTTGATTAATTATAAAACTTTAATTTGTTTAGAATCAATTAACAAATTTGTTGAACTAATATCAGATTATGAAGTTAATCTAATCAACATAATTATCTTCATTGATATCTTACCTCTTTATCACAGAATATTCATAAGTTTTTACAGCTTCTGTATTTTGAATAATAATGATTTTCAATTTAGCAGTAGCATCTTCTTCCGAATCTTTGATGATTAGATATATAGAATTTTCTTTTTAATAGGGAGGTGAAAGTGTCTGTATGCTTCTAAGGAAAATAAAATCAATATTATCAATATCGGAGTTTAAATCTTGCTTTTTGTGTGATCTCGACATCTCTAATCTTAGTAAGAATACTGCTAAGGGAATTTGTTATATCCGATGAGGTATTATTATCTTCTTCTGCTGATAGATTTTCACTTTCTTCTAATTTTATATCATGTAATCTTTTTGAATAATCTTTTAGTTTTATATCATGTAATTTTTTTTATTTAGCTTTAGTGTAGGAGGATTAATATCTCTTTTATAAAAATCTTCTAAGATCAACCAAGCTTCTCTTCCTATCATAGAGCTAAAAATCTATAAAATAATACTATTATCTAGTATTGATTGAGAGATAAGACTCAGTGCTCGCTTTATTTTTTTCTTTATTAAAAACTAATTCTTCTTTCTGTCTTTCAAAGAGTGGCATAAAATCTCTATCATCTCTCATATTTTTTAAATCATACAGTATCATTTTCTTGAAACATTTTGATCTGAGAAAAGTTTTCAGCATAATTTTTTGTCTCCAATAATCTTTTCAATCAAATTATAAAAATTATTATCCATAACTATCGTTTTTTTATGGAAGGTGATAAAACTTTTAATCTATCAATCTTTCTCTACCAACTAATCGATGTCATGGTGGCTCTTCCATCGATTATCTTTCTTCTCCTATAATGTAATAGATCGATTGCTTTCTTAATCTCAATATCGTTATTACGATTAAGTCTACTCTTCGTCAATGTGTTATGAGTATCTCTTGTGTCTCCTCAATTTTTCTTTTTATAATTTTTATCACTTCAAAATTTCTATCTAAATTTTCTCTCTCCTTATATTTTCTCTTTATTTCCTTCTCTAAACAACATTATTCCTTTCTTTAATAATCCTATTTTCTCTCTCTATAGGACTATTTCTCTCTATAATACTATTTGTCTATCTATAATATTATTTCTCTCTCAACATTCATATTTCTCTCTACAATATTGTTTATCTCTATTTGTCTTATTTTCTCTCTCTATAGCATTATTTCTCTCTCGAAGTCTACTATTTCTCTCTATAGTCAGATCTAATCAAAGCTTTTATATCATGTTGAATTTTTTTTTTTAAACGGTGATGGGTATTAAGAAATCATAGAAGAATAACAATACATGAGAATAGAAAAGATATTTAAAAACTAAAAACTCATATTAAATAAGATAACTTGTAATCTCTCGTTAACCGGATCTCGAATCTTCTTTAGGCTATGTATATATCATCTCGCCTACTAAATGTCTCACTAAACCAAATCTTTGATGACCAAGATTTTTAAGCTAAAATCCTATCTAATCATGAAGTTAAATTTAATATTCCAACAAACATGAGTATCCCCTCTTCTTTAATTCACACAACATTGATATCTAATCAATAAATCTTTTATTATATATAATTAAAGAAACTCTTATTCTATATTGTAAACCATTTGTGCATAAATGTACAGAGAAAAAGAAGGCGACTAGATGTTGGGTGAAAACAAAGGGTTGATCGTCACCCACAGCGGCGGTGAGACTCGGGACAGCGAGACGCCACCATAGTGTGGGGTGATGCTCCCATCCACCATGCTATAGATCCCCATGTCATGTCCGCCTCCCGGCGTGCAGTAAGTCTTGAAATCGCCTAGGTCGTCGGTGAAGTAAATGGAGTCCTTTTGGCATCCCACCAGCTTCGATGCCTCCACAGATATCGAGTTGTTGAGGCCCAAGAACAGCGATCGCCCACCCAGGCTGCTCACCTGCTGTAACTCGCCATCGGAAACGTTAAGCTTGTAGACGATGAAGCTCTTCGTGTCGTATGTCGGCTTTCGCGAATACTTAACCACACGCACCACGTACAGTAGATCACCCGATGATTCTACCAGATATATTTGCCAACGGTAGTTGACCATACGTTGCTTCGGTTTGGTCGCTATCAGATGCACCTGCTGCTGAGACACATCCAACACCACCACGTCCCTTTTCCGATTGACGAGGTAGAACTGGCCTTTGTAGAATGAGGCATCTAAGTAGTGCCACCAATCACAGTTAACTGTAGTCCATCGATCGTCACCGACCCTAGCGTAGCCCAGCATACGCCCGACGCCGTAGAATGCCACCACATGGCAGTCCCTACCAGCAGAGGGGCTCGAAGACATGCACACCTTGGATACAAAAAGAGAGCGCCTGCTCTCCGGTGACCAGTCTCCACTTTGATGCAAGGATGCGTCAAAGGTGTAGAGCGAAGGCAGCTCTACGCTGCCTCCGGTGAAGATGTTCACGAGCTGCATCCTTAAGTCCATGCCGACCGTCGCGATCCAACTGGCGTAGGAGCCACAACAGAATCTTCCCTGGGATTTGGGCACAGGGAGCTCGTAGATTTCGTTCTTGGAATGGCTATAGAAGCGACGACAAATATTGCTTCCCGAGGAAGGCGCGTCTATCTCCTCCTCTGCGAGCATCAGCCAAGGGAGCTGACGTGCCAGAGAAGTTTCTTCCTTCACGAGCAACCACCACGAGCGGCAGACGGATGCAAATCGAACCAAGTCGGCCGCAACGGGGAGAAGACGCTCTGCGATTTCCATCACGATGTCGACGGGGAGATTAGACCATGGTGGCCGAAGCGCCGAGCAAAGGCGTGGATCGGTGCTGCAACAACAAGTAGCCAAGCCACTATCGCTGGACTTCCTCATCACTGTGACATTGAAGGATAACAAGTGAAACATCTCATCGTTACCATACAATTTATCTGCATAGCGATAGAGATGGAACCCTTCAGGAATAGTAGTTCCTTTTTGAGAAGAAATCACAAAATTCTAAGTTGGTGGTAGTAGTACAATCACGCAAGCTTAATCCAACATGTAATAGGAATAAAAAAGTAATAAGATTTGCATCTCTGGTTCAGCATAGTAGCTACACCGCCTGTCTACAACTCCAAATCTGATTGTGACCTAAGTCTTAACTAGATATAGATCATGTTTCACCAATTCACCAGTTTTCTTGAGCCTTCTATAGAAAATAAATATTTATTCTTTTCTTTAGAGCCATTAATCAAATCTTCTCACCGCTTACCTAAAAAAAATCAATCGACCTTTCTTTCTTTTCAAGATCCAAAGCTAGCCAAGGTGATCATCTCATTCACACCAAGCAAAAAATTATAAAAAAAGAAAACTCAGATTCAAGGCTCACCCTATAGGGATCGAAAGATTAGTAGTAGAGTTTAAATTTCAGTAGTCTTTATCAAAATGGCCTATTACGTGAAGACTCGTAATGACAAACATATATAAAATTTTAGTAGGTACTGTTAGGATTAGTAAGTATTTTAGAAATCTTAATTTTATATAAACTACATGAGGAGTCCTAAATGGATCCTAATTCCTGGGTTGATTAGGATTTATATTAGGAATTCAAGTAGGAATAATCCTTAGAGAATTAGGTTTTGTTCTTATAAATAAATCCTAAATCTCAAACTTTTATTGAGAGGGAGAGGTGAGAGAAGTGCTCTTGAGGGTACTCTTTAATAGATCTAAAGAAGTTGAGATAAGAATTCTTCTAATTTATATGAGAGGATGTATAAAGGGGTTTCAAGCTTGAGTTGAAGTTAACTCAAGGGAGAGATTCCTTTTTTTATATATATATATATAGTGAAGAATTTTATTTTCTTTGTGGATATATAGGAAGTTGTTAAACCACATTAAATCTTACCTTTTATTTTTTGAATTTTTGAAATTTGATATTTTTTTAGTTTTTTATGTTATGCTCTCTTTTCCCAACAAAAGAGTTTTACTTGAGTGGGGATAACTCATGGGTCTTATAATTGACCTCACGTAATAAAGAATTTGATTTTCTTTGTGGATGTAAGTGAAAAGTATTGAACCATGTTAATCTTGTATTGACTATTTGGTATATTTTTTTATTATTTATCTTTATGATTTTTTTTTTAATTTTGGAATGATCCTTTTCCTTCGAACAATGAAATATTATAGTAAATGTGACGATTAGAGATTCAACAAAGATAAGCAATGAATATTGAAAGTAGCATGGAAAAAAAAGTATTTTTTTCTTCACAAGATATAAAAGTGGAATACAGGGAGATATTATTGGGATTTACAAGTAATTTAGGATTCCTATAGTTAGTTTCCCAAGGGAATAAAGAATCTTAATATAAAAAAGAGTATTTATGAATTTTTTTTTTTAAATTAAGGTTTGATTCTTTTATAAATATCTTATATATCTCTAGGTTTTCATGAGAAAAGTAATGTATGAGAAATATTTTGAGTATTTCTGGGTTTCTCTAGGGTGACTAAAGAGGGTGCCCTTTATAATTTCTAAAAAGAGTGAGAGAAGGATGTAAATTTTTTAGAGCATATAATGAGAGTTCTACTTGATTGAGGATAAATCAAGAGTATTGTATTTGATTTTATGTAATAAAAATTTTAATTTTATCCATAAATTTAGATAATAAGTATTGAACCACATCGACTATATGATATTTTCTTGATTGTTAATCTTTGTATTATTTTTATTTTGAAAGTCTTCTCTCCCTTCCTATACATAATGCATTTGGTTCTAAGAAAACTGACTTAGGATTTATTTAATTTAAACTAAAATAGTTTAGAACAAAGATGGCTTAAATGAAGAAAGATATCTATTAAAATATGACGAAAATAATGCTTCAATTGGGTAGGCGGATGACACAATTAGAGAAACCAGTACTGTCGTTATTTCTTGAGGGTCTAAATACATCAAACGCATGTAGGTATTATTTTTAATAGTCTTATCGATCAATACAATTTTAACTAGCAAGTTAACTTATTCAACCTTAATTAATAGTATTATAACTATAGGCTAATTATATATTATTCCTTATCGTTAGACCTTTTTAGCATCCCGATTTCTAAACTTTCAAAAATTTATATTGAAATCCCTATAATTAGACCTTTTTAGTATCATCGTAATCCTAGACTCAAAAAAAATTATATTAAAATTTTTATAGTTATGAAAGTAAAATATTTAATCTTATTTACCATAATATCATTGGCTTTATAGACGAAAGATACAGATTAAGTCAAAATTATTATTTTTTCATCATTTTCGTGTCCTTCGTGACATCGACAAGACCAACCACCATGTCGATCTCGTTGACCACCACCACAATAGCCACCCACTGTGCCATTATCTGTCACCATCATTGAAATTATTTTTTTACCCATCATTTTTTTGTCATTCATGTACGTGTTGTCACATGCTATATCTTTTATCAGTAAAGCCGATGACATTAGGGTAAATGGGGTTAAATATTTTACTTTCAAAACTATAAGAATTTCAATATAAAATTTTAAGTTTAGAGAGTGGGATACTAAAGAGGTCTAACTATAAGGATTTTAATATAATTTTTTTAAGTCTAAAGATTAGGATACTAAAGAGGTGTAACTATAGGAGTAATATAAAATTAGTCCTACAACTACCCAATTCCAATAAACTAATTCACTAATTCAAATCTTTATCCATTTGTGATGTAGGATTAAACTCAATGGGTATTATGATAATATTGTATTTTGTTTTGAAAGCTAACATGCTACTAATAACCATGATTGGAATGGAATAACAATCTCATAATTACCATCAAAATCATCTATACATAATTATTTTGCTATACTAAGTTTCAAAAATAGTTTATAAATATTTGTCCATACATAAGAGTGTCTCTAGATTATTAACATAATCATAATTTATGCCAATTCAAGATCATGAGTAGAATATTTTTTCTCATTTATTTTTAGTTTGTCTTAACACAAGGCTATAGTCCTCTCATTTTACATTTGACCATCTATAGGTCATTTGTTCAAAGCATCGTATAAACTATAAATTCATTATCATAGGAGGGAAACCAAAATAGAGACGCTAGTAAACTTTGTTTTAAGTTCTCGATAAGTTTGTTCATATTTATCATCCCATTCAAATTTTATATTCTCATATGTTAACATTATCAAAACAGTAACTATCCTTGAAAAGTTTTCAAAAATCATCCAACCCTACGAAATGTATTGATTACCACTTCAAATTAACTATAACTAATAATAATAGCGTCATATTAAACTGCTTGGTAGTACTTTTGTAAAGAGTATTGTGTATATAAATTAATGTGTTGTTCATTACCTATAAATAAGTGTTTTATAAATAATATAGCAAAACTATGTTATAATGTTAAGTTCTTTAGCTTGGGCAGTCTAATTATTATATATAAAAGTACTTCATTCTAATAGCCATTCAAGTGTTATATGTTGATATTAGTTATGTAATTTAGTTAGTAATGGCTTGCGAAACATATTGAATACTTGAGTAGTAGTCTTTCAAGTGATAATAATTAGTAATGTTGAAATCGTGCTAAACAAAATGTGAGAACATAACTAATTATTACTAATTATTATAAAATTCTAAAATATTTGTTCATGCAAAAGAAATTAATATGTTTCAGAGGAGATGGTTTGATTTTCATAAAGACTATCATCGTATAAATGTTATATGGTTGTAAATGTGTTGAGTAAAAAATAGGCCGATTATGTAGCTCATCAGTGTTCAAGAAATTTTAATGGTATTAAACTTAATCGATGTGGGATTGAAATTATTTGATAAGACATTTAAAAGATTTCTTTCTAGTATGATGGCACAAGAATGTCACGAAGAAGTTCACACCTTTAAGCAATAGCCAAGGAGGTTGCTCAAGGATTAAGCCAAAGATTTCGGCAAGCTGAAGATGATTCTCTTAAATGGTACAATCAACTCCACATTTCAAACAGTCATTTGGTGAAGCAACAATTTCAAAGATGTGCATAAGTACGAGATTTGTTATACATTAGGAAAATATAATATGATAGAATCTCGAATTTTGATAATGAAACCAATTGACAAGTGTTTATGATTTAATCTGTATTTTGAGTGACGCAAGATGCTTCAATCAGGATGAGACAATTAAAGCAGGAAGAATCGTGTTGTGCCGGAGAAAAACATGTCAGAATATTGGACGTCAGGCCGGAGGCCGGAGGATCGGTCGATATATCGATAGAAGGCTTCGGGCCATGGATTCGGGCATTGGACTAAGAAGAGCGGATATTGCGCTAAGGATATCGGAGTTGCGGAGTCAAATGGCTGATTGGACAATAGGCCGCAAGAGAGGACGATGCGCCGAAGAATCGGACGAAGTGTCGAGGAACAATGACATGTCGGACAATATGATTAATGCTTAGTATTAATTGTCTAGATCGAAGTGTGTTTTTACATGTGCAGGATTAATTACGATAGCAAGGCATGAAGCAAAATGAAGTCCCGGAGTCAAAGACACGATTTCGTTGGGAGTTCGAGAGTTCGAGAGTTCGTCGAAAGTCCGGACGTTCGTCGGAAGTTCTAGCGGAACTAGCCGAGAAGTCTCGGAGCTTGCTACAGAAGCTAGTCAGAACTCGCCAAGAAGATCATCATGAAGTCCAGGAGCTTGCCGGGAGTCCGCCGAAATATTACCGAGAGATCGTCGGAAGATCGCCAAAAGATCGCCGGAAGCTCGCCGGAAGAAACCAAGACATAGGGACTTATTTAGCTTAGCAAATGTCTTAGGAATCGTAGTTAGCACGTAATTGGGTTTGGATTTGGGCCAACCAAATTAGGGGCCAGCTAGGCCTATGTAAGGACTGTGTTGGGCCCAATGAGAGGCCCATATAGTGCCCCAAGAAGTCTCACCATCGTGGCACAGTCTTCGAGACTATGTCAAACGGTGGTACCGCCAGTTTGGGCAGTTGTACCGTCCCTGACAGGGTGCCAAGCGGTGGTACCGCCAGTCTAGGTGGTGGTACCGCCCAGCACTGCCCCCTAGGCGGTGGTACCGCCCAGGATAGTGTCAGTGTCAGATTGACACTAGGCGATGGTACTGCCCGTGCCCGAGGAACCCGGGATGAGATGTTTTTAGGCTCCAAGTTTCAATCAACTTGAAGCATATAAATACCCCTCTCATTCCTGATTAAAGCACACAAGCACAGAGAGTTTAAAAGTAAAGAAACGCTGCTGCAATCTCTTTAGAATTCCCTCCTCTAGCTTAAATTTAGAATTCTATTTAGAGAGGAGTGTGAGTGTTTGTAAGAGTTATCTCCTAAACCCGGTAAAGGAGAAGAGGGGTGTAAAAGGTGGTTGGTCTTCGTCTACTGAAGGAAGACCATTAGTGGATGTCGGTGGCCTCGACGGAAGAGGAATCGGCGAAGTGGATGTAGGTCACGACGACCGAACCACTATAAAATTATCGTGCTCTTTGGTTTACATTTTATTCTTGCTATTACCTTACTGTAAACCTCTTTAAGTGCTTACTGCATTTAATTCATAAACGTATGCTTTCAAGTTAAATTTTCGAAATCGGTTTTCAACGTAAATGGCTTTTATCGTATGAAGGTTTTTGAAGACGTGATTTTACCGCTGCACTAATTCACCTCCTCTTAGTACCGACCTCATTCCTAACATAAGATGTTCAAAGAGTTATTCCAAAGTTACTAGTGGTGGCAAGTAAATGTTAAACACCACGTATTAGTTGAAAAATTACAAAGAATACTTGTGAAGGGGAAGCATGTGAGTATGGATTTTATATATGGATTACCCAAAACATAAAAAAATATGTTGAAATATAAATAATTATGGATCATCTCAATAAGTTTATCGACTTTCTCACTATTAACAGAAGTTATTCATTGGGAAAACTGAAATAATTTTACTTTTGAGAATTCATTCACACCCTGTAGCATCAGTTGGTATTCTATTAGATAAAGATAGGAAGATCACATCTAAGTTTTAGAGAAGTCTCTAGAAGACTGGGGTGTAAAATTCGAGTTTGGTACAACTTTTCACCTAAAACCAATGAATAACTTGTAAGGATGAGCCAAACCAATAAACAATTGGAGAAGATGATATAAAACACTGGAGGATATCTTAGGGAGTATGCTTTAGACTTAGGAGATTACTATGATAAAATATGATGAGTCTTTAACATTGTATCTTCAACAAACAATTCCCTAATTAATATGATCAACCTCCAACTCAAATATCAAAGTGAGTTTCAATAAACAATTTCTCCAACATTGTATCTTTAAATTTGAATATGATGCAATACTATATATACTTTTATTTCAAAATTAATATCATATGAATAATTAATCTCAACAACAGAAAATATTATAATTTAAATGAATCAAATTATTAAATAAACAAGGTAGTGAAGAACCTACCCAGATTCTATCGGAAGATGCTACAACCTTCTTTTCTATCCTGAGCCAAGCTACAACCGGTCGAGGACTAGCATGGGGGATTTGTTAGTTTATATATAAAGTATGACTATTTAGGGTTTAAGTTATTGGGACAAATCATAATTTGATTTAATTAATATTATACATAATTTATATAGACTAATTTAGAAAAAATAAGTCATCTACATATGCATATTTGTTTAAATTAGATATGAATTATTTTAAGAAATAAAATTTGATGATTACATTATCTCTACTTAATAAAAAGAATTTGATCCTCTAAGTAAATGGGCTATGCTTACATCATTGACCTCATCTTTTCTTCCCATCTTCTTTCTTCGTGTTTTGAAATGACAGGATATGTTTGTATATAAAGAGTGGCTACGCAGAGTTTAAGTTATTAGGGAATATGCTAATTTGATTTAATTTAGATTTGTCATAATGGTTATGGACCAATTTAGGAAAATAATTCCTCTACATATGCATACATGTTTAATTAAATTTTGATGATTATATATTTTCTCTCTTTTTCAAAAGGAATTTGATCATTTTAGTAATATAACTGTAGATACATAGTTTTTGGTCATGTCTTTTCTTACTCATGTAGCTTTGCCCAATAAACTTTTGCCTTCCCATAACTATTCGAGTATCAAAAATATGCCTCTTTAATATTGATAGTTTTATATGATATTATTATTTGTTAGTTATGATCCTACCTAATGGGATAAATAAGTAATTAAATTATTAAGCTTGAATTACTAATCCAAAATACTTAGTCTAAACTAATATTGATATACCCATCAAACCCTTATTGACTATTTCCCTAATTTTGACATAGAACTGTTAGGACAGGAGCGGCACTAAGAGGGAGGGGGTGAATTAGTGCAGCGGTAAAGAACAATAAACTTTCGACGATTTAAACACTTTCGGAAACTTCGTACGATAAAAGTAATGTTTCGCTTGAAATCGTTTCGATTGCGTTTTAACTTGAAGGCATACGTAAGAAGGAGACAAAGAAGTAGAGCATCAAAGTGAAGATGGTTTGCAGTAATGTAAATGACAATAAGATAAACGCAAACTGATTTACAGTGGTTCGGTCATGCGACCTACATCCACTCCCGATTCCTCTTCACTTGAGGCCATCGGCTTTTCCACTAGCTATCCTCCTTCCAATGAGCGAGGATCAACTCCCTTACAACACCTCTCCTTTTGATGGGTTTAGGAGGTAACCCTTACAAGGCCTCTCAACCCTCTATAAGGCTAGATCACACTTTAAAATCAGAGGGAAGGTTTTGACACTATTAGAGCAGAGTTTTCCCCTTTTC
>LVTN01000173.1:84891-107292 GCA_001649415.1 Musa itinerans
TAGAAAAATCTCATGTATCGAATATCGAGAAATCAAGATGATGATTCATCAAAAAAAATATAACAAGTTATAATCAAGAGAAAAATCATCATTCATTTTCAATTCATTCAATTTGTTTTATAGAAGCATGCCTTTTTCATTTATGCCAAATAAAAACATGCATCAACGTTTAAAATCGAAAAAGCCACTTTCATTACCGTAAAAATCGATAATCCATAAATCTCAAGAATCATCATGCATAATTTCGAAATTTATTAAGCATGATCATTATGCATGACATCAAAATATGGTTTCAAAATATTTAATATTTTCATTACATAATTACATCATTATGCATTATCGAAATTGATTTCATTAAACATAAAGCATTTTCCATCAAGATCATTTTATTTGTTGTAGTCATGTATTTTTCTTTTTAAGTGAATCTAACTTTTCATGCTTAGTTTTTCATACAAAAGCCATGCATCATCATTAAGCATGATATCAAACTTCTTAATATTTTCATTTAAGACATCAAGCATGGTTTCAATCAAAATCGGAAATCATCAAGATACACATTATTTCTTCTTGAAAAAACATACATAGGATCATTAGATTTAAATCTAACATTTTATTCCATTAACATAAAACATGCAATTTTCATTATCATTTTCAAAATTACTAGCATGATCATATTCTTTTACATTTTCATTTTTAAATATGCAATTTTCAAGAAAAATAATTATTCTAAACTAAATTAAAAATAATTCATGAAAAGCATTATGTAATTTCGAAATAAGGCAAAGGGGTTTTGGTTACCTCATTGTAGAAAGTCGTTAAGGCGTAATTTGCCACCTCTCCTTTGTTGATTTTCTCCTTATCTTCAGATGAGCTCGATTCATCCCAATTTGTACTCTTCTTATTGTGTTCAAAGCAAGTAATTGTGTTCTTTTTATTTTTTAATTTTTGTTTCATGAACTTTTTAAATTTATTAGTGAGGAGTTCAAGTTCACCATCACTTGAGCTTAAGCTCGAGTGGTCTTCAATTGTTCTAAGTTCAAAATCCTTCCTATTTTTTAGAAGGTGGTTCTCATATTCATCAAGTGTCACATTAGTCATTTCATAGGTCATCAAAAACTCAATTAGTTCTTCAAGTGGTAGGTTGTTTAGGTTTTTAGCCTCTTGTATTGTGGTTACTTTCGGATCCCAACTCTTATTAAGAGAACGTAAAATTTTGTTTACAAGTTCAAAATCCGAAAAACTTCTACCAAGTCCTTTTAGACTATTGAGAACATCCGTAAAACGGGTGTACATGTCTCCAATAGTCTCTCTTGATTCCATACAAAACATCTCAAAATCACGCATCAAAAAATTTACTTTAGAATCTTTTACTCTATTCGTGCCTTCATGTGTGATTTCGAAAATATGCCAAATATCGAAGGCCGTTTCGCACAAAGAAACCCGATTGAATTCGTTTTTGTCTAAGGCACAAAATAAGGCATTCATAGCCTTTGCATTTAGAGAAAAAACCTTCTTCTCCAAATCATTCTAATCTTTCATTGGAAAAGAAGACCTTTTAAAACCGGATTCAACAATGTTCCATAAGTTCAAATCCAAAGAAAGCAAGAAAACTCTCATTCGAGTTTTCCAATATATGTAGTCCAAAGGAAGGACGAATGAGAGAGCGACCCACTTGAAAGCTGAAAAGAGCCATTTCTCTTGAGAGTTAAACCAAATGAGAAATACGAGACTCTCATACCAATTGTTAGGATCAAGAGTCGACACTAAGAGGGTGGGTGAATTAGTGCAGCGGTAAAAATTATGTCTTCAAAATCTTCATTGCGATAAAACTGGTTTCCAACAAAAACTATTTCGTAAATATCTTAACTTGAAAGCGTATTCGTAAACGTATTGAAAGCAGTAAGGAGGAGAGATAGTTTGCTATAAAAGAAAGTTGCTCAAAGTAAATGCAAACTGAGTTTTAGAGTGGTTCGGTTATCGTGACCTACATCCACTTCGCCGATTCCTCTTCCGTCGAGGCCATCAGCATCCACTATTGATCTTCCTTTAATAGGCGAAGATCAACCTCCTTCGTACACCCCTCTTCTCTTTTTATCGGGTTTAGGAAACAACCCTTACAACCCTCTTTTACAAGGTATCCCTCTCATACCTCCCTTAGAACTCTCTCTAAGCTTTGGGAGGAGAGAACTAAACTTTCTAAGGTTTATAACTTTAGAATCATAGAGTTTTGCTTAATATTTCTTGCTTATCCATGAAAGAATAGCTGGGGTATTTATAGGCCCCAAATGGATTCAAATTTGGAGCCAAAAATTCAAACCCTTGAAATTTTAGGGTACGGGCGGTACCACCGCCTGCACCGGGCAGTACCATCGCCTGTAGTCTGACACTGGGCGGTATCACCACCCAGTCTGGTGGTACCACCACCTAGAAGGCTGTGTCTAGGCAGTACCACTGCCCAGAAGACTGTGTCTGGGTGGTACCACCGCCTGACACAGTCTTGGAGACTGTGTTACGACGATTTCACCTATTTGGTCATTGTTTGGGCCTTTCCCTTGGCCCAACACAGCCCAAACTTGGCCCAACTATCCTTTAATTGGGTTGGCCCAATTCTAATCCTAATTATATGCCAACTATAAATTTTAAGACATTTACTAAGCTAAACAAAGTCTGTAAGTCTAGGTTTCTTCCGGCGATCTTTCGGCGAACTTCCAACGATCACTCGGTAATGTTCTAGTGGAGTCCCGGCAAGCCCCTAGACTTCATAATGATCTTCTTAGTGAGTTCCGATGAGCTTCTTTAGCAAGCTCCGGGACTTCTCGGTCAATTCCGATAGAACTTTCAATGAACGTCGAGACTTCCGATGAACTCTCGAACTCCCAACGAAATCATGTTCTTGACTTTGGGACTTTATTTTACTTTATGTCTTACTATCGTAGTTAATCCTGCACATATAAAAATACACTTCGATCTAGACAATTATTACTAAGCATGAATCATGTTGTCCGGCATATTATTGGTCCATCGACGCTTCGTTCGATTCTTCGACGCATCGTCCTCTCTAGCGGCCTATTGCCCAATCGGCTAGTTAACCTCCGCAACTCCGTTATCCTTGGTGCAATTTCTGCTCTTCTTGGCCTGATGCCCGAATCCATGGCCTGAAGCCTTCTATCGATATGTCATCCGATCCTCCGGCCCGACGTCCAATCTTTTGACATATTTTCCTCCGGCCCAACATGATTCTTCCTGCTTTAATTGTCTCTCCCTGATCAAAGCATCCTGCATCACTCAAAACGTAGATCAAATCATAAATACTTATCAATTGGTTTCATCATCAAAATCTGAGATTCAACAATATATACCTCTTTCATATATATAATAAATAGACTACCCAATCTAATGAACTTTATAGCATAGTTTTGCTATATTATTTACAACACACCTATTTATAGGTAATTGTTTACGGTACATCATGAACAACATGTTAATTTATATACACAATACTTTGTACAAAATGAATACTAAGCAGTTTAATATGAAAATATTATTATTATTAGTAGTCGTCATAGTTAATTTGAAGTGGTAATCAATACATTTCATAGGGTTGGCTGATTATTGAAAACTTTTCAAGTTTTTGACCAAATTAATGTATGAGAATATAATATTTGAATGTGATGACAACTATGGACAAAGTTATCAAGAACTTAAAATCAAATTTACTAGGGCTTCTAATGAATTTATAGTTTATATGACGTTTCGATCTAATGACAGGAGGTGTACAAAGATAAAATGAGAGGACTATAGCCTATGTTTTAAAACAAACTAAAAAAAAATGAGAAAAAGATATCCTAAACATATCTTGAATTGGCTTAAATTATGATCGTGTTAATAATCTAGAGACATTTTGTATGGATAAACATTTAAAATATTTATTCATTATAAAATCTTAAAATATTTTTTTATGTAAATAAAAATTTAATATGAGACAGAGGAGATGTCTTTACTTTCTTAAAGACTATTATCCTACAAATGTTAATATGATCGTAAGTGTGTTGAGTAAAACATAAATTGATTATGTAGCTTATTGATCTATTCAAGGAACTTCAATGTTATTAAATTTAATAGACGTGGGATTGAAATTATTGGATGAGATACCTAAAAGATTTTTGACTAGTTTGATGGTATAATCATTCTTGGTGAAAAAATCAAATAATATCATAAATAAATTCATACATTTAAGCAATAGATAAGGAGCTTACTTAATAATTAAGATGGGAATTTATATAAGAAAAAGATGATTCTCTTAAATTGCACAATCAACTATGCATTTTAGTTAGTCATGTGGTGAAGCAGTAATTTGAGAGAGGTGTATATAAGTTAAGATTTGTTATATATCGAGGATGCATAAGATGTACAAAAAGTTACACCTAGGTTACTAGTAGTGGCATGAAAATGATGTAGCCGAATATATTTCAAAGTGTCTAATCCATCGGCAAGTAAATGGTGAACATCAAGTACTAGCTCGAAAGTTACAAAGAGTACCTATCCTATAAAGAAAGTGGAAGTATGCCACTTAGATTTTATACATGGATTACCCGAAACATAGAAGAATATGTTAAACTTTATATAATTATGGATCACCTCACTAAGTTATCCACTTTCTCATTTTATATTAGAGAATTCATTTACACCATGTAGCACTAATTAATATTTTTTTATAGGGCACATCTAAGTTTTTAAAAATCTATAAAATATTTGGTCCTTAATAAAAGAAATTTGATCCCCTAAGTAAAAAAGGTATGGTTACATCTTTGACCTCATCTTCTCTTTCTCATATAGCTTTTTTCTTCGAGTTATGGAATAATAGAATATGTTTGTGCATGGAGGGTTGCTATAAGGAGTTTAAGTTATTGGGGCAAATGCTAATTTGATTTTACTTAGATTTGCAATAATGGTTATGGCCCAATTTACAGAAAGAATTCTTCTATATATGCCTACATGCTTAGGTTAGGCAAAGAATTTTTAATTGAATTTTGATGATTATATTCTCACTCTTCCTTGAATCGAATTTGGTTTCAAAATTGAATATTACATAAGTAAAAAAAGCTGTAAATACATAGTTTTTGACCTCATCCTTTCTTTCTCATGTAGCTATGTCCAATAAATTTTATTTCTTATAATCATTAGAGTATCTAAAATATACCTCTTTAACATTAATAGTTTTATATGAAATTATTATTTGTTGGTCATGATATAATTTGATAGGATAAATTAGTAATTAATTTGTTAAACCTGAATTACTAGTCCTATATATTAAATCCAAATTAATATTGATATACTCATCAACCCATTATAGACTAATTCAAGTCTTTACCCAATTTTAACATAGAAGTAAACTTGAGGTGTGGGGGCTTAAAAGCACTCTTATCTATCTCCAAGTTTTGTTACATTATGAACAATTAGAGATTTTTATGATGCAGAATAACTGATCAATTTTAAGTGATACTGACACAAGAGTTTTATTTGAAAAACTTTTGTTCACTTCAAACTATAGATAATTTTTTTCTTCTAGCTAAAGATCTCCAGTAATGTACATGTTTTCAGCATAATCTTTTGGAAAAGATATGAGCAACTCTTGGAATATATGTAGTAGGTAAAGATTCTCATATATTTTGGACCAATACGAATAAAGAAGTTAGTTCAAGATGATTATATAAGTATCTTGGAGTATATAAATAATTTTAGAAAATAAACTAAAATGTTGGAAGAAAGAAATTTCATAGAAACCAAACTTAAGAGGAGAGGAGAGAAGAAGGAAGAAGAGATCCATAAAATGTATACACATTTCATAAATATCTTCTAAAATCAACAAAACTTATCTTCTTCTCTTAGCTTTACGAATTCATGAAATAATACTTTTTCATCAAGTAATGATCGAGAGATAAGTTTCACTGCTCTTTTATATTTTTTTATTAAAAATTAATTATTCTTTTTGTTCTTTAGAGAGTGGCAAAAAATTTATATTATCTATTGTTTCTTTAAAACTATCCAAGATAATTATGTTTAAACCTTCTGATTTGAGAAAAGTTTTTATCATAATTTATTATCTCTAGTGATCTTTTCCCTCAAATTCTAATAATAATGAGATCCAACTTATAAAAGTCACCATGCATATTTTCAATCTTTTTTCTGAAGGTGACTAAACTTTTAATATATCCTTCATTCTTTATCAACTAATTGACATTGTAGTAATCTTTTTCAGCGATCATATTTGTCCTGTTATAATCTAATATGTCGATTGCTTTCTTAATCTCAGTGTATCCTCTTATTTGATAGTTGTCATGATCAAATCTGCTCTACGCTGATAGTGTGATTAACTCTTTATGACATAGTCTTGTGATCTTTCCTTTAGGTTCTATTTAGGATTTTCTCTCTCAGATTTTCTCTTTCTATAATTTATTCTCTTTGGATTTTCTCCCTGTAGTTTTCTTCACTAACAATTTTTTTCTTTGTAAATTCTCTCCTTAGATTTTCTCTCTCTATAGATTCCCTCTTAGATTTTCTCTCTATCTCTAACAGCACCTATTTCTCTTTCTATATATCTATTTTTCTCTACAGATCTATTTCTCTCTTTAGCAGATATATTCTTTCTATAAATCTATTTTCTTTCTCTATAGATCTGCTTACCATGTTGGGATAAAGAAATTTTATAGAAACCAAAACTTAAGAGGAGAGAAGAGAGAAGAAGGAAGAAGAGAGATCTAACAAAACTATTAGAAAATCCCAAGCACGTCACTATGTTATTTAAGTATCTCTACACCTCTTTGATTGTAGCTCGTCTCTTCTTGTATTTAACATAAACTTCTATTCTAACTCAAACTTCTAATATTTGATCCTAATCAAATTTAAATTATAACCCTAACATCTTAAAACTTGAAGTTGTCACAGATGCTCAAATGCTTTAGTCTTCAAAGGTTTTGTAAAGATATTTGTAACTTGATCTTCACTTTATTACTCTATCTCGATCACTTTGTTCTTTACTTGATGTTGTAGAAATTGATAGCTCACATGAATATACTTACTTCTACTCTAATTGATTGGATGTTTGAACAATTTCAAGGCTAAAGAATTATCACAAAAAATTTTGACTAGCACATTATGCTCGAATCTTAATCCTTATAGTATATTCGTAAATCAAATAACGCACATGTTGTTGCTATAATGTATTCTACTCAAGTATTTGACATTGCCACAATGAATTGATTTTTAGAGAATCATGAAATTGCTCTAGTTCATAAGATGAAGACATAACCATTGTGCTCTTTACAATATCAAAATCACCTTCCTAATCACTATCAGAAAATCCTTCCTAATAAAATCTTTTCTACCATTAAAAAAACCAAAATCTTGAGTTTCATTCACATAAGATCCTCTTTACTATGAATTCTATTGGATAATGAACCATGTTGAAATTCATCAAGCCCTCTTTTGAACCAACCAAACCATCTTTGGTTGAGAGGGAGATGAGAACTATATGGAATGTCATTTCTATTTTGGCTGTGACTATGATAGAAATTAAATCACAACTTGAAGATATGGAAAGAAAAAGAGTCGAATCCGTTCAATTGATGTTTTAGGTTTCCCACATGGCAACATCTTGCACAATTAGCATTTTATTTTCTAGATAAATAATAAATTAAAAAATATAAATAATAGAGAATAGTGTAAGAATCATCATCTTGCAACAAAGAAAGAACATCATGAATACTATAAAATCATCATCTTACAAAAATGGTCATGCACAAAGAATGTAAATTATTTTATGAGAATATTATAAAATCCTATCTTCTCAAAAGATGACCCGATATAATATACTGAATCATCTTGTTATGATTTTTATTTTCTTCCTTATTTGTAACTTCCTTTTGTTTCTATATTTGTGGCTTATATAAAAAGGTCAAGTATTATAATAGGATCATTAGTATTGAATGAATATTAATTTTATTTCTTTATAAAATGTGTGGGCGGTGTGAGACCATGACTTTCCATTGATCAAGTCGAAGGATTTGAAACGAATTTAAGATTTTCTTCTAAATTTTTCTTGTAACACTTGAGTCTTGCACCTATTGAATTTCGACTAGCATACCAATAAAAATACAAATAATATGTATATATTACCTTCATTTTATAATATGATTTATGATGTTTACGTTTCATAAATACGAGATATGCTAATATTTTTTATTCATAAAATTAAAATACATGTTAAAATATATCATTTTTAGTGTTCTACAAAATAATGACTAAGCATGTATAAACATTAACATTTACATTAAGTATAATACAATTGGCCAAAGGATACTAGCATACTTTGACACGAGGTTAAATTACCTTAATATTTATGATGGATCCTCGAATATTTATATTCGAGGATCAATATTTGAGATAAAAAAATATTTTAAATTTTTATATATTTTAAAATATTTAATTATATGTGATGTCATGATATGATATGATATTATCAATCTTGATTATTTTTCAAGCTAAAATCTTCATTTAAAGAGAAGAATATAATTTTTTATGTTTCTAAGGACCTATTTGTAAATAAAAAAATTATAGGGATTAAACTGTAAAAGTCACAAAGAAAGGGTACAACCAGGGGGCGTTTTCCTCCCACGCACAGAGGTGAGTCGGTGGAGAAGAAGAAGAAGAAGAAGAGGAGGGGAAGAAGGAGAGGAGAGGAGAGGGGGCTACGCTGTGGGGGAGAAGGGGAGGAGAAGGGAAGGAGAGGGAGAAGAGAAGGGAGGGGGAAAAGGAAGAGAAGGGAGCTGCGCTCCTCTACCTTCCGCACGAGGGGGTGCGTCAATGGAGGAGAAAGGAAAGAGGAGAGGAAGAAGAGAAGGGGAAGAGGGGAGAGCAGGCGACTGCGCTCCTCTACCTTCCGTAAGAGGAGCTGCGACTATGGAAGAAGAAGGGGAAGGGAGAGAGAGAAAGAGGAAGAAAGAGAAGGGAGAAAGCAGAGGAAGAAGGGCTGCGGCTATGGGAGAAGAAGAGAAAGGAAAAAGAGAAGAGGAGGAAGGAACGAACAGAAAGGAGAGAAGGAGAGGGAAGAAAGGGCTGCGTCTGTGCGAGAAGAAGGAAAAGGGAGAAAGCAGAGGAGGAAGGAAAGACGAAGAAAGGGCTGCGGCTGTGGGAGAAGAAGGGAAAGGGAGAAGAGAGAAAGGGGAAGAAGGGGAAGAAAGGAAGAAGAAACAGAGGAGGAAAGAAGAGAAAAGAAGCAAACGAAGGAAAGAGACAGATCTCGGGGAAGGGAAGAAAGGAAGAAAAAAAAAAAGGATTTATCACTCTCTAGCACACTTATCTTGAACTAACGTGATCTGATATCTTTATTTTAAAGTTAAATCAGATAAATTCTTATCATTATAAAACAGTGATCGTATAAATTATTATATGAATAATATATTTTGAAAAGTATATTTCAACAAATATGATCATGAGCTAAATGTGAATGTATGTATTTTATAAGCATAAAAATATAGTGATCGTATATATTTTTATATGAATAATATATTTTTAAAAATATATTTTATTTTATTTGTATGTATAATTTCATGTTTCAAATGATATAATCATTATTAACTCATCATGAGTTAAACGCAAATATATATATTTCGTAAGTATAAGTTTAATTACTATAAAATAATGATCGTATATATTATCATATGTATAATTTATTTTGAAAAACATGTTTTGAATGGTATGATCGCTCCGCATGAGTTAGATGTAAATACATGTATTTTGTAAGTATAAACTTAACCGCAATAAAATAGCAGTCATATACATACACAATGTATTATGAAAAGCAAATTTTGAACTAGAATTTTATGTTTTGAATGTGAGAAGAATGTTTTAAATTGTTTTAATATAGAATTTAATGTTTCGGAAGTATTTTGAAAAGTATGTCTTGAAATAATTTAATGTAGAATTTTATGTTTTAATTGATATGATCGATATGAGATCGTTATGAGCTAAATATAAATGTATGTGTTTTGAAAATATAAATGTATATAGATTATGAAAATATTTTCATGCATGTATATATATTTTGACTTACGGTGTGAAAGCGAACGTATGTATTTGGTACAGGTGCATAATTTTATGAATAGCTATGTTTTATCCATGTGCTTATATTTATATGGTAAACAAACATATAATTTTATGAATAATTATATTTTATCCATGTGCGCATATATATATAGTGAACATGCGCATAATTTTATGAATAGTTATGTTTTATTCATGTGTGCATACTTATATGGCAAACAAATACATAATTTCATGAATAGTTATGCTTTATCCATGTGCGCATACGGTAAACAGATATATAATTTCATGAATAACTATATTTTATCCATGTGTGCATAATTATATGGTAAGCAGACATAATTTCATGAATAATTATATTTTATACATGTGTGTATATTTATTATGACGTGTGGTGAGAAAGTGCACATATGTATCATGGTAAAGGTGCAAAATCTCATGAAGACCAACTTCTCTTCATTTGCACATATTTATTATGACATAAAAAACAAATGTATGTATTATAGTATGAGGCAAAAAAATTTATGAATTTCTATATTTTCTATATATGCATATAAGTATTTTAAATTATTTTGAAGTAGAATTTTAAGCCCTTATGTTGTGCATGCTATGTGTAAGATTAAATGTTTTATGCTAATCAATTTGAAATATTATATGTATGACGATGTATACTCACTTGATGAAAGCTAGGAAGGTTTATACCTACTAAATAAATTATTCATTATAGACCATATTTTGCAGGTAAGGATACTAACACCTCACCCAAGTGATTGGATAGGGAAGTGAGCATGTGCAAGCCCATGCCAACATAGATATGGACAATAACATCTAGGCAATTTTGCATAGAGAAATTTTAGACATATTATGTTATGTTAATTTTGGACATATTAGGTTTAGGAAAGAGTTAATTGCACTTGGTAATGACTCTTTGAGACATACATATAATAAAGCCTTAGTGTATGAACAGTATTATAAGGTTCATATCCTTAGGAAGTTCGATTCTTAAGCCAGTGAGTTTGTCTCACAAAGGGTTAGTGGAAATGATAAGCCTTCTAAAATTTTCAATACTACCTCAACTCAAAATCAATTTAGTGATCCAACCATTAGACATCCCCAAGATAACAAAGGAAAGATTATTAGTAAACCTTTGAGATAAAGCAACAACTCAGCTCGTTGCTTTAATTACCACAAGACATGACACTTTGAACATCAATAACCATCAAGAGCCCTTCATATAAGAAATGACCTTAAAAATAATGAAATACTCAGAAGATGAATTAGCTCACATCTCTAAAGAAGTCACTAGTGATGAAGACCATTTAGCTAATGAAAATGATGATGAAACCCTTGCTGCGATGAGACATATCTTAACCACACCCAAGGTAGAGAAGGATTGAAGATGAACCAATATTTTCCATACCTATATTAAAGTGGGCTACAAGAGTTGTAAGGTAATCATTGATGGGGGTAGTAATACAAATGTCATATCCACATGAGTCCTAAAAAGAATAAAATTAAAACTTTGAAACACACCCTCAACTCTATAAGGTAGCATGGGTAAAGAAAGTTGCTATCCTTGTTAACCTGTATTGTCTATTCTTATTAAATTTATAATTTATCATGGATAAGTTTGGTATGATATCCTATCTATGGAAGTTGCTCATATGCTTTTAGGACGACTATATTTCTTTGACATGGATGTGATCCATTTTTATCGCACCAATACTTATGTATTTAAGCTTAAGGGAAAGAAGCTTATATTACACTCATGTAAGTCAAATGAGATTAATAACAGCTCACAAATGTCACAAAAGGATAAACCCCTACATGTGTTAAGCGAAAATTTTTTTGAACATAAAAGCTAACAAGAGGTAATAATTTATGCTCTTATGACTAAGAAAATACAAAGATCTATCACTTCAAGGGTCCTAAGACCATTCCAAGAAAGTTGATAAGGTTCTTAAAGAATTTAAACATCTCACACATGAGGAATTTCCTAATGAATTACCCCGTCTTAGAGACATTCAACATGTTATTAACTACTCAGTTCCTAGGTTAGCTCTTCCAAACTTACCATATTATAGGATGAACCTCATAGAATTTATTGAGCTAAAAAGATAAATGGATGAACTCCTACATAAAGGTTTTATTAGGGAAAGCTCAAGTCCTTAGCTATCCTGACTACTTATACCTAACGTAGATGGTAGTTAGAGAATGTGTGTAAATAGTCAAACCATTAATAAAATTATAATTAAAGTATAGGTTTCTCATACCTAGACTTGATGACATGTTGGACATGATGGTAAGATCAAAATACTTTCTCTAAAATTGATCTAAGGAGTGATTATCATCATATTTGTATTTATTAAGGAGATGAGTGGAAAATAGTTTTTAAAACAAAAGATGGTTTGTATGAATGGTTAGTCATACCTTTCGGTCTTTCAAATATACCTAGCATATTTATGAGAATCATGACACAAATATTTCATCCTTTCATTGGTCATTTTCTTATTGTCTATTTTGATGACATTCTCATCTATAGTAAAGCTAAGGATGAACATCTCTTTCACTTTCGCTAAGTCCTAGAAGCCTTTGAAAAGAAAAAATTCTACATCAATTTGAAGAAATATTTATTTCTATAATCTTATGCCATTTTTTCTTGACTATGTTGTCTCTTTTGAGGGAGTTGTAACTAACCCTGAAAAGGTTAAGGATATCAAAGATTGGCCTATCCCTATAAACATTCATAAAGTTAGGAGATTTCATAGCCAAACTACCTATTATCGTAGGTTCATTTAGTCCTTCAGCACCATTATGATCTCTATTACAAATTGCATGAAGAATCGTAAACTTTATTGCATCTCGGATTTTGATGATGAAATCAATTGATAAAGTTATAATCTAATGAGTATTTGAGTGATGCATGACTAACTTCAAACATGGAAAGGCAAATCGATTAAAGTAGAAGAATCAAACGTTGGGCCAGAATGAATCATGTTAGAGATAAGATGTCGGGCCGGAGGATTAGTCAATGTGCTAGAAGATGGACTTCGTGCAATAAATTTAAGCATCAGGCCAAAAATATCGGGCATTACGCTAAGAAAATCAAATATTGTGGGAGGTCAACATGTTGATAGATCATGCAATACGTCGAAGGAGAGGATGATGCACCGAAGGTTCGGATGAAGTACTAGATGAACCAATGACATGCCGCACAATATAAGATTCATGTTTATAATTGTTTGTGTCTTAATCGAAGTAGTTTAGATTTTAATTGAGTAGATTTTAAGTGTAACCATGTTAATTTGATTATAGGCCCATTGGGCTTGAATAAAGCTGAATTGGGCCTATTGGAAGGTCAATTTAATAACTTAAAGTTGCGTCAAGCGATGGCACCGCCAGGCCAAGCGATGGCACCACTAGGCTAGGTGGTGTAATCACTTATGAGATGAAAAATATGAAAGGTACTAAAAAAAAAAAATCTGACGATGCTATCGCCAAGGTCAATGGTGGTACCGCCCAGTGCTGGCAATGGTACCACCAGTGCATAGGGTGATGGGCAGTGGTACTACTAGTACCCCAAAAGCCTGATGATTTAAATTTTTGGCTTCATTTCTAAGATCATTTGGAGCCTATAAATATTACACTCATTCTTGCTTGGGATAGCAAGAAAAAGAGAAGAAAGGAAAAAAAAATCTTGAGGATAAAAGTATTATGAACTCTCTTAAAATATTGAGTCTCTTCTTCCTTAGTCTTAGAAGGGAGGAGTGAGGTCTTTGTAAATGAGAGGTACGAAGATTTTCTCTTGAGCCTATGAAAAGGAGAAAGGATTATAACAATGGTAGTTGGAAGCCAATAGCCTCGACGAAGAAGGAATCAGGAGTAGACATAGGTCATGACGATTGAACCACTATAAATCTAGTTTGCATTTATGTTTATGTTTTTTCTTGTAATTTTAGTTTATCACTAATAGGATATAAAGAGAAATAACGTTTGTATATGAACAAATACTAGTAGACCATAATACGCAGCAGAATTAAATGGAATTACAATCAAATAGAACACCAAGATTTATGTGGAAAACCCCTCCAATGTGAAGGGTAAACACCACAAGGCAAACTAGAGATAATCCACTATGATAATAATGAATATACAAATCTCAATCTCTTGCTCAAAACCCTAGCAACAATCACAAAAGAATAACAGGGATACAAGGATCATGTCATTGTACACAATATCTAAATCCTCCCTAATTCTCCCTAAGTAATCACAGTAAGAATCTACTGTAGATTTGATCTAACCTGAGATGAGAACACTACTAGAGAACAATCTCTATGCGTTGTCCTCGTTTTCTTCCCTTTCTTTCTCTTTGGATTTTTATCTTTTTCTCCTCCTTTTTGCTGTTGCCAAGATCTCCTCTGTTACCCTCGTTGCTGCCCTATTTATGCATCTTTCTGCCTTTAAAACGCAGCCACCCATACCCCCCTATTATGAATTAGGGTTAGGTTAAGTGAGGTGGTGGGCTGTGGGTTGATAAAGCCCACCATGGGCTGAATGTGGGCTATCAGCCCAACAACCGCCTCCTTCAGCCCATAAGGGAGGTTGTCACATGACTCCTCAATGTGAAGCCATACTGACCAACTGTCGACATATCTCTTGTCTTTCTTTTGGTAAAGTCTTTGTCAACATGTCTGCTCCATTGTCATTTGTGTGAATTTTCTAAAACTGCAACTGCTTCTCTTCAAATACATTTCGAATCCAGTAGTATCTGACATCTATATGCTTTGACTTGGAATGAAACATTAGGTTCTTACACAAATGGATGGCACTCTAACTGTCATAATGCACCACATAATTTTCTATTTTAGCCTAAATTCTTGTAAGAATTCTTTCATCCATAACATTTCTTTGTATACCTCTGTAGCAGTAATATATTTTGCCTTTGTGGTGGAGAGAGCAATACACCTTTGCAATCTAGATTGCCATGACACAACTCCCCCTGCAAAAGTAAGTACATAACCTGAAGTGGACTTCCTCGTATCTATATTTCTTGCCATATCTGCATCTGTGTAACCTGTTAACACAGGTGGTCTACCTCTAAAGTTTAAACAAACCTTAGAGCTCCCTCTAAGATATCTAAAAATCCACTTCACTGTTGCCCAGTGCTCTTTACTTGGATTTGCAAGAAATCTATTAATAACACCCACTGCATATACGATGTCCGCGCCTCATACATACCATCGCGTATATTAAACTTCCAACTGTTGAAGCATAAGGAACCTTTTGCATCTTCTCCTTCTCCTTATCACTTGACGGACTTTGTTCTGAGCACAAATTGAAGTGACCTGCAAGAGGAGAACCAACTATTTTTGCATTGCTTATACTTAATTTTTCCAATACCTTCTCGATGTACTTCTCCTGTGACAACCAAATCTTCTTATTTTTCTTGTCACAGGAAATCTATATACCCAGTATTTACTTTGCTGGCCCTATGTCCTTCATTGCAAAAGACTCACTCAATTCCTTCTTCAATCTATCAATTTTAGACATATCTTTTCCAAGAATAAGCAAGTCATCAATATAAAGTAAGAGAATAATAAAATTCTCACCAAACCATTTGATGTATACACAATGATCTGAAGCTGTTCTTTTGTATCTATTTTCTGTCATAAATGAATCAAACTTTCTGAACCACTATCTTAAAGTAGGAGAATAATAAAATTCTCACCAAACTATTTGATGTATACACAATGATCTGAAGCTATTATTTTGTATCCATTTTCTGTCATAAATGAATCAAACTTTCTAAACCATTGTCTTGGAGCTTGCTTTAACCTATACAAGCTCTTCTTCAACTTGCAGACAAAATTCTCTTTACCTTTAACTTTGAAGCCTTCTGGTTGCTCCATATAAATTTTCTCCTTCAAATCACAATGAAGGAAAGCTGTCTTCACATCTAACTGCTCAACCTCCAAGTCTTGGCTAACAGCAATACCAAGAGCAACACGAATAGAATATATTTTAACAACAGGAGAAAATATCTCTTCAAAGTCAATACTTTTCTTTTGACCAAAGCCTTTCACAACTAATCTAGCTTTGTACTTTGGTTTAGAATAATATTCTTGAGTCTTCAACCTAAAAACTCATTTGTTTTTCAAGGCTATCATTCTATTTGGTAATAACACCAAATCATATGTGTGGTCCTTCTGAAGAGTATCCATCTCTTCCTACATAGCAATTAACCATTTTTTTTCTGCTCACTTTCAACTGCTTCCTGGTAACTCTCTTGTTCACCTGCATCAGTAAGCATTATATACTCATCTGTATAGCATCTTCTGAAAGGTTGACGTTGCCTAGAAGATCTTCTCAACTGAGGTTTTATTTGAACTTGCTCTCCAACTTCTTCTTGCTCAACATGTCCTACAGGTAGATCAACATCAGGCTCTACACCATCTTCCTATACATCTCCCTCATCACCCTGATATACTGGAGGAATAACTGGGTCACAATCTGCTAATCCTTCTGTAGAAGTCTTGGCTGGTGCCTTCTTCTTCAAATCCTCAAATGTTTGATCCTCAAAGAAGATTACATCTCTGCTTCTAAACACCTTCTGCTTTTCTGGATCCCAAAGCGTGTAACCAAACTGATCATGTGAGTAACCAAGAAAAATATAATCTTTAGTCTTACCATCCAGCTTTGACCTCTCATTATCTGGAACATGTGTAAATACACGATAACCAAACACTCTCAAATCCCTGTAGGAAACATCTTTCCCTAATCATACATGCTCTGCAACATCACCATCTAGGGTTGTACATGGTGATAAGTTGATCACATCAACTGCAGTCCTCAAAGCCTCATCCCAAAACCTTTTGGGTAGCTTGGCCTGTGAAAGCATACATCTGATCTTTTCCATGATGGTGCGGTTCATCCTCTCTGCAATTGCATTATGCTGAGGTGTACTAGGAACTGTCATCTCATGTTGGATCCCATGTGCCTGCAATAATCATTAAATAATCCTATGTACTCACCACCATTATCTGATCTTATGTATTTCAATTACCTTTTTATCTCCCTTTCAACCCTAGCATGAAACTCTTTGAAGACATTAATCACTTAATCTTTTGTCTTCAAAGCATAGGCTCAAACTTTCCTAGAAAAATCATCTATAAAAGTGACAAAATAAAGTATACCACTAATACCAAAAACATCAACAGATCCATCAGGAGCTTTTGTCCTCAAAGGACCACATACATCTGTATAAACACGGTCTAATGTATGTATTTTTCTAGACATAATAGGACTAGCAAATGAAACTCTGTGTTATTTACTAGTCAAACAATCAATACAAGGGTTCAAATGTATACCTCTGAGATCTGATAATACCTCTGGAAAGGGCTTGCATCCCCTTCTCGCTCATGTGTCCTAGTCGCCTATGCTACAACTCCATGTTGAAGTCTTTCTCTGTAGCATTTAACTGCTCACCATAAGTTTTAGCCTGTAACCTGTATAAAGTATGACATTTCTTTCTACTAGCCATAATAAGAGAACCCTTATTAAGCTTACATTGCCCTCTATGAAATTTACTTTCATAGTCTTCATCATCTAGTCTTCCAACTGAAATTAAATTCAACCTTAAGTCAACCACATGCCTCATATTCTTAAGTACCAACTTGTAACCAAGGTTGGTCTTTATATGGACATCACCTATGCCAATGATGTCTACCATGCCATAATTGCCCATCTTGACAACACCAATATTTCCATATCTGTATGTAGCAAAAAACTCCCTTTGTGGTGTAGCATGATAAGAAGCACCTGTGTCAATCACCCACTCAAGATCCTGACACACACAAGAAAAAATATTACCAAAAGGATATAAAATCAAATAATCACCACCCTGCACTATAGTTGTGATATTATCTTTTGACTATGTAGACTCCACTCCTTTTCCCTTTTTTTTGTTCTTCTTAGGTTACTTACATTGATTCTTGTAATGTCCTTTCTCACCACAGTATAGCAAATAATATTTTTTCTTGATCTTGACTTGCTTCTACCCATGTGTGAACTACTTCTAGACTTTGACCTTCCTCTATTCTCTGAAATAAGTGCCTGTGAATCATTCTGAGATATTGTTGAATTCTTTCTTCTCAACTCCTCAATCAACAAACTACTTGTTACTTAACTTATAGTGATAACACCATCTAGTGCAGAATTACTAAGGGAAACCACCAGTGTCTCCCAACTTTCTAGCAATGAACTGAGAAGTAACAATGCCTGCAACTCATCATCAAGAGATATTTTCATATAGGATAACTGGATAGTGATACTCTGCATTTCATTCAAATACTCAGCAATAGAAGCACCCTCTCTATATTTTAGGTTCACAAGTTTTCTGATCAAAAAAAGCTTTGTTGCCAGCTATTTTTCTTTTATAGAGGCCTTCCAACTTTTTCCAAAGAGAATATATAGAACTTTCAATAGAAACATGGTGAAAGACACTATCATCAAGCCACTATCGAATAAACTCAACTATTTTTCAATCTAACCTCTTCCACTCATCATCTGTCATAGTTGTGGGTTTTGCACTATCCCCCTGCAAAGGTTCATACAAATCTTTGCAATACAAGAGATCTTTCATTCTTGGTTTTAATATCATCCAATTGTTTCCATTTAAACTAACCATGCGAGAAACATTACTGGCCTCCATGTTCAAATACAAAATTAAATCACCAAAACCCTGCTCTGATACTAGTTGATGGGATATAAAGAGAAAACTTTTGTATATAAATAAATACTAGCAGACCATAATACATAGCGGAATTAAATGGAATTACAATTAAATAGAATATCGAGATTTACGAAAACCCCTCCAATGTAAAGGGTAAAAACCACGGGGCAAACTAGAGATAATCCACTATGAGAATAATGAATATACAAATCTCAATCTCTTGCCCAAAACCCTAGCAACAATCACAAAAGAATAACTGGGATATAAGGATCATGTCACTATGCATAATATCTATATCCTTCCTAATTCTCCCCAAGTAATCACAGTAAGAATCTACTGTAGATTTGATCTAACTTGAGATGAGAATACTGCTAGATGATTGAGACCAGTCTCTATGCATTGTCCTTGTTTTCTTCCCCTTTTTTCTCTTTGGATTTCTGTCTTTTTCTCCTCCTTTTTGTTGCTGCCAAGATCTCCTCTACTACCCTCGTTGCTGCCCTATTTATGCCTCTTTCTGCCTTTAAAACGTAGCCACCCACACCCCCCTAATATGAATTAGGGTTAGGTTAAGTGAGGTGGTGGGTTATGGGTTGATAAAGCCCACCATGGGCTGAATGTGGGCTATCAGCCCAACAATCACTACTTTTACTCACATTCCAATTTACCCCCCACCCCCCCCCACCCCCCGGTCGCCGCCGCGTGTCTTTACGATCCTAACAAACTTAAATAGACCAAAGCCACCACTAAAGCTTGATGAGATAAAAGAAAGAATAACACAAGCACCTATTTTACGACTTCCAAATTTTTGGATAGTTTTTGAGATTGCTTGTGATGCCCAAGGGATAGGAATAGATGGAGTGTTAATAATGATATCTTATAACATTTTTTAGCAAAAAATTAAATGAGGCTCGACAAATAAATTGTCCATCTATGATAAGGAGTTTTATGTAATTATCCAAGTCTCAAGATATTAGCAATATTACTTATTGCCAAATAAATTCATCCTATTTTCATATCACCAAAACCTATGATACGTTCAATTGCAAAGAAAATTAGGATTGTGACACATTAAATAGATTGAGTTCCTCTAAGAATATAAATTGTCCCTAAACACCGACCAAGGTTGAGAACAAAGGTACTAATGTACTTAGTTGAATGACACTTATCTTGCACTCTATCACTACTGAAGTAATTAGATTTGAACACATACAAGATGAGTCTATACTTATCCTAATTTTGAAAAGACCTATAAAACATTATTAGAAGAATCAAGATTAGACAACTCACTTTACCATCCATGATGAATTCTTATTTAGAAGAATCAAGATTAGACCCATCGATTGTCACCGACCCTAGCGTAGCCCAGCATACGTCCGACGCCATAGAATGCCACCACATGGCAATCCCTACCAGCAGAGGCGCTCGAAGACATGCACACCTTGGATACAAATAGAGAGCGCCTACTCTCTGGTGACCAGTCTCTACTTTGATGCAAGGATGCGTCAAACGTGTAGAGCGAAGCCAACTCTACGCCGCCTCCAGTAAAGATGTTCACGAGATGCATCCTTGAGTCTTTGCCGACCGTCGCGATCCAACCGGCGTAGGAGCCACAACAGAATCTTCCTTGACATTTGGGCACGAGGAGCTCGTAGATTCTGTTCTTGGAACAGCTATAGAAGCGACGACAAAATGTAATCACATAGGAATTGATTTTTCTTTCCTTACTTATTATTATAATTTAAGAAAATCTTAATCTATTTTCTTGTTTGTTAATACGAATTAAGGAAATAATTATTAAGCATTCCAAATAGGATGATATCATATTTGTTAGTATATTAAATAAAAATAATTTATATTAAATAAATATGAAAATAAAATTATATTTTCTTTAATGGAGGCTCACCACCTCCTATTTAAGGGGAGGAATTTCTCTCCTTCGTTCCTCACCTAGTCGAGCCTGGCAGCGAGAGGAACGAGGAGTTACATCCTGCTGACGAGATGTAGGTTTCCTTGCCTTTCTTAAATTTAAAAGTTTTAGTTTTTATTTTGATTCTTGAAAGTTTTATAGTTTGAAAAATGTTTATCAATTCTTTAAATGTCAAAATTTTTATTATTGCATTAAAGTAATCAATTAAAGCTTGTATAATGTTCTTTGACCCATGATTAAGGCTTTTATTGAAGATTTAAATATGTTCAAAATTTATATGTTTTATATGATATTTTCTGACATTACAGTTTATCTATAATCTTATTTGAATTAAAATCTTATTAGATTAAAATATGTCATCTAAAATCTTTTGTAATACTCTTTTATTTGAAATTTAAAATATGCTATTATGAATGATTTAGAATTTGACTAAAATATGTTGAAATTTTATATGTATTGAAAGAATGATTTTTATTTGAATTTAGAATGTTAAAGTTTATCTCCCTTCTTTTTATATATTATGATTTCTATTCAAATTTAGAATGTTATTTCCTTGTATTAAAGCATATCTCTTTATTGATCATTTAATGCGTTATTATGTTTCTGTTTATATTGCTAATGGATATCAAGTATGAAATTAGATATTATTTGAATTGAAATTGCTCACAGGCTAGGCCCAACCCATAGGTCAGGCCATAGCCCATTGGCTAGGCCTAGTCGGTAGATCAGGCCTGGCCCGTAGGCCAGGCCCAACCCATGGGTCAGGCCTTGGCTCGTAGGCTAACCTAGCCCAACCATCATGGGCGGTCACATACGACGCACATGACTAGTCCATCGGCCAGGGCTGAGCCAGCTTTATGTGATGCATGCTCGGTTATGTATAATGCACATGACCAGTAGATGGGCTGGCCTAGTCCAAATTATACTAGTCTAGGGTGGTTCCAGACCAGTTAAATAAGGATTAGAGATCGGTTCGGTTAGGTTCTAGTAAATTGAGTTCAATTGGATCAATTGAACTAGAGTTCAAGTCAATTGAGGGCAAATTTGTATTATTTGATATTGATGATGTTTGAAAGAAATGTTTTAAATATGTTATTTCATCCCGATATGAATATGGCCAGTGTGAGATTATGTTATTTCCCTGCCGAGAGCAGGTAGGGCGATTCCCTTCGGGGATTAGCGGGCCGTCAGACGTGACAGCTAGACGGTTCCTCCATCCGCTATTGGGAGGAACGTGTCCCCACTTTGGCGGGTGCGGGACACCACTCCATCCGCTGTTGGGAGTGCGATATGAGTTTGCCTCCATCCGCTGTTGGGAGAATACAAACTCATCCCGTAGAATAAAGCCTCTCCATCTGCTGTTGAGAGAGTGCTCCTTCGGGTATTTGATATACGCCAATGGGATGATTGAATTTTGATTATGTATACATTTTGAGTTGACTTTTGGGGCTCATACTCAGCGTTGCTGAATTTTCTTTATTTTTGATTTTCAGAGCAGCCTCCCTCTAGTCCTAAATCGGATTCCAGTGGAGAGCGGACCTTCCTCTACCGCTAGGTAGAACCACTTGGATGATTCTTGAAGTTAACATCACTATGTTTACTTTTTATTTATGATTCGATGAATAAATGAATTGTAATAAAT
>LVTN01000173.1:107353-144449 GCA_001649415.1 Musa itinerans
ATTCTGAATGTGACCACAAATGTTGCTTCCCGAGGAGGAGGGGAAGTCGATCTCCTCCTCTGCGAGCATCAGCCAAGGGAGTTGACGTGCCAAGAAGTTTCTTCCTTCACGATCGACCACCACGAGCGGCAGACGGCTGAGAATCGAACCAAGTTGGCGGAGTTGGGGAGGGGACGCTCTGCGATTTCCATCATGATGTCGATGGGGAGATCAGACCATGGTCGGCAAAGCTCTGAGCGAAGGGATGGCTCGGTGCTGCAACAAGAAGTAGCCAACCAGCTACGGCTGGACCTCCTCATCTCTTTGACAGTCAAGCATTAGAAGTGACACATCTCGTCATCACCATACAATTTAGAGAGAGAGAGAGAGAGAGAGAGAGAGGCGGAAGTTGCCAGCCTTGTCTACTTGTTCCTATTCGAAAAGAACTCAAGAAACTTCACGGTTGGTAGGAGTGGCAAAATCATGGAAGCTAAATCCAACACGTTATAGGAATCGAAGAGTTATAAGTTTTGGGTCTCTATGTATATTCAGGATTATAGTGCCCACATTTTATAGTTCATTGACTAATTAGGCTTAAATCATTACTTAAAATAATTAAACCTAAATTAATAGTATTATATATATTAATAATTAAATTATTTTCGATGTAGGCTAATTGACTAATTACAGATTATTTATGTAATTTTTGAAAGTTATATTAAGATCTCTATACTTATGAAAATAAAATATTTAAGCTTGTGTTTTCTCACATCGTAGACTTTACTGACGGAAATACTATAGGATTTACTACTGAGCACATGTTAACTTTGTCTCACTTCATGACTGTCTCACTTCAGTTTCTACTGAGTACGTATGGTATTTTCATCAGAAGAATCGATTGCATGAAGAGAAATAAGGATAAATATTTCACTTTTGTAAATGTAGAGATCCTAATATAACTTTTAAAAACTAGCATACTACTAATTGACTTTGATCGTTATATGATTATAATCTCATGAAACAAAAACTATCTTACCATCAAAATTATTTCACTACATACTCAGTTTCAAAGTTAGTTTAGAAACATAATAATTAGTTATGTTCGCACAATTTTGTTTATTGTAACTTCGACATGACTACTTATTATCACTTAGAACCACTACTACCCGAAGTATTCAACAGATAACACTTGAATGGCAATCATAATAAAGTACTTCTAAATATATTAAACATACTACACAATTAATTTTATTCTCTAAATTAAATAGCTGTTGTAATTAAATTGCATCCAAAGTTTTGATAGTGATTAACAAGAGAATCCTACAATTCTCTAAACTATGATTCCACTATCTATTCGGGCTCATTATAGATTACCCCATATAATTAGTTATCTTCAACATCTCAGTCCATATATTTTTAAAAGTTATATTGGGATCCCTATACTTATGAAAGTAAAATATTTAACCTCATTTCTCCTTGCATCATTGTCTCTATTAATGAAAATACCGTAGGGTTTATTTTGAGCACGTGCTAACTTTACCTCACTTCGATTTAAAATTAAGATGCTAAAGATAGCTAATTACTTATAATTATACCCCATAATTATAAGTATTATCTTAAATTTTGGGGATGTTAGAAGCATGATCTTGAAGTAACTCTTAAGTTTTGTTACAATATGAACAATTAGAGATTTTGTGATGTAGAATAATTGATGAATTTATATATGATAAAATATTTATTATAAAGATCTTATTTACTTCATATATAGATATTTGAGAAATTCATTAGTATCGCTATTTTCTATAAATATCTCACTAGGATCCTTGGATGTTCTATAAATATCTCACTAAATTGGTGGATCGAGACAAATGTTTCCGAGTGTCCCTTAAGCTTAGGTGTAAAGTTTATTTTGTACAAAGTGCTTTCTTGAGTTGTAAGGTTTGTTCTATGTAAAAAAGGAAATGCATAATATTTAATCTTAAACCTTCTATAAAAAAATCACGAGTAATTAATATTTTTTCATTGAAGGTAAGATCGAGATAATAAAATTTGTATTTCTATAGTATTTTTATCAAGAGATCAAGAGTTGACATTGGTAAGAAAGATCCAACCCCTATAATGATTTGTATCTCTATAATATTTTCATCAATATGCGGCGTGAGAAGAAGCGGATTTAAATATTTTATTTTTATAGATAAAGAATATCAATATAACTTTTGAAACTACAAGGATCAAGATCATCATGCTTTTAAGGTTGCCGCATCGTCGATCGTGTTGTTTCAAGATGATCAGGCCTTCAAGACTGCTGCATCATTCATATAGATGGTCTCGTATCGTTCCATTTTATGATTGCACCTTCAAAACAGTCACGTCGTCAAGGCGATTGCGCTTTCAAGAGCACAACATCTTCAGCATGGTCGTCTTTCTAAGACGACCATGTTTGCTTCCCAGGTCGCTGCTTCGTTAAGATGGATGTGCTGCTCCAAAAGGATCACACCTTACCAAGATGGCTATGCCCAAGATGAGCGTACCGTCAAAACGACCATGCCATCTAGACAACCACATCGTCAAGTCGAGAGCGCCTCCAAGTTTCGTGCTTCGTCAAGATGGTCATCCCTTCAAGGCGATTCCAAGGCTTTGCTGGCTACAACATTACTTGTGTCCCCATTCACCGTACCCGCCTATGATACCCGGAGGATCTGCCTTCTTCACCGCAGAAGATCTCTCTTCTTCCTCACCCCTCGGATCCCAGTCATGGCTTCGTCCATAGTTTGCGGTTTCATCCGCAGGCCGCGACGTCATCACCGCCCGAGGCTGCGGCAGCCGTCCGTTGTATCGTCCCGCCCGAGGTCACCGCTGCCTGCGTTGCGCCGTTGTTGCCGCTACTGTGCTGCCACCTTCTGCCAAGTGAGCTGTAATAGCTTTAGTCAAAAGGCCCACAGGTGGGGCCGTAATGCCACCAAGCTTATCAAAATATTTAATGCCTCCCCAGATGAACTGATGCCCTGTTCTTGTTTCCCCTCTTCAAACCAAGGTCCATAAAATTGTACCGTACCGAAGTTTTGACCTGGGCTCGGTACGATACGGTATGGGTATACCGAACGATACACCCCAAGTGTACCGAGTACTGTAGCAGTGTTACAGTGTAACAGTGCACTGTTTGACTATTGTGACTGCTACCGTGCACTGTTTGTACTGCTACAGTGCTACAGTACACTGCTACAGAGTACTGTTTGCACTGCTACAGTGCTACAGTGCACTGTAGCACTGTACCGGTCGTACCGCCCGGTACCGAGCGGTCCGCGTACCGGTAACCTGTCGGACCGGTATGTACCGCCCGGTACCGGGCGGTCCGCGTATCGGTAACCTGTCGGATCGGTACGTACCGCCCGATACGAACGGTACACATCGAAATTACATACCTTGCTTCAAACTCTCTTCGTTATCGACTCTCCGTTTAATCCTATGAAGTAGCCACTCTTCAAAGAGAAAAGAAGAATTACGAAAAGTGACTTTTTTCTTCATCTTTTGGTCTGATTTTTATGCTTTTATACGGTTTGATATAGTCAAATTTGATTGGCAAAATGACTTCAAGAGATTCATCTAACTTGACATATTTTTGGAGAATTGTTTCATAATAAGAAATTTTATGTAGAAAATGGTTGTATCCTATGTTGCCTGTCTCATTTCAATTTGAAAGTAAGGATGTTTGTGTTACATCATTTGCTTCCAACAAAAGATTGTGTTGGGTTTTTCGACAAAATCCCGTTAGTATATATTTATGATACATTTAGCAAGTTCTTAGTGAAAGAAGACTACTTTATAGTAACATTCTTTGGTAGCTGACATAACATGACCAGTAAACCATGATTGGATTATATGTATTGTGTCTTTATTTAGCAAACTAAGGGTTATCATTTCTTGGTATTCAAATTCTACTTCGAGGTAACATGACATTACGTTTCGAGACCTCAACCAACGTGACTAAGTCATTGAGGATGAGGAATAAGATTCTTAATATGGGGTCTAGTCTAGCCTTGTCGAACAATGGGCTCCGCTCGAGAGCTTGGGTCGATCGATCGACAACAGTATAACTCGACTAGAGCTAGTCAAGTGGATATGACCCGACCTGAGTTGCTCAGGTTGGTCTCTTAGGTGGCTCGGCTCAGTTTTCATGAGTTGGTCATGCAAAATTGCCTAATCTGAACATAAGAAAACAATTTTATACTGTTGTGTTTATATTAAACATATATATATATATATATATATATATATATTTTATGATTAATAGAATGGTAAAAAATCTTGAGGAGGGGGAGAAATTAACCTTTTTTGAGTTTTGCTTTGATAGAGAAGGAAAGGGCGTAGAATTCTGACCTTTGTAGGTTAGGATCGATGAGCCTCCTGAAGAGGAGATCGGAATTAACCTGAAGGGGAGAAGGGAGGAGATAGAGATTGAAATGAAGTAGATAAGGAAGGAGAGTTCTTCACTTCATTGAAATGAAACATAACATTAGAACTGATCTATTATATTTATATTCAATCTGAGTTCAATTATCTGCCTAAAGAAGTTCGTATTCTAACTCCCTGCAGTTGCTTATCCCGACCACCATCTCAAGAAGATCATCATAAAAATGCATCAGAGTCATCTGCTTCAGCCGGTACATTGTTCCTCTCAAAGTCATTCTAGACTCTCCAAATCAACTATCATCTTCACATAACAGTATCAACATAATTGCTGCTTCTCCGATAGATCCAATCAGAGAAAGCTTCTTTATCTGTACAAACAGCTTCTATATGTTGGCATCCAGTAGTCCGGTCTGTTGCTCTCTCGATGGACTTGAGGGATCGAAGCAACGGGAACCAAGCAAAGCCCTCTACTCCTCAGATCGTACTTCGCCTCTGCCTTCTCCTTCCTCTCCAGTTCTCCCCATGAATTCTGCTCCTGAAATGGACCACTACGAGATGAGCTATCAATGGCCTCTGTAAGAACTATATAGGAGACTTCTCTCTCTCTCTCTCTCTCTCTCTTTACTCTTAGGTACCTTACTAGCACTTGATTTCAGGTATGGTGCACTTAGCAACTGCATGAGCATGACAAGAGTTATTATCAGACTGATTCCTGCAATTGAGAGCTACGACTTGTATTGTTGAGCTTGAATCCCTAAATATTGGAGATGTTACCTGTACTTGCTTCTGTAAAACTGTGATGCAAGTGATGGTTTCCATTAGCACAGAAGCTTGATCTGTCTGATAAATGTCAAAAGAGAAGGTTGGATGAGTCTGTGGCATTTATATCTGCAGATGAACAATCTGGTGTAATTGGTCTTTACCTTCCCGAATGGTGACACAAGCTGCTGCAGAGCACTCACCTTTTCTGCTATCTTTACTTTGGGCTCCTGCAAAAAAATCTTGAGGAGGGGGAGAAATTAACCTTTTTTGAGTTTTGCTTTGATAGAGAAGGAAAGGGCGTAGAATTCTGACCTTTGTAGGTTAGGATCGATGAGCCTCCTGAAGAGGAGATCGGAATTAACCTGAAGGGGAGAAGGGAGGAGATAGAGATTGAAATGAAGTAGATAAGGAAGGAGAGTTCTTCACTTCATTGAAATGAAACATAACATTAGAACTGATCTATTATATTTATATTCAATCTGAGTTCAATTATCTGCCTAAAGAAGTTCGTATTCTAACTCCCTGCAGTTGCTTATCCCGACCACCATCTCAAGAAGATCATCATAAAAATGCATCAGAGTCATCTGCTTCAGCCGGTACATTGTTCCTCTCAAAGTCATTCTAGACTCTCCAAATCAACTATCATCTTCACATAACAGTATCAACATAATTGCTGCTTCTCCGATAGATCCAATCAGAGAAAGCTTCTTTATCTGTACAAACAGCTTCTATATGTTGGCATCCAGTAGTCCGGTCTGTTGCTCTCTCGATGGACTTGAGGGATCGAAGCAACGGGAACCAAGCAAAGCCCTCTACTCCTCAGATCGTACTTCGCCTCTGCCTTCTCCTTCCTCTCCAGTTCTCCCCATGAATTCTGCTCCTGAAATGGACCACTACGAGATGAGCTATCAATGGCCTCTGTAAGAACTATATAGGAGACTTCTCTCTCTCTCTCTCTCTCTCTCTTTACTCTTAGGTACCTTACTAGCACTTGATTTCAGGTATGGTGCACTTAGCAACTGCATGAGCATGACAAGAGTTATTATCAGACTGATTCCTGCAATTGAGAGCTACGACTTGTATTGTTGAGCTTGAATCCCTAAATATTGGAGATGTTACCTGTACTTGCTTCTGTAAAACTGTGATGCAAGTGATGGTTTCCATTAGCACAGAAGCTTGATCTGTCTGATAAATGTCAAAAGAGAAGGTTGGATGAGTCTGTGGCATTTATATCTGCAGATGAACAATCTGGTGTAATTGGTCTTTACCTTCCCGAATGGTGACACAAGCTGCTGCAGAGCACTCACCTTTTCTGCTATCTTTACTTTGGGCTCCTGCAACTGATTCCAACATCAGAACGTTACCTTCCAAGAACTTTACCACTGGAAGCCCCACAAACAAACCTGTCGTTGTTGACTGACCTTTTGAGACGAAACCATGGAGCCGTCGGGCTTCGGCTTCTTGAGGTGTGTCTCTGAACTGTCTTCGGATCTTTTCTTCTTCCCTTCAGTTGCCCTACTGACCTTGCCATTGCCTGTTATCTGCAACGAGGAACGAGGGTTTTACCTTGAAGCAGCAATGTTCGATCAATGGGAATTACATGAAGGACAGAAGAATTAGTGGGTGGGTGGAACTCACCGTTGAGCTTTGGCACCTGTTTCCGTCACACGAATCCGAGCCGTTTACAGAAGGCTTCACGTTTAAGCATCCAGCAAAAGTGATTTGATCCGACAGATTTCTCCTGTTCGACCATGGCTCATCGGACTCGTCGAGGCCGATCGGCCTCGGAAAGAACGGCGTGGCTGTTCCTTTCATACTGTGGTCGTAAGATGGGGGATAGCTTGTACTGTTTCCTCCTTCGTGCTTGGCACGCGAAGCATCGGAGGCCGAGTGGTGAGCCACCGGAGGACGACGATCGATGGAAACAGCGCATGTCGATGGTGCGATGTACTGATGTAGCTGTGGGTTGGGAGGAGAGATGGACCAGTTGGTGACTAAATCTGACAGGTTATTTGGCAGTCCATCGCAGCTACTTAGATGCCTCTCCAAGCAGTTCAGCGAGGATGGACTCAGTTCCCAACTGGAACTCAGCACTTCAAGAGAGCTCTCTCCGTCTTCATGGCGGCTTCTGCGAGCCTCCCCATTCGTTCCGACGTTTCTGAAACATCCAAACCTACTTTTTTAGTTCAAGAAGAAGATGAATTCGTTCCACCGACAGTTAGCTCAATCAGAAGGCTACAGCCACACTTACAGTAGAAGTTGGCTCCATATATGGTTCTCCACCGGCGCCCCCACGAGTTCAGCGGATGAGGAGTCCATGCTGAGGGCAGAGTGGGTGGATGCATTGGTGAACGACGTGGTGTTGGAGATCGACGACCTATCAGCATCGTCGTACGACGACGAGCTGGCGTGGCCGTCCGCCTGCGGAAGCGGCCACCGCCTCATGGTATTCCAAGAGGAGAAGGGGCTCGCTTGGGTCTCCCACCAGTGGCCGGCCGCCGTCACCGAGCTGGCCACCGAGGCCTCGGGGCCTTCTTCAGCCATGGCATGCATGCTTTAGCTGGAGACTTGGGTTTATAAGTAGAGAATAGCCATTCAAAGAGAGGTATTGGTACTCCTGCGACATGAAATTAAGGGCTCGACGACTCGCGAAAACATCTCCGAATATAGAGATAAGTATGTGGACATCCAAAACAATTGTGGCAGAGTGGGAGATGGGGAGGAGGTGGGACAGGGGAGGTGTGCAGAACTCGTGTTCTTCCCACTTAGCATGTGAGGAATTATTATTGCAGGTTGGAAGGGGTCCATGAAGGTGTTAGCCCCATCGGGTTGTAGGTGGTGTTACATCTCTTTCTCCCACCCAACACACCTAAGGGAGAATATTATTAGCTTTCCATCCAACATCACTAATCTGATCTTTCTAACCAGTGTGCTCAGTTAAACAAAATTGATAACCATGAATAGCTGTGTTAATCTGATCATTGGTTTGGCGTACCTGTTGATGGCTTTAACCTTTCACTGTTGACAGCTTGAAGTGTTTCACATATATATACTTCCATTTCCACTTAAAACAAGAGATGGAGTTGAACTGCTTCCTTTACGAAGCACGTACCTGTACGTGCATGGTTACGTATGCTTATTATTGGCATGCAGACATTGCCTTGAGATGGAGTTGAACCTAACTAAGAAACCCTATCACAACCCAAAGTAAAGAAGCGAAGTACAAGATTGGAGTACGATTGATCGTTTGGTATATTACCACTGGCTCCAGGAATTCAAGAACAGCCTGGAAATCTGATGGTGCCAGTGCAGTTTTCCATGAGAAGTGGAGAAAGAAAAAGGCACGTCCAGAGGGAGCAGAAGAATCTAAGTTGAAGGTGAGCTGGTAGCTGAAAGGAGTGCAAGAATGATGCTGTATAATCCAAAGATCACTCCGAGTTCTCGTAGCAGCAACATTATGGCGCAAGAAGAACAACCTGCAAGCTTTGGAGATGAGTGAGCTTGATGTAGACTTCGAAAACAAAGACACTAATGACAGTCTTAACTCTGGCTAAAATTCATCGACAGAAGGACAAGATTTGCTGCAGAATAATACAACATAATCTCACCACAATCTAGTTTTAGTCATCTCTGATGTTTCCTGCCGTGGAAGAAAAGAGAATGAGACGAAGAAATGGGAGAGAGCTTTGAAGCTGCAGAATTCCTTCATGTACCAAGTGGCAACCATGGAGGGAGCAGAGCTTAGTGCAAGATGATGCTCCAGTTGGCCTCTCTTCGTTCACCTAGTCAATGTCCCCTACCAGAGGAACAAGTGTGACTCCTCCATTTCCCTTCATCACCCCATCAATCCACAAAGCAAAATGCTCAAAGTTAGGGGCAGCTTTTTTTACTTACTTTCATGCTAATATTCGCGAAAAACATCGAAATATGGGCGGAATGATCAGTGAGCCCTAAAATGATAACTTGAGCATATGTTTATCTAAGTGTAAACCAAATTGATTTCTTTCTTTTCAATCTTTATATTAAGCAATGGCATGGCTAGGAAGTGGTCATAATTGAGTGGTGGCTTCCCACCTCAACCTTAGGCTCCCTGACATCTACTTCCACTAGAACTCGCTTTCAGACACTTGCAAGCTTCTGTCTCTCTCCAAAGGCAGTTTTCAGAGCCAGGGTTTCCAGCTTCTCCATCATCATCCACAAGCATCGGTGCCCTAAATATTTTGTTAGAAGACAAAAGCCAAGCTGACTCTACTAATCACATCGGTTTAATGCAAGCCTTGAGGATGACTATAAGCTTGAGCACCTCTTACTACGTACTGCACATACATTCCATAAACTGAACAACAGGAATGTTGTAATATGAACGGTGATAGGAAAATGACAGTGTTGCCAACTCACTACGCTGTCTAGACAAAGGGATGGGTAACTCCCACCAACCCTATGTAGCCACAACAAGAGAACAATCCGTCGATCCTTACCTATCTCAACTCTCGAAAAGAGGCTAACAAGGCTTATTCCTCGTCTTCCGCCCACTGGTATCCCCATTCATAATTGGGGGAAGGCTCGTATGCACAAATTAAAACCCGACGACATAGCTTGACTTTTTCAACTTTTCCTTTCACACGAATAGCACATAGGGCCATCTCTGCTTGTCCCGAATAGGCCAAGAACCCAAGCAAAATATGTCATCGCGATCGTCCTATTTTGACGCTATCCTTCGGAGGATATATCCATCAGTCGTCATATTAATGATCACCCAAACAGGGTAAGGAGTATCCTAACCCATCACCGGCTTCATGTCATCAACCGCTCAAGTATAAAAGCCAAAGCTCCTAGGGCAAACAAGCTCTACCTATATTGTTATGAGTTTTACTAAACTCTCTCTACTTCTTCATACTACTGACTAAAGTATCGGAGGGGTTGGGTCGCCATAATTAATGATCACCCAAACAAGGTAAGGAGTACTCTAACCTGTCATTGGCTTCACGCCACCAACCGCTCAGGTATAAAAGTCAAAGCCCCGAGGTCAAACAGGAGCAAGCGGGCTCTACTTGTATGAGTTTTCTTAAACCTTCTCCATTTCTCAACACTACTAACTAAAATATCGGAGGGATTGGGTCAAGATATCCTTGACGTTGACCTTTGTGCAAGACCTTAGCACTACTAAGGTGTTTCTCAGCAAGATGCAGAGCACCCTTTGGCAAGGTCAAGGCACACCTCTGGACAGCTTCAGATCCTCTTCAATAGGCCAACAACACCTCAGGAATCCATCTATCACTTCGACTTCTCACTCGTGTCATACCCTTGAGACCCGCATGGACCCCTCTAATGGACCTACGCTTTCGGGACTAAATCAGGTCTTGCTGACTCTCTAAGGCAATAACAAACGTAAACCCATCTCTCTCTCTCTAGTGTTCAACAATGGCTTGATGATATATATTGAGCATGAATAGCTTGCACTGCAGTGTGCATGAGCTGCTTGCATGGTGACTTGAAAACCATCTCGTATTTGTCGAAGTTTGCATGACAATGATGAAGTTTGTTTTGTTAGATCGACAAGTGGCAGCATCGTCCCTCTAAAACATTTGCATCTATCCATGTCAAGCAATGGCTTTAGCAAGATAAACAACACAAAATCTCTCACCATCGCACCAATCTCTCGGCACATTAGGGCAAATTAATGCAACCAAAAGCCTAATGAGGCCATTATCTTCCTCAGTGGAACCCTTTTGTCGTGTAGTTCGCGCATTAAAGCTTGGGGAGCTTCACCCAGAGATGCACAACTGTCCACTGCAAGAGGTAGGAGGAAGAGACAAAGGAGGATCATACAGCAATAAGCACGCGAGACCTTCCAAAATGGAAAAGCTACACGACATATTGAATTAAGAGCAGGAGGAAGAGGAGAAGGTGTTGTTTACTTAATCACCAGCAACATAAGGAGAGCTTTATTCTAACACATGTTGACCCTGGTTTTAGGGCTTACAAAGCCTTTCTTTTGCTCATCACTTTGCCATTGGAGAAAGCATGGAGGGAGTTGTTTATCTCTGCAACCTTATCTTTTCAAATGCCGACTTCCCACTAAGGTTGGTAGGAGTGGGAGCTCCATGTAGGGTTGATGGAGACAAGAAAGGCTTCATGTGTGAGCCTGGTGGTGGTGGTGGTGGTGTATGAATAGTGTTATTGTTAAAGGAGCTTTAATAGGTGGATGACATAAAGGTGTGGATGTGGTGGTGAGATGATGAGGTGGACTTTGGGCTGAAGAGGGGTTTGATGGTCTCAAGTGCATGGGTGAAGTCCGAAGGGAAGAAAGTCAAAAGGTCAAGTAGACATTTGGAATGGGAGTGATGAGTGCAATTAGTTTGCTCAAATTGATTAAGCCATCTATTGATGATAAGGGATTAACAATTTCCCATGTCAGTCTCAAATGTGTATATAAATACAAATTTGTGTGGCAATCCAAATTTAGTGATTTTTTTGAAATTTTCGCATATTATTTTAATTTTCTGTAAAACGCAAAAAAACCTTTATATATGCTATTTTAGTTCATATATGTTAATTGATCATTAGCAGAATGATGTTAAATATAAATTGATACTCATACCCCTTTTCAAAAATATTGAAATATATGGTAGGTCAAATAATTGATGAAAATAATAGAATATATTTATTTTAGATATTATAAAGTTATAATATTAGTTAATGATTAACATTCATATAAGTGGGCTGAGCCTTTTCCTCTTAAGGTCTGCTTATTAAAGCTAGGAGGCTAAATTTAGCACTCTTGAAAAGCCCAGCCCAATGAAGCACGGGCTAATTATACTTGGACTTTTTTTAACATTTTTGATCTTTAAATTTAAAAGACTTAAAAAATTTAAGTCGTAATTATGAAAGTGAAATATTTAACCTCATTTATCATAATATCATCGATGAGTCAAAATTATTATTTTTTTATTATTTTTATGTCATTCGTGATATCGACAATGTCAATCATTGTATTGTTCTTATCGATCTAATAGTCACATATTATATCATAATTTATTATTATCATTGAAATTATTTTTATATTATAGGTGTTGTCATGTGCTATATCTTTTATCGATAAAATCTAATTTTTTTTATAATTATAAAAAATCTAATATATATTTTAAGTCTAAAGTTTAGGATAGAGAAGAGCATTAATTAAAAAAAATTAATATAATTTTTTAAAAAATCTAAAAATCCGGAGGCTAAAATGGTAATCAGCCCTCTTGCGTCACCGAGCTCGACGATGACGAGCAATGCTACCACTATCGAGGCACGCCTGCATATGCTCCTACCGTCCGTTGTTGTCTTTGGTTGGCATCATCAGCGGAGCAGATTTCGAAACCCTAATCGGCAGCCCCTCCCTTTCTTCGACTACCTCGTGGGCGGATGATAATAATGCCGTGGCCCGAGGTGCCGCCCTGGACCCGTTCAAGCCCTCTTGCTCCTCGGTGGAACGTCGAGACCCACAAATCGGTCGTAGAGGGCTAGCGAGGAGGTAGAGGGGGATGAAGACGGCAGAGAGAGTGAGACCAAGGTCGACGACCCGGCCCTACCATCTCCGGCTATCGATTCCTCACCCACATTAGGAGCTCTAGCAGCGGTTTAACCGCAGGATCGGCGGAGATGCTGTTGCTCCCGACATCTTTGGGGTTGGCCGTGAGGACGACGCGGAAAGGAGGTAGTTTTCTAAGCAGCGGGATTTGGAGAGGGCGGAAAAGCTGGAGGAGGCAAAGCGGGATCCGGAAAAGAGGTTCATAGTCTCCAAAAAGCATTCTTGTAAGGCTGCCATCAGCAGACTTTGTGGGCGTGAAGGTCCATGATGTGTTGAAGGAGAAGAGGAGGCAACAGAAACATGCTTAGAAGTGGAAGGAGATACTCAAGAACACAGAAGAGGTTAGGGCAAAGAAGCGGAAGACCAAGGCAGACAATATAATTGAGAGGTTCAACCAGAAGAAGATGCGGTATATTGAGAAGAGGGATAAGAAGCTCTTGTGCCCGGGGTTCAAGAAGTGCGAAGTGGAATATGCCAACGAAAAAACTGTTGCATGTACAAATTGCCCATGGTTTCGAAGTCTAATAAAGAAGAGGTAATGCAGGCTTTTTCTTGTCTTTCTGCCTATGTTATCTGTCAAGTTTCATCATTTAACAATGGATCCCAGTCAGTATTGTTATTAGCTAAATGAATTCGTGTCTGGTTGGTTATTATTGGAAAACTGATGTCAGTTCTAGTATTTACCTAGAGTTAATGTACTTTCTTAAACTGCAGTAGAAAAGATTCAAAATTTTTATTTTGTGTGACTTCTAGTGTTCTTGGTCTTGCTATGATATGTAGGAATATATATGGAATTAAAAATTACTTTCTCCCAATACAAAAAATTGAATGTTCTGTTGTAAATACTCAAGGCATGAGACCTTCGTACCATTGATTTCCATTTTTGTGTAGCTTATCATTTGTGATTATAAGTTGATCGAGTCTCTTGCCATGACATGGAAGTGTTCAATTCGCAAGCAGCAGGAAGGTGTTGTTATGTTAAAATTAAAACTCATGTTTTAGACTTGTGATACCCATTAGTGAGTGAGGCCTGGAAGTTGAAGCTTTATACATGCGGGGAAGCTAGAGAGAGGTAGCAAATATGGAAATAGCTACTTAATCTTTATAAATGATTATCGTTGGTCATTGTTCTGATGACAAGCATGGATGCCGAACCATTTTGTTAACTTGTATGTTCACTAGTCCACCTTGGCTTGCAATGGCTCCTGAATCAGAGAAAACCAGGGAGGACTTAAACAATTGGCATTGGGATGACCAACTTCTATGGATTTTCGCCTCTAATGGTGAGAGAGGAAAAGGAAAACCCTGGGGAAACATTTGAAGCCAATCGATGAGGTATTCATGGAGGACTTATTCTTCTTCTTCTTTCCTTTTTTTCTGATCCGGCTGGTCTGGTATGCTGGCATAATTTGGCACACTGGTTTTCACTGGGTCTATACCAATACAATTAGGGGCTGGCATGGGTCGAGCACTGGTATTTGATACCTTGGTTTTAAGTGGTCTGTAAAGGTTTCTGAGAGTTGTTTTTATTTTTCTATAGCTTATAACACACTATGTTTATAGTCTAGAGGAACTTTACTGTTTGCCCCAATATGATTATTGTATGCCAAGAAGATGATACCTTATGCAATCAAACATTCAAATCCATCCATACAGATATTACATAAAATATCATAATTGTAATTACACCTTTCTCAAATAACCACATTACACAAACAATTGAGCTCTCTGGTTGTGCAAAATGTTGGCAGTTAGAACCAATTTTAGGTTATTATTCTAGCCTAAGATTTTAAGTTGTTTTTGCAAAATGAGCTCTCTGGTTATGCAAAATGTTTTTGGAATTGTTATATGAAATTAGGAATACTTGGCTATCTTTTGTTGTCAAGGATCCTCTCTGCTTGCTTATGATATGCGGATGAATAAAATCGAGCTGCTGCATTTATTGTCAAGGAGACACTGCAGTGGTGCTGGCCCATGATTAATGAGATTCCATTTTATCTTCTTCTTCTTTTCTATTGTTTGTTCCCTCTTTCTTTTTCTTTTTCTCTTTGTTGACTTGCAAACTAAAGCTAAACAATTTGCTACACTGCTATTATAGTACTGCTACAGTGTCATGATAAGTTTCTATAGTACTATTTCTAGTACATTAGCTTTGCTATAGTACTGGTTATAGTGCTTTTCTTGTACCTGTTATATTACTGCTATAGAGCACCATATTTTATTTTGTTTAAACTTGAAAGTTCATTATCAGGTCTACTTTGATTAGTACTCCATCTCTCACAGAACCCTCCTCCATCCTGAAAATTTAACTAAGAAAGTCCAGCACAACCTTTCCAATCTTCCTCCTGTATCTTGACTTGCATAGAAATCCTCTGTTACACTTTTATCTTGCATCATTCGTGAATCCAAATTTTAATTTAGTATTACTCTACCAAAATCCTTTTTCTTCCTTTATAGTCATCCCGACGCTTGTGATTTTAGTAGCTTTTTTTAAGGCTCCCTTTCAGATGTCCTGTTTATTAGAGTTAGTTGATGTCTATATGAGTTTTATGTTGCACATCTCTTATGGTGAACACAAATAGTGATTGGCTTTTATGATACCATTAGTTTATCTATAAAACCCTAGCTTCTAAGAATTTTCTGGTGAAAGCTTGGTGATTGTTGTGATTTACCTCCCTCAGCATGATTGGTGCCTTTAGTTTTCTGCACTTTGGTGAAAATGCTTTATGCTGTTATGCTAACATTAAGCATACACAAGACACTAGTTTTTCTTTTATAAATTTCACTGGACTATTGGATAGATGTGGTACCTAGTATGTCTTATATTAGTGCCTGTAGTGAACCAGATGGTCCCTCATGTGCTTCCATTTGTTTATCATAGCAAGACTATCGATCATATGTACCAGCAATAAATGGATGCATATATGTGGTGATATGGTGTATGAATACAGTTATGCCAAGAAATTAGAGATCTCTCTTTTGGCTTGTTTCCAAGACTGGAAGGGAATCAGCAATGGTCACATTATATTGTGGTAGATACAGATGTTTGGATTTAGGTCTAAGTGTTATGACAAGTAGTGTTATGACAAGTTCCAAAGCATCATGTATTAGCCATGGCATGTTACTGTTCCTCAGATGTGCTGAAATTGAAAACTACTGATCATGTGACAAGAGCCATATGTGGATTGATCAAGTCCCTGCAGGTACATTTCACATTGTACTGTGCAGGATGAACATAGACACACAAGAGTACGAGTGACAAGCTAATTAAACTGTGCTGTTCATAGGCTACATAGGTGGGTATAGTGCCAGTAAACTACCACAAATTAAATATATATTGTAGTATACTCTATCCAAACCCTAGGAGAAAAAGAAAAGATAATATTAATTATACCTATTATACATATCTGGTTGTTTGTTGCCCAGTATAAGCCCACAATAACTCAGGTCATCGATTGCCAAGACAAATCACCAGTATTGATATGAGATCTGTCAAATTGGTAAGTAAGCAATAAGCACCATAAAGGAAGTCATGTGATGATGAATTTTTTCTCATACACCTGTTGTGAAATAAATTGACAGACATTTCTGGAAGTATAACTGAATTAAAGAAATTTGTGCCATATTAGATGTAGGTTTATTCCTGTCAATGGTTTTCTCCTTTATTATAGACACCATGATCACCCTATTGTTCTCATGTAACTGGAAAACTATAGTTTCTTATTCTATTTTCTTCATTGTTAAACTGCGACCTTCTCTTTTACCAACTCTGGCTTTATATATGATGACAGCTTTTTTAACTGCTTTGCTGATTTTGAAAGCTAATGATGTTTGTGTTCAATAATGAAAGTCAGCAGAGCTCATGGAATAATCATGATTTGCAACACCAAATAAATGCATGCCATTTTAAGAAACATTTCTATTTCATTGGCCATGTTTTTTCTGAGATAGTTATGAATAACTACTGTGGTTTAGATTACTATTTATTAGCTGTTGTCTCATACAAGTTAAAATGAAAAGACCACCCCTCATTTGTTTTGCAAGATCTTTTCTTATCCTCTTTTTTTGTTTTTGTGAACTTAGGAGTCTGGATTTCAAATTTCAAGGACACCATCTACAAGGACCAAAGAAGGGTTTGTCTCACCAGACAACCTTGACTCGGATAAAGCTGACTCAATGTTGTTATTTGGAGCTTTGAGCAATCCAGTTTCACTTATTAAACATTCAGACACGTATGAGTAACTTATGACTTGAAGAAAATCAATCAAAAAATTAATGTAGTTAAGGAACAAGATGCAAAAGATTATGTGGTTGAGATGGGAATGTTGAGGTGGATATATGTGATTAATAGAAAATATATTAATAAAAACTATTTTCATCAGTGAATAATTAGGTGCGATGATGAGATGAAATGATTCAAATTAATGGTGTCATAGGAGGTAGAGGAAGACCTAAGAAAACTTAGTCAGAAATGATAAAGAGATATTACTCTCGGTTTAACTGGTGATATTACCTTAAATGGAGCCAACACCAGAAGAAGATTCATGCACTCAACACTAAATAGTTGGGGATTACTGCTTATTGTTGTTGTTTGTAATACAAAGAAATGTTTCAATTGCATTAAGCCAAATTTTATGGTTTACATGACAGTGCTATTGAGCATTGTACGAATTTCTCTTGGCAGTTTTGAGAGATACAATCTGAAAATATGAATGACTCCAAAAAAAGTCTCGGCAGCATTGCAAATGTCTATCTGCACCTACTGAATTTCTGATTAGTGTGGTTTACTGCCTGCAGAAATCCATTGGCCCCATTTCCAGCAGCATCTAAAAGATGGTCAGAATCATTAACAATATGTGTCGTCATGTCTACATCTGACGATGCCCGGGGAAGGTGATGGGTGGTCCTGAGAACTTGTGGCTCTGATCCTGCTTTGTGGTCCACATGTTGTTGCTTGTGTTGTTTATGAAGCAACAAATCAGTACATCAGTTGCTCAGAAAGACATGTAATTTTATCTAGTCATTCTTGCCTTTCAGAACTGTCCTATGGCAATTTTTGACCTCAACAAACAGTCTATATACCCTTCTCATCTTCCTCGTTATCCAACTAATTCCTCCAAACAGAGAAAAGTCATTGTTCCTTGGTTTAACCACTCGAACACAATCTTTTGTAACCTTGAACATTGTCTGAACATGTTATTTCTTTTAAAGTTATATTGGTTGGATATTCTGTGAACTGCTAAATAGTGTCTTACTAATTGATGAATTAGCAGGCAATATAGGGAATTTACCATGATTGAAGTCAACTCAATAGAATTTGCCATGGTCAGACGCCATGTAGCCATTCTGAAGTAACAATAGAATGTTATCAGACTACTTGTCTTTAAGTCGATTCGGTAGTGAAGTGGTGCTTCTATCTGTTGCTCTGCGATTGAATAGCTTTTCTCTTGGATGTGTCTTTGCCTGGATGTTAAGCATACCATTGATGGTTGTTGATGGCTGGGAACAGCAACCTGTATACTGTTTCATATCTCACTGATGTTTTCTGTGGTTGTTTAGATTCAAACAAGAACAGCCAAATACAAAGCAGATAAAGGTTGATATCAAGTGTTGTGATTTCACCAAATGGGTTATGCCAGAGGACAAAGCAGGAAGGCCAACAAGTAATTACTGTTAAACCAGTTTTATTAGGTTATATATGATTTAGGAAGCTTCCATTTAGAACCACAGTTTTCTCATTTCCTTGTATGCTTTTTGACTGATTCCATGAAGATTGACTACAGGGGGAAGAGGACACCAGCATGAATGCACAATGGAGGACAGTCTTCTGAGCTGAGCTGAGCTGAGCTGAGGCGAAGTCATGATGGCATTGTGGCGGTAGGGAGGAGCGGATTGCAGTGGCGTTCCTTTCGTTCGCACTCCGGGCAAAAAGCCTTGAGCCTTTGCTGTCGGTCTGTGAAAGCAGGATCGCAGAGAAGACACGAAGATGAAGGCAAACTGGTTTACCGCTGCATGCACTCGACGATTTGTCGTCGTGGGGTCTCCTCGAGCCTCAGTGCCATGCAACGTGCTCTTCCATGTCTCTCGCCGGCCAACCTCTGAGAACTCTCTCTCTCTCTCTCTCTCTCTCTCTCTCTCTCTCTCTCTCTCTCTCTCTCTTTCCCTCTCTCTCTCCCACATTGCCATTTAATTGCTATCATAGCACCAAATCAAAATGATAAGTAGCCTTGAAGAATATTTCCCCAAACTGCATATGATTAAGGTCTTCCTACTATAAACAATAGTCACTTCAAATACAATCTAAGTTATCTTGATTTTGGATATTTGTCATTTTACTTTTCTCTTTATACATTTATTTACTTGAGCATGAAAAGGAACTCATGGCAACTTCAACTCGAGATTTTATCTCGGTGCTTGAAAACTCATGGAGATCTCAGAGTTCAAAGACAACTAATCTTGGAAAAACGAATCAGATTAGATCAAATGTATCAGATTTATTTTCAACACATTGGCTGATGATCAATTTGACATTAACAACATAAATACTATATATATATATATGAAAAAACAAATCCTAGTGGCAGAGACACCATCAGATTCCTTTTTCACCTAATATTCTTCTTCGCTGCTTAATTTCTGTTCTTTTCCTTCTACATATTCGATCGGATGGATAGGCAGCAGCAGCTGCGACAATTCTCCTTTTGATTTGTTTTCCCAGCAATAGCCTGCATCCGTCCTGCGCACCATCACTCCCGTCTGCAGCAACTCCCATCATTCCTTCTGCTGCTGACCCCTCTTTAATGCCGACAAAAAGAACTATACTCTGCACAGATTTAGGTTCATGGAAAGAACACCCAGCTTTCCTTTTTTCCCTCTCTTTCCTCTTTTCTCTTTCTCTCCTTCGTTTTAATTAATATGTCGAGATTCCCAGCTCAGTTTACTTGTTTCTCATGGCTCCCTTTAATGTCATTTAACACCTCTTTTATACATTTATGTATTTATATATATACACGCATATATCTATCAGCAATTTGAGCCTATTGGCAGAAACTATTTGTGCAGGGAAGTTAAAGGGCTAATGTCAGGGTTGGGTTGCAAAACCAGAGAAGGCATATTCTTCTTCCCTAGTTTCAGAAAAGGAGGTTGGAGTACAGTCCTGTCAACCTATCTGTAATGGATTCAACATGGTTGGCAATCAACAGTGATGCGGTTGCTGCTCTAATCCACCATGTGAGACTGCCCATTCAACGGATAAGGTAATGAGTTGATGAGCTAGATTTTGCAGTGGTTCACCCTTGGTTTCGGTCTCCTGCATGCATGCAGGCAGTTCATGTTGCCCGGTGCTCCTCCCATACCTATCATGAACTTACAAGATGGATAGAGAGACATCCAAACTAAAGCTGTTCCATCTCATTATTATTATTATTATTATTATTATTATTATTCCAGTTTGCTTTCTTTTACCTCTCTCCTAACATTTTGCTTTCTCAGTGAACAAGCTTTAGGCCATAAAGAGAAGACCTCACAGCTCCGAAGTCCACAAAGTCCAAAGACCTTGGCACCAACCCTAGCATCCCTTTCTTTATTAGGTCTGCCCAATTCTGCATGGAGGCAGGAAGAATTTTCAGAAGTAGCCAGCGACTGACTAGGCTTTGAAGTACTCAACTGAAAAGAAAACAATGAATACTTTTTGCCTCTTTGTTCGGTTCTATTCTTTCACACAATGACTCATGTGACTGTGCTACAGCAGCATCCACCCACCATCCATCCCTATGTTACAACACTTGTGTGAACTCAGCTTTGCTTTCCAAAAAGTTATTGCTGGTTGTGATTGATTTCAAAAGGCCGAGACACCAATTTAACTGTGTAACAATGTTGTGCTCCCAGGCCTGCCTTGTAGGGTTTCAGGACTTGGTGGTGAAGTCAGTTCATAGTTTATCCCAACAATGGATAGGCAGGCACCCACACAGTTGACTTTATGACAAGAAAGATATGGCGTTTCACACATTCAAGGCATTAGTATAGTATAATGAATCTGATAGAAAAATCCTCTCACTCAAAACCAGAAAGGGATAGAGAAAAGGGCAGTTCACAAAACAAAAAGAGGTTTGAAACCAGAGTGGTAAAGAAATCCTGTGTTCAGAGATTCTATAGCTGTTCTCTTGGCTGCACAAATCTCTCTCTCTCTCTCTCTGTGTCCTGCCATTGCCCTATCCCTGTCCCTTGTGTGGTGAGTCAAAAGTTCTGCCCGGGTGCAATAATCATGTTTATTTGGAGGAAAGTGTAGTGAAACCCTCTCTTTTCAGGTAGAGGAATAGAAAGCATATCATAGACAGCCCCAGCAGAAATTTTTTTTGTCTTCTCTCTCTTTACTCATTAAATCCTCCTAATAATGTCTGCTCGTGATCTCAGTAATCCTCGACAGTCCCAACGATGTTTAGATGCCCGATGTTGTCGATGCTTATGTTTTATGCACATGGTTTCGTCATGATCTTGAATTGTGCATGCTTTTTTCCTGTTAATTCTTCTATTACGAGCTATAAATATGTTCCAAACTTGCGAGGAAGAGAAGAAAAGGTGAGCGAGATGGGAGACTTTGGGAGGAATAGTGGTTCGGTGAGACAGTACACAAGATCTAAGGTTCCTCGGTTGAGATGGACTCCTGACCTGCACCACTGCTTCGTTAACGCCATTGAAAGACTTGGAGGCCAAGAGAGTATGGCTTCCGCTTCAATCATCGATGAGTTCTTGCTGTGCTCTGCCTGCCTTCCTCATTGCTTTCCTCCTTGTCTGCAGAGGCCACACCGAAGCTTGTGCTTCAGATGATGGATGTCAGAGGTTTGACTATATCACACGTGAAGAGTCATCTCCAGGTAGGATTCGATCTTCCAATGCATCTTTTGATCTCTTCAGGGTTTCTGATATAGAAAGGTATGGTTCTGTTCAGATGTATAGAAGCTTGAGGAATGACATGGGCAGGCAAGGTAAGATTATGTGCCTTCTTCTATCTTCTTCTTGCCATAAACATTTGTGTCCCACTGTAATTTCTTCTTCCTTCCCTTCACTTCTGGTATGAGGTGGGAAGAAAGCCTAACACATTATCTCAACTTGCTTGTCATTAGAATTGCAAGCGAGAAAGCATCTGTGCTTTGACAATGATGGCAACGGTGATGAGCGAAGTGATGATGCTTCATGCACCGACTCAAAGCCCACTACGGAGTTCCAGTCTCGGTTCCTGTACGCTACTCTCCCTCCTGTGAAAAGGTTGGCAAGCTATCGTCGAGCTTTTCGATCTCCACTTCCAACAGCGACAGTCACATTGTGAACAGATTACCGAGTCATCTTCTCAGCTCACTTTGCCCTAATCTTTGCTCATCCCTTACTAATAGACAATGTAGCCAAGGCGTGGTGGAGAGAGTCACCTCCTGGTCCTGCTATGACACTTGCATGCAAGCCTTGGGTGTCGAGGGTGGAGCACAGGAGCAAGGCCTCTGGTGGCAGAAAGATGCTGCTCCCACCAAGGCCTTTCATCATCCAGCTCCCAAGCTCAAAGTTCCAGGATCTAACAGACAATGCAACCAAGGGGTGGTGGAGAGAGTCACCTCCTGGTCCTGCTATGACACTTGCATGCAAGCATTGGGTGTCGAGGGTGGAGCACAGGAGGAAGGCCTTTGGTGGCATAAAGATGCTGTTCCCACCATGGCCTTTCATCATCCAGCTCCCAAGCTCAAAGTTCCAGGATCTAGGGCAGAAGAACCCATCCCTTTTCAGGTAAATCAAAAAGCGAGGAACAACCCTGCAATCCCAGTGTTCTTCACACTGTAAAGCTTTTCTTCCTGATCCTTGTAGTGTTCTTTAGCTTTATCATCTCCTGCTGTGACTCTTTCTTGACCATCTTGCTTAAGTTTCCCAGTGTTCTTCACACTGTAAAGCTTTTCTTCCTGATCCTTGTAGTGTTCTTTAGCTTTATCATCTCCTGCAGTGACTCTTTCTTGACCATCTTGCTTAAGTCTCCTTTGTTGAGCTCTTGACATGACCATGCCCTGCAGTGGAACTTGGCTTTTCACTGTTCTTTTAGAGGGAGACTGTTGCCCCTACATGTACTCTACCCTTTAGGACCACAATATTCTTCCTGATTTCATTCTTGCTCTCTAAATTTAAATGCTAATACCAACATCCTGCATTGCATTTCTATTAGTATGTTGGATCATTATTATTACTTATGCATAGGCGTCCACATATCTGTGATCCAATAGGATAAAGACACACAAATACAACAAGCTATGTAAGTGAACTACAGTGAATGTGCTGCTTAAAAGATCTACATTGGAGTCCCACCTATGGTAGATTTGTCATTTATAATTATGATAGACAAGTCAGTCTATGGTTATACTATAATGATTGAAATCTTATCGGTAGTCACAGCATGATAATTTAATTCTGTCATAATTTCACTTAATTCAACTTTTAACCTATCTAAATCTTTAGTAGTAGTCATAACTATGAATATGATGACCACAAAGGAAGTGACATGGCATGTTCTGCTCCTCATGACTTCCCAGCTCTGAGTTCTTCTTCTTCTTCTTCTTCTTCTTCTCTTTGTAAGAGTTCCTTGAAGCATGATTGAACATTGAGTGAAAGGTTTATCATTCTTGAAGTGTTATTCAACCAGTTTATTTGACTTCTGAAAACCTGATGACAGGCCAACATTCTAAATCACAAGCAGCATTGCCAAAAGAGCTTCAAAGATGGATTCTACAAGTGCCCAACAATCAACGAGGAGACATTGGAAGGTGAAGAACCCTACGACTGTTCGTTGTCGCTGTCCTTATCGTTGTATTCCACTCCAAGGAGCGCGGTGGCGAGCAAAGCAAGTCTTGGCTTCTTTTCTTCCTCAGGTAGAAGCATTACTGAATGCTCAGGTTGCTGTGATGGTGGCCAGAGAGTTAATTTGGATCTCTCCATGTCTACCTGCGGCTCTTAAAGAGAGCTACTTGTAGATCTGTATCTTCGCCTCAGGCTCATCCTGTTGTTTGTGCCATTGCGAGACAATGGTTGTATCGGAACACATAGATGGATTAATTGGAGCTACCGAGCTATTTAGAACAGCATACTTGCCAAAAGTGAATGGTGGCTGCATCTTTACTGTGTAGTGTTTTGCTACATTTCGGTTGTATTATCTCTTTCTCTATTACCTCATTCTTTCCCCTAAGAAATAAAATATTATCTTTCTGTATAACAACACAACCTCACCATCATGTCAGTCTTTTCTCACTAATTATAGTTTCTACACTGTTTTGTTAGTCCCTACCAAAAGTGTTTTGAGTAGGTTCAGATCCTTTCTTTACTACATAGTAGCACTCATTTCAATGTGTGATCTACATCTATCCCACTTTGAGAAACTTCGAGATGAGTGCACGCACTTGATCACTCATAAATTCACTATGTGAGGTAGGTTGTATGCCTAGTATTCACAGGTATTACAAGGCAATTAAGACAAGCAAGAAACAAAAAAAATGAAGAGTTGAAATTCTTCAAAAGCACTTCAGAAAACATGGAAAAAGGTATCAACACAGTGTAGGCTTTAGGGTTTCTTGGCACTGTGCCAAGAGGTATGATCATGTCATTAATCATTGGAAACCATAAAGAAGGTTTTCAATCATTCTACATTGCCCTACTCAGAAGTGATATGTTCTGAAACAGAATAGAATCATTGGTCAATTGCTGATACTGTTCTACCACAGAAGGTACACAAAGGTGCTCAAGAAAAGCACTCCATCTTCCACATCAACCTTGCTGTCTTCCAAGTATTCAAATTCTATAGTCAGTGCGAGCTATAATGGCACATCCTAAATGCCAAGAGAAAATTTACATTTATAGTGTGATAATCACATAAAAACCACTTTATGTTTTACCAAGAGATAATAAGTGTCATCATTGCTGTTCTTTGTTTGATCTCATCCATGATCATTGCTAACAAATAAAGATTGACATAGGACTAACAGATACAAGATTTAGTATCCTCTATCTCTTCTTGATGCAGAATATTAATGGAATAAGAAAAAAACAGTGAACTCTATAGACATGTCTTCAAATGGCAGCGATGAAGCCCTTGCACTGGAGTTAAACATTACACGGTTTAAGATGTCAAGAATTTAAATGCCTCCTTGTGACCTTTATATCAGCAACAAGGATCATGCGCAGAGCTGAGGTTTGGTAGTGATAAGGTTCAACTGGAAGAACAGATACTGCAGACACTAATGATCCATGTGACACACCTGAAACCGGTTGTAGTTCTACCAGCAGACACCTGAAGATCATAAATGACAACATAAATATACAAACTGCACAACTACGAAATATGATGGTAGAATGACAAATCATGCATAACAAACTTATTTACTCCTGCTGATATAAAGGTACCCATTAGGCTGGTGATAATGACCTTTGAATTTCCAAGATTCTATGAAGGTAGGTCTTAAACGCTTGTAGGCTTCCCATTAATGACCAGCCATCAGATTATTCCTAGACACACGTACTCCTGCTGGCTCATAATGCTTACTTTTGAGCGATGTAACATCACTAGGAAAGGGAAGGAGTTGAATCAGCATAACAAGCTAATATAGCTCATATTTATTTTTCAGGTCAACAGTACAAATAGACAGAAGGATCGATTACACAAGGGACTCTCATCCTCAGTAAATCTCATATACTCCTTTGTGACATGACTTCTTTGCATGAAAAAGATTGTCGACCAATAAGTATTGGTACAAATTCAAGGTAAAGAGAGTAGAAGAGAAACTAAACATAGAATTTAAATTAGTACTTGAAATACATATTTAAGACATGGGCAAACATCAAAGGAATATCTCACTGAATCAGATGCAAAAGGGAATCATTTTCAATCAAACATCACAATGTATTCACCACTATGATGGATGAGCATAAGAATATAGAGTAGAGACTATGATCAACAGATAATGCAAAGTGGGGCAAAGTATTCTCACTGGCCATGACAAGAGAAAGACGTCAATGGCGAGTAGAGATGATAATGAAGTATAAGACAACATAGGGTACAAGCAAAGTTTTGTGGTTTCTGCCATTACATACATGATATGCCACTCTTTTGGCCATGATTCGTCTTACCGGTCCATATCAATATACCGATTGAGCATCAATGTGATATGTACTGACGTACTAACACACAGTACAGTAGGGTACCGACAGACTGATATGTATTGCTTATACCGGTCCCTTATTAGATCGGTATGTACTGTACGTACTGAGCGGGTCACCATGGTACGGTGGACCTTGCTTTTGGCAAACAATCTATCTACTCGAATATTTGCAATATGTCAATCTCAATAAGGTACCATGTACAATTACAATCTCTGTAGTTATTTGTGTAGGTAAACCATTTCTAGATAACAAAATACAAACAAAAAACCACAAAAAGGCTTCACTGAAGCAGGAGAGAACTACTTATGATCCAAGGGATCTCCAAATATAGACTAAGTAGCCTTAATTACTTTGTTGGAAGATATTAATACAAAGACCAAATTTTTATCTTTAGCTCCTTTCTTCGCATATTGTCTCAGTTTTTCCTTCAACAAGTAGTTGCCAGTAATGTATATTGTCGCTCTGTTTACTCCTTTTAATTCCTCAAAGTTCAATGTACTTTACTAATCTATTAGGAAGCAGAGAACGACCAGCAGAGTGGGATAAAGCTCTTATTGGACAGTGATCTATAGTTCATCAACAACTTGTCAAAGAACAACTATATGCAAAGATAATCATATGATGTTAAGAGACAATTCCGCACTTATCTACCGATCCAACTCAAAAATGGAATTTGAGGTGAAAGAAGTTACCTTTCTTTTATACCAACTCTATAAGAATGGATCTTTTGCGGCCGGCATCCTGTGGCAATGCCTGACAATCATGCAACAAATTGAGCGACTTAGATTCAACTTCCTGCCTCCAATTATCTTAAACTAGAAGATACCAACATAAGGGATTCGATACCAGAACAGGAATCTGAGTTGAACAACGGGAAGCAGAAGGTGATGAGGCACGAGATTAGGGTTCCAAAGAACAGGGCTTAGATGTAATTAGGGTCATTCAGGGTCGCCGGAGACTAGTTGGAAAGAGACCTCGTTCCGGAAGCGAGCTACGGATCCGCGGGGTAGGAAGGCCGTGCGAGGATGCCGCGACCGCCTTCCCGTCGGCCAGAGCCACGAGTCGAGTTCGACCTCGACCGGTGGTTTCCTTATGACAAGCTGAGCTACTCGGAACCACACAGCAAACACCGAACATCGACGTGGCCTCCGCATTTATCTACGTGTATTCGACGACGACGTCACGTCGATATAATCCCGCTCTTTTGTAACTCAAGTCGGCATCAAAGTCGTGGAACAAGAAAGATTACATTTTAATGCTCTGAAGGTTAAAAATAAATAAAAATAATAAGTAATTTCCGAGGTTGTCACTCAAAAATTGCGTGGATAAGATATAATTTGTAATTTTCTCATTTTTCTTATTTTTTAATCACTATCATTACATCTAAAAATTTAAACTCATAAATAGGATATAAATTGATTTGGATAAATTCTCAAAAGATATTTAATTTAATTATTATTTTTAGAGAGATCCTAATTTATTTCATTCATTATTTTCTAAAAGATCAAATAATTTCTGTCATTCGCCCCATCGATCGCCGCCCCAATATGGTCGTCTCCACGCTGCACCTCCGGCGTTGCTTCGGCCTCGGCCCATGTCGTCTCCGCCCCTCGCCTTCGACGTCGCCTCCGTAACCATCTAAAAGTTTGTGTTGGCACCATCTTCCTCTCACCTTGAATGCTAACATGACATATGGGTCAATCAAATGACAAATATCCAATAGCACTCGTCTGGTGTTTAATTGTCGTTTTGGCCTTTCTTCTCTCTCATGATTTCCTAATCATACCATTTGATATCATATTGTTTTTTGTTTTTTAATAATTTAAAATGATATATTTTACACGATATTTTTGTACCATACTGATTCCACAGATTGTCCAAAGATTCCACCTTTTAAGCTCTAATCTGCCAGTAAAAGTACCCATCAGCATCGAAGACAATAATGTCGAGGGGGACGATGTAATGCAGGAGAAGAAGAAGAAGAAGAAGGTGAGCCATAGGATATGTGGGACAACTTGGAACAGTAGGCTATCAACTTCATGCAGTGATTTGCCTGTTGAGAGCAGATGACCCTGAATGCATATGATGCAGGTCGTGCGGGCCTTCTCTCCCACACAACACGGAATTCTGCGACGTCTTATCAGATATCAGTTCAGCTGCCACTGGATCCTCATCCATCAACAATCAAAGAACACAAGGCAGCTCTTCCAACCTTGAAATTGAGTTTCACAGCTCAAGGCATCTGAATTGTCTAATTCCTCTTCATTTTCCTGTTTCAGGGAACTCCTAGGGATAATTTCTTCTGTTTTCCTCCAGCGTACCACTCCTATTGTACTCCTTCTATTTCTAGTACCTTTTCTCAAGTTAGGTCTAGGGTTTAGCTAGCATAATCTTCTGTGCTTCTCACTTCTCTTGCTAGAGAGAGATAGCTCTTGGTAGTTTCCGTTTCTTGGTCTTTCGTTTGCTTTTCTTTTTTAATATTTCTTTTTTGACCTTTCTTTGTGATCATAATTGGCTCTTACACTTTCTTGTTTCTTCATTTTCTTACTTTCTAGTGACGCTTTGCATATTTGTTAATCATGGTTTATGTTCTTCAGCCTCCTGGTTCCTATTGGTTTGGTCCTGGTAATGATGCTAGCGGTTTTGGTTTTGTTTCAGAGACTATGATGCAATTCTGAAATCGACGAACAATCTAGGATCCTTAATTATAGATCCTACCATGAAGCATGTTTTGCTTCTATTTTTGGCACTCTGTTTTAGTCTCCTTGGGAGTGGCCTCGGTAGGAATGTCTCCGCTACAAGGCCTCCTACAGTGCACATCGGAGCTCTTTTTTCCCACAATTCCACCATTGGAAGAGTTGCCAAGGTTGCCATTGATGCTGCGGTGAGCGATGTCAACGCAGACCCAAGTGTTCTCCAAGGTACGAAGCTGGTTGTCGAAATGCAAGACTCCAATTGCAACAGTTTCATTGGTATTGTTCAAGGTACCACCACGCTAAGTTTCTATTTTGTGAAAAGCCTTCATCTATTATAACAAAATGAACTTATTATTTGTTACTAATTCCTCACACAGCATTGCAGTTCATGGAGACAGACATCGTCGCGATCATCGGTCCGCAATCTTCCGTAATCGCACATGTCATTTCACATGTTGCAAACGATCTGCAAGTCCCTCTTCTTTCCTTTGCTGCGACAGATCCTACACTTTCTTCACTGCAATATCCCTTTTTTGTCCGAACAACCCATAGCGATCTCTTTCAAATGGCTGCTGTAGCTGAACTAGTCGACTATTACCAGTGGAGCCAGGTGACAGCCATATTCGTCGATGATGATTATGGTAGAAATGGAATAAATTCTCTAGGTGATAAGCTTTCAGAGAAGCGCTACCAGATATCCTACAAGGCTGCATTGCCACCCGGGGCTACGAGGGGCGACATCATGGATTTGTTGGTTAAAGTTGCGCTGATGGCTTCACGGATTATTGTCGTACATGTGAATCCAAGCATCGGTATCGAAGTTTTCGCCACAGCAAGATATCTAGGTATGGTGTCAAATGGGTATGTTTGGATAGCAACAGATTGGCTTTCTTCAATTTTAGATTCTTCGACTCCACTGGATACAGCAATTTTGGACACGATGCAAGGAGTTCTTGTGTTGCGACAGCACACTGTAGATTCAAAACTCAAGAACACTCTGACTTCAAGATGGAGCCGGTTGACCGAGAACCGCACAACCGAGAACTTCCATCTTAACTCTTATGGTCTATATGCTTATGACACCGTGTGGCTGGTTTCTCATGCATTGGATGCCTTTTTCGAGGATGGTGGATTGATTTCATTTTCAAATTTCTCAAATCTGCATGATGCCGAGGGAGGGAATTTACACCTCGAAGCGATGAGTGTGTTTGATGGGGGCAAGATTTTGCTGAACAAGATTCATAATGTGAAGTTTGATGGTGTTACTGGGAAAGTCCAGTTCGACTCTGAAGCGAACCTCATTCGCCCTGCTTACGATATCCTCAATATGCTAGGAACTGGATGGCGAACGATCGGTCACTGGACGAACTACTCTGGATTGTCGATTATGTCACCTGAAGAACTGTATATGAATCCAGCAAATAGTTCCAGTGCAAATCAACAACTACTGTATAGTGTCATTTGGCCTGGGGAGGTGATAACAAAGCCTCGCGGATGGGTTTTCCCTAACAATGGGAAAGAGTTAAGAATTGTTGTTCCTAACAGGGTAAGTTACCGGGAATTTGTTTCAGTAGAGCCAGATAGCGATGGCACGAAGGGATACTGCATAGATGTCTTTACTGCTGCCGTAAACTTGCTTCCATACCCTGTTCCGTACAAGTTCATACCTTTCGGAAATGGCCATGAGAATCCCAATTATGCTATGCTTGCTGAGATGGTCGCGTCAGGTGTAAGTATTAAGCAGAAGATAATTTGGTAACTTAATGTGAATTTTGTGATTACTGATCCTGTAACTTCACTTGTCGTAGGACTTCGATGCTGCTATAGGCGATATAGCCATAGTTACAAATCGAACAAAGATTGTTGATTTTACCCAGCCATATATCGAATCGGGGCTTGTCATATTGGCTCCTATAGAAAAGCTCAACTCAGACGCTTGGGCTTTCTTGCAGCCATTCACGGTGGCGATGTGGTGTGTCACTGGGTTATCCTTACTCATAATAGGAATAGCCATTTGGATCCTTGAGCACAGGATCAACGATGAATTCCGCGGGCCTCCAAAAAAACAGCTAGTTACAGTCTTTTGGTGAGTTTAGGCAAGAAACTGCAATCACAGCTGTCTTGACTTTTGATTTACACATCCTGCTGCATCGATCATCGAGTGAAACTATCTGGCCATTTGGTTGTTTATTTTGTGGAAGATTTTTGTATTCATGTCACCACTGGATTTTTAATCTTTTGTCACCCGAAGGCTTATGCAGTAGTCATCTCATCAGATTAGTCAATGGTCTTTTAGGAATATACCAGTACATGTATTATGAGTTATCAAATATTTAGCATATTGAACTTGGAAGTATATTTCTTAGCATAATATTCATATGGTGCTGCCCTATATGTCATACAGAGTACTACTATCAAAGGCTGAGCAAACTTGGTAATATATCAGTTATCATCTTGCATGATTACAAAAGAATTGTCTGAAATACATGTACCAGCAAATATGTACATCGCTATCATTGGTAGCATATCAATGATTGGTCATTAGACTATCTTTATTTTCTTTATGCCAAAAGGTTTGTTGTTACGTAAAGAATACTAGCTAATTAACTCAGTGTATAAACTTAATCTTCTACAATCATTTGTAATGAATTCTGCGGAATAGTCAAAGAAATTGCCCTAGATGATGCTTGATTAATGACATGATTCGGTAAAGTAGTTATTGGTTTATTTGCTAGATATAGTGCACTAACTATAGGATGTGCAAAGGCAACACTCCTAAGAAGTGGACATTGTGACATGTTGTACATCTTATTTTGCAAATGGTGAAATTGTGGTTGACGATTTTATTGTTTGTTATATCTAACGAAGTGGGCCTTTTTTGTTTTTTAATCAAGGTTCGTAATACCGTACCGTACCGGTGTTTTGATCTGGGCTCGATACGGTACGGTATGGGTGTACCGAGCGATACACCCATGTGTACCGAGCATTGTAGTAGTGCTACAGTGCTACAGTCGAAACCGATACATATCGCCCGATAGCGGACGATTCGCATACCGATAACCTATCGGACCGGTACGTATCGCCTGTACCGGACGGTATATTTCGGTACGACAGATCTTGCTTTTAATAACCATTTCGAACTGTATGATTAATTGGATAATTCTCTTGGTCATTCTTGTCTTTTGGTATCCATCAACATTTGCAGTTACAATGTACAATTTGTTTCAATCGAGTCTGATAAGGTGCATATGAACTTACTATGTTATGTGGAGCTGAAACATTATGACAAGAAATTCATTCTAAGTCCAGTTTAACAATCATTGGTTCTAGCAGGGCAATCGAAGCTAACTGTTAATTGATGTGATCTTCCATGTCTTTGCAGGTTCAGCTTCTCGACACTGTTTTTCGCCCATAGTGAGTGAAGTCTACTCACTTTTTAGTTACTTTTATGAGCCAAAAGATATATTTGGGACTTCATAGATTAATGTTCTCTTTCTCTTCACAGGAGAAAATACTATGAGTGCTCTGGGGCGCGTAGTTCTGATAATATGGCTTTTTCTGGTTTTAATTCTTCAATCGAGTTACACAGCTAGTCTGACGTCAATTCTCACTGTGCAACAACTATCATCACCTGTAAAAAGCATCGACAGTTTAATCGCTAGTAATGAGCCTATCGGGTTTCAAGTTGGCTCATTTGCTGAGAACTATCTTGTTGAGGAGCTTGGCATTTCAAGATCCAGATTGAAAGCACTTGGTACCCCAAATGATTATGTTAGAGCCCTTGAGCTAGGCCCCAAAAAAGGAGGTGTTGCCGCTGTGGTGGATGAACGCCCTTATATCGAACTATTTCTCTCAATCCAATGCAAGTTTGCCATAGTAGGCTCACAGTTTACCACAAATGGCTGGGGATTTGTAAGTATCTTCAGATGTCAAGTTTCATAGATATCTCTTTTTGTTTGGTTGTGAAGTGCTTGTGATATTAATTTCCTCTGCTCATAGTTTATGAATGTCATGTGTTAGGTACATGGAAAGCAAAGTTTGTAGGGAACACATATGCATGATCCATTTGGGCAACATATAAGTTAGTTCCTGATACTGATTCAAAACTTTTCATGAATTGTCATTCACATTTGTGAAAGTTTTGCTTTAAAACCCCTGTTAAATTAGTGGTGAATCTTATATGCCTATGCTATTAGGCTCATGCACATATTGTCAAAGAAAGATTAGTGATCAACACTTGGATTTATGTGAGACACAAAGCTTTAATGCTAAAAGGGCAACAAATTACTTTCTTTTTTTTTTTTTCTCCTGGTACTGTGTTGTGAACAATTTGTAAGTATAAACAGTTAAATCTTGACTTCTATAATATGGATATTAGAATCCCACTGAAGTACTGACAGGAAGCAGATTGCAAAAAACTTTTCTCTTGGAAACACAAGTACATCTATCTTACATAACAAAGTTGCTCAATATACTTTGTGTGTACTTAGATCTTGATTCCTACTGGTTTGTGATATTTTGATTGCTGGATTACTATATTCAGTTCGTAGGATCCATACTAGTTATTATCTCATAAACTAGTTGATTGGTATCTATCATCCTTTTCGATAAAAATGCTAATTAATTTTTGTGCTAAAAAATTATTATAAATGTTATATAACTTCTGTTAGCACAACAAGGACATCACTTTTCATTGTTTTTCTGCAATTTGGAATTTGTTCAAGTATTGTGGCTTTTTTGGGTTTTTTTTCCGTTCCTTTTAGCTTGTTGGAGAACTTTGGCTGATGCAATAATCAAATATTTGTCTTGCATGAATTGACCTTTAGATTCAACATGTCAATTTTAGCAGTTCTAGCTGAATCAAAGAAAAAAAAATGGTTTTATTGTCTCCATGGCTTCCAAGAAAATTTCTGTGGCACAGCTGAAGAAGGCTGAAGGTGAAGCACATCAGTTTCAGTTTACATGTATGCAAGACAATCTTTTGTTCTTTGGGCTTCTCAAATGCATGTCATCATAATTATGCTGAATACATTATTAGATGCACAACTGCACCCTATTCTCCTAATGATACAAGAAATAAATATGCTTGCCTTAATCCTGGGTGATCACTTATCATGTTTGTCCAAGTTTTGTGCAATATTTTCTTTCCTAATGGCTCTTAGTAACTCTCTGCCCCTTCAGTTTATATGACTCTTAGCTGGTGTCTGTCATCTCAACCCAGGCATTCCCCAGGGACTCCCCTTTAGCTGTGGATTTGTCCACTAATATCCTTACACTATCAGAAAACGGCGATCTTCAAAGAATTCATGACAAGTGGCTTACCGGAAGAAGTTTGTGCAGCTCCCAGACGAGCGAGCTTGAGTCTGACCGCCTCCAACTTAATAGCTTCTGGGGATTGTTTCTGATATGTGGAATGACATGTACTGTTGCAATGTTCATATACTTTGCGATCATGGTGCACCAGTACATTCGCCACTACCCCTCGGAGGAAAGTGACTCTTCCGACCATGGAAGCTCAAAATCTGGGTGCAGCCTGCAGAGATTCTTCTCCTTCATCGATGAGAAGGAAGAAGATGTGAAGAGTAGGTCAAAGAGCAGGAAGATGTTGCAGGCAGGAAACACTAGTCTTGATAGTGAAAGCCATAACATTTTTTAGCTAAAACAAGAGTTCTTTGGGTTTGAATGCTACAAGATCTCCATAACTGTGAATTGCTGTGGCAATATATGAGAGGCCAAATCAAGATTTTCTTCAGAAAGTTTGAGAATCAATATATTATTTTCTATGACAGTTTAGACCGAAAGAGGAGTGTCAAGGTAAAGATGAGATCCATTATACTGCATGTGTGATTCAGTTCATGCCTGACTGGTTCTGGGTTAGATTTCACTGGGATGTTTCCAATGCATGTGAGCAAAGATGTGTGATTCAGTTCATGCCTGACTGGTTCCATTATACTGCATGGGTTAAGATGTGTGATTCAGTTCATGCCTGACTGGTTCCATTATACTGCATGGGTTAGATTCAGTTCATGTCCTACCTATGCTCATAGCAGGTGGTGGAGTGAATTGTATCAGCAGCACAAACTGATACAATGGTGATTGTGGCAGGAAGCCCAGTTGAGCTGCTCCCCTCACAACAGCAATTCCAAAGAGTGGAAGGATCACATATCACACACAGATGATTGGTATGGCCAGTCATGGCTTCACCACCGACTTGCGAAGCCCTGCTTGTGCTCACGAAACATGCATCAGAAACTTAGACCATTTCACTGCTTCAGATTTGAGCTTGAATGGAGAAGTGTTTCTACCTCATGTTACGTTCCCTCCTAGAATAAGAGTAACACATGTTATAGTGCCATCACTGCATCCATTTCTTCGTCATCAGACAAGAAAGTGCATGCTTCCTGTCTTTGGAAGATGATCACATACCCTAACAATATCAGGGAATCTTGGATGACTTTTAATGGTGCACCATCTCCAATGATAAGAGATTTTAACTAAGGAGTACCACCCGCAGCTAAGCCAACAGTCTGTAATCCTCCATGAAGTATAAACCATTCAACGTCCATGTTAAAGAAATATACTGAAGCAGTGGTTGGTGGTGTGAGCAATTCCTCTACAATTGGGTGAAGGATCTGAGTTGTTGTCAGCCACCGTCGCTGAAACATTGTCATCAAGGATTTTTCCGTTCACTACTGAAGACACCTTCATAAGACTGTATCCATATGAAGACACCTCCAAGCTTCATGGAGACAGAGAAGAATGTCAAGAGTACAGATTTTGATCTGTGTGAGAGAGATCTGTTTACATAAAAAGCTCCATCCTTAACTTTCAGTTGATGTTATTATTATTATCTAAGAACTCAAATGAGCAAAAGTACTTAAAGATCTCTTTACAGCCATCGAGAAAGATACATAGGAGAGTCCATCTTGATTACAGATTGCCCAAGTTCCCTGCATTTTGATTTCTTAGGAAAATATCATGTCAGAGTAGAAGAGAGTACCACTGAAATGATCATCATCATCATGTCTCCAAACAATATTAGACACTTCTGCTTACCAGCTGAACAGCTAGAGATAACACGGCCTTCAAGTTAGGATCTTCACAGCTATCCACCCAGGGATTCCTTCCACCAATTAAGAACGTCATCGCAATTTTGAGTGGCATAAATCACCTTGGAAGTTTGTAGAGATATCATGTTATTCGGAGAACAATGATCAGTTTCAAAAGTGGAGAATTGGAGACTTATCATGATAGTCTTTTCTGGGAGCCATTTATAGATAGATACGGGACATACTACAGTTGGTCAAAAAGAGTCGTATGTCAGAAATGATGGCTTACAGCTGCCATGATGGTTGCTGGGAGCCATTGACCATGTGAACAATGGCCTGTGCATTAGTTTGGAGCCGAAAGCTCCTTCATTTATGTGCTTCAGCAGTCTTGAGTGCTTCCACCATGGATAGATAGGTTGTGAGCTTGGCAGACACAATAGCCAGCTGCCATCAAAGTATTGTTAGGAGAAAAGAAGGCGAAGCCGATACCTGCAGGAGAGTCGGGTTAAAGAAAGGATTCATCACATTTTAATGTAAAGACAGAACACCCTTCCTAAAAGAGGAATTATGAGGATTCATGGTCCTTATCCCCTCAGGCAGTAAATATTGTGGTTCCATGGTTTTATTCATGAGAGCTAAAGCTCTAAATATTAAAGCAGAAGGACTAGTACAAGGGTTGCAAAACTTGGCCTCGTTCCTATTGAGCCAAAGAGTCCAAAGAGAATATAAAGGGAGACTGAGAATACGCTTCACCTTTAGCCAGCCTGAAGGCCAAGAATCAAAGTGCTTGAATCTGATCCCAGTTTTATTCTGAAGTGATAAGATATATTTTGGTTCTCAGGTGAGTCATTCTCAACATCACATGTCACGTCTCTGTCAATGTCAGAATCCGACGCTACACGTCGTCAGAGCCCCACGGTGCACACTATTGTTAAATCTCGGATTTTGATGATGAAGTCAATTGTCATTTGTTATCTAATCCATATGTTGAGATAAGTGTGCAGGATTAACTACGATGAAAGTAAGACACGCAACAGGAGTTGTACTGGAGTCAAGACTATGATCACGTTGGGAGTTCGAGAGTTCGACGGAAGTCCGGACGGTCATCGGAGGTTTTGCGGGAACAAATCCGAGAAGTCCAGGAGCTTGCCAAAGAAGCTCGTCGGAACTCGCCAAGTGGATCATCGCAAGTCCAGGAGTTTGCCGGAAGTCCGCAGGAGCATCGCCGAAGGTTCGTCGGATATTCACCAGAAGCTCGCCGGAAGAAGCGATTGACGCACCGGAGCAAGTTGCAGTAAATGTCTTAAGAAATATCGTAGTTAGCACATTGATTAAGTTAGAAATGGGAGGTGATCCCATTAACTTAATCTTGGGGAAATTGGGCCCCTGACAAACCCAAATTGGGCTGAATGGATCAGCCCATTCGGACCCAAATTTTTGGCCAG
>LVTN01000173.1:145288-258233 GCA_001649415.1 Musa itinerans
GGTTTTATCGTACGAACGTCGTATTTCAGTTTGCGTTTACATTCTGATTTCCATCATAATTGCAAACTGCCTTCATAGATTTACTTTAACATCATCTCGCTTAATCTTAAGTTAAAGTAATCTTAGAATCGGCTTTTACACCGAAATCACTTTTATCGTACGAACGAAGTTTTAATCATCGAAAGATTTCCGCTGCACTAATTCACCCCCCCCCTCTTAGTGCTCTTGATCCTAACAACTACAACGGGTTCCGTATCAAGGCACTATGTGATATGACCATCCCGAAAGCTCAGGGCGATGTCGTCTAAGGCCGTCCAGGCATCCCCGAAGACGCCAACTTGCCGATGAGGCAGTTCCAGGGAAGGAGGGTCAGGGGCCCCGCGGAAGAGAGGGGGAAAAAACCTCACATCACACAATAGTATAAGAACCCTCGGTCGACACCTGGTTGAGGGGGAGATCGAGATAACAAGACTCGACTGACTTGCTCGTCGGAGGGGCCAAAGTCGGGGAGCACCCGTTGAAGGTCATTTTTGCAGGAAGGCGGGCTCCCCCGACCGGTGGACGTTTCAACCCGGGAATCGCCACTCAGTGTATGAGGACACGTTGTCATCCACCTCGAAGCCGGAGAGACGTGACCCATCGTAGACGGTGCCTGGATCAGCGGACCGAGGAACATCGATTAACACCTCCTCACAAGGGCCCAATCGACCCTGTCGGCCCGACTCTTGCCCGAGACGCTTTGAAGTAGCCATCCCCGAGCGGCCAGTGCCCCGATCTAAGAGACACCTCCCATCACACAAAAGCAGATCGGTTAGCTGTTCCGGATCCCAACCAACGCCACCCACCATCCCTTCCCGAGGGTGCCATCTCATCATCCCACCCCCCCCGAAGGAGCTCCTGACATTGGCCCACGGACCTAACCGTGCTGACTCACCAGCTACAGTACTTTTGCTCACTAACATAAAGTAAAGTCTAAAATGAAAGAGGAAGGGTAGCTAAGGAAGATGTAGGCATAAGAGTTTCCAAATAGATGCTTTCATTGGGATGTGTGAAGAGAGATAAAGAGGTTGGGAGATCATTCCAACAAGATTTCTATAAGAAGTTTTACCTTACGGGAAACAGAGAGGTACGAAATTGCCTTTGTCAATCCTTATCTTTAAATTTAGCTTTAATGAATAGATAGTCATTAGAAGAGAGAGTCAAAAGGGTTGAACTATCATATCCATAAATCATCGCTAGGAAGCCTAGAAACATAAATCCTCATAATCCAATCAACTAGAAAATGATAAAACAATAACTCCAGCTTAGAGATAATCCAACCATTAGAGTCCAAAAGATCAGAGATACAAGAACAAGATGTCATCTCCCCCGTATTTACCATGGCAGGCTAGAAAGTGATAGAAAGGTTATCAATCCAAATATCAATGTATATATTGCCAATTATTTTTCTAAATCTAGATTTAATATCTTTTATGAGAGAGTTAATGTTTCTCTTGGACCTAGAAAGATTAGTGGGTTGATGATCAATCCAAAGATAGGTGGGTTTAAGATATAGACCCATAAGGTGTCAATTTTGTTAAGGATTAAGAGGATACGTTTGGTATAAATAGATCTTTTAATTATAAAGAGGTACCTCAACCCAAAACCCCCTCAATCCTTAGGTTTGATGAAAGTATCCCGATCAATGAGTTTTATCCTAGAGGAAGAGTCAATATTCTAAAAGAAGTTATGAGTAATCTGGGTCCTATGAAAAAGAATTGAATTTGAAATACTACAATTAAAAAGGAGATGTGTTAGAATAGATTTAATCACCAAATTGATAAGAATTATTATTATTTTTTACATAAGAAATAAGACCTTTGTACCCATTCTAGACTTTGGATGAGGCCTCATTAATCAAGATATTATGATGATCTTAGGGAAAACGACTAAGGGACAAGAACGAACCCAAATATTTGAAGGACTAGGCACCTTCCTTTATTCTCATCATATGCTAGATAGAGTGCCTCTTAGAGGAAAAGCAATACTTAGAAAAATAGATGTTGGATTTGTGATGATTGACCTTAACATTGGTAAGTTGTTAAAAGATTTTGAGAGCTTTGAGGATATTATAACAATATTTATTATTAGCACAAAAGAATAATAGTAAGTCGCCGATGAATATTAGATAGGTTAGTTTGACACCTTTCAAGTTGAAGGGGGTGATTTAGTTTCTATTAACAAACATCAAACTAAGAAAAGAAAGAATCGATTGAGCAAGGATAAATATGGAGAAAGTGGTTCTCAGTGCCTAATACTCTTGTTGACTATAAACCAATGTGAAGGTAAATTATTTATAAGATAAGTGAATGACAAAAAAAGTAATATAGATCTATTTGATGAAAGTAGAGAAAATGTTCATAAAAGAAAAAGCATTAAGAATAACTTTTATGATATCCAAATTAAGAATGATTAGGGGGTGACCTACTCTAACATTTAGACAAAGTGTGGACCAGTTCGTTAGCTATCAGAATACTATTGCCATGTATAAAAGTTGATAGATTACTAAAGAAAAGACAAAGTGTAGACCGATCAAGTCATAAAGGAAAGGCTTAATGTAGTTGGTTAAAATTTTAGATTAAAGTTTATAGATTACATTACACAAAGCAATAAGCCAAAAAGCCCTTTATCAAGGAGGGATTATCCTTTTTAGAAATGAAAACTAGCTTAGCTCTTTCTCAACTATTGAGAATAAAATAAGTGGATTGAAAAGTAGAGAAAGAATGGAGGATGAAATTCTTGAGTAAGTCTCAATTAGCCTTATAAAATTTAATATTTAGTGGAGAGTTATCTTAATTTCAGAAATGCTGAAGCCTTTGAAAAGAGTATAGTGAGTTGTATTAGAAATTTTGGGTATGGTAGAGCATAAGATCGAGTCGAGAGAAAGTCCCAAGGTGTGAGAGGTCCAAAGTTTAGTATATGAGCAGGAGAAAAGGTTAAGGATATGAGAAGTATTAGAGATAATAAGTCCACTTTTGTCCTTAATGTGGATAATGATGTTCCTTTTATACCTAAAGGAAGCCCTCCTATAAAAAAAAACTTAATATTTTTATAATTATACTCAAGCCTAAGGATTTTAGCATGAAACCACTATTTAAGATCAAATTAGTAATTGAGAGCCGAAGTCTCATTATGAAGGGATTGAAGATATATACGATCAAAATCAAATAAATAATCAAAATTCTCTTTGCTCTCTAAATCAATTAGCTCAACTAGGATAAATTTGATTGAAACCTTCGTATTGGGAGCATGTCTCCCCCTCCACTAAGAGAAAAAAGATATTGGTATAGAGAAAGTATAGGGTTGAACGACTTAAAATCAGGCTGTTAAAGACATTGGCCATAATAACGTGGACCTCCTTATCCTTAAACCAATAGTTTTCAAAATGAAAGAGCCAAGGAGTCATGAGATAAAGAGAAGTATGTCTACTGGCAATGAGAATATGGGAGTAGTCAGACTGAAGTCCAGGAATGTAAGAAACTAAGGTATCACGTATTAAGACATTATTGGTAAGAATTTAATTAATTCTAGCTTTACAAAATAATTGTTACTCTAAGTAAAATGATTACTAAAGAAATCCAGATCAATCAAACCACTATAGAAAAAAAAAATTAAACTCCAAAAGAGATTAGTTAAGAAGAAAAGGGCAATCACCTAATTTCTCTTCAGGGGAGAAAATAAAATTCAAATCTTCTCACAAAAACCATGGCACATTAGAGAGGAAATCAATAGTATGAAATAAATCTCATAATAACTTATGAATAGAAGGTAAGTTACTTGCTATGGATAGAGAAATAAATCTCATAATAACTATGGATAGAAGTTAAAGAGATGTATCTTTATATTGCATAATCATATTTAGAGCTTGGAGTTTCTTACAAGTGTCGCTTTATATATGATGTGCTTCCATAAGATCAAGATATTTCCAAACTTTCTAAAGATAGTAGTAAATTCACTTTACTAGTGTCTTCCCATTTCTCATATAAAAGACTTTGAGGAGTCCTCCTGCAAGTGAGTTTCTAGCTATACTACCAAATCTATGTTATAGGAGCAAATCCAATTAAATAAGATTTTCTAATAGTCCTTTTTGTGGGCTTCTTTATAGTTCTAAGATAAAAATATCATGAAGACATCTTATAAAAGGAGAGAGGGATGCAAAGAGGTCCACCACAGACTATGGAAAAACTTGAGATTTAAAAATCTCTATTTTTTTCTTCTTGTTATGATATTTTAAAGAGAGGAGGAAGTAATTGAGACTTTTCTGAATAGGCCTACTTCAGATCTTAGAGTTCTCCACAATTGATTGAGTGGTTCGTTTGTCTTCTATCTTGTCATCAAAGAGGTCAACAACTTTAGCAAGGGCACCAACCTCTATAGTTTAGTCAACTGTTGAGGGTCAGGAGAGGGATGCTTGTTCTCGGTAGAGGCTTTGTTAGAAACTTGTGCTAAGAAGTGAAACGGATCATCATTGAAAGCAAAAGTATATGAGGAGGAGGTGAGGGCGTTAAGGGAGGTGAAGAAGGGATTGGTTAGGGGGAGGGAGAGATTAGAGTTTGCAAGGAATCTTCCAAAGGATGATGATACCAAACTACTTTGACACGATCATTCCCAAGAACAAGTGGCATGCCTCAGGCCTAACAACGACGATAACTTCAAAAAACTAGTTTGATCTTTTTCGGAGAACAAACTCTTAACATTGTAAAAGGAGGCTATGGAAGAGGATAGCTAGTTGGTATGTCAAAATGGATAGATGCATTAGAGAGGCACTAATCGAGGGACTGACACTAACTCATCTTAGGATGATCCAATTGTACTATCATAAGGCTTGGGAACCCCAATTAAACCAAGCACATAAAGTTTAGTATAGGCATAGGGTTTAAATGAGATAAATCAAAGATAAACCTCTTATCTTTGTCGAAATGGATTGGATTAAACTTAAGTTTCATATGAGAGATGATGAAAGATGATTTCTTCTTCAACTCAAGAAGAGGTGATTCCCTAAAGTTGAAGGAAACTATCAAAGGCAATATAAACTCGTATCTCTTTTTTTTTTATAGAAAATATTAAACTAGCTTACAAAACCTAAATAATTATTTTTCTGTTTTTAAACCTTAAAAATATTTTTTAATTTATTTTAATGCTTTAAAATGTTGAAATTATTTTATCTTTTAATTTATTCGATTTAAGGTGAATTTATCATCCTTATAGGATAAAAAATATTTAAGTATTATTATTAAAGTTTTCTAAGATATGGATATAATTTTGTTTTTACAAGTTGGATTATATTATTTTTGAATGAGCTTATCTTTAAATAGAACCCAAAAAATAATATAACTTATATCTCATCGTTTTAATAATTATTAAATTATGAAGAATCCTTATAAATAACTCACAAAGGTTTTAATGAACATTTTTCTATTTTTAAGCCTTTAAAATATTTTTATATTTATCTCAATCCTTTAAAAGTATAAAATTATATTATGTTAAAATTTTATCTAATTTAATATGAAATTATCCCTTTGGGACAAAAGTCACTTGAATAATACTATAAAAAATTTTCTAAGGTTTTAAGAATATAACAACAATAACAAAGTCATAAGTTATAATTATTTGAGATCGGTAGATTTTTTTATCACCGTTGTGATATATAAAAAGTCATATATTTAGTTAAGCTTAAAGTACTTAATTTTTATTTATAATTTCTATTAAAGTCTTTTTAGGTCTTCTTCTTTTCTTGTACCACTAATATTAATCATTTTATCTCTTTTAACTATAACATTCAGAGATCTCCCAAACAAATATTCATACCATCTTAAATATTTTTTTCTCATCTTATTCTATATCAAAATGATATCTAGTTATTCATAAATAAAAATATTTTTTTCTTATCTTTCCTAATAATTCACATATCCATCTTAAAATTCTAATATTCACTGTCCAACACTCAAAATCTATAAAAGTATTATTGGACTCACAACTATCTTATAAAATTTTTCTTTTAATATCACAAGTTTTTAATGATCACACAACTCCTAAAGCCCCTCTTCATTAATATCTTCATCAATCTCTTCATCTTGTTAAATAATTGATCCAAGATAGCTAAGATTTTTACTTAAAAGACTTCTCATCTATCCAATTTAATTATATTCTTATATATATTTCTAAAATCATTAAAATTATATTTTATATAATCAGTTTTGGTCCTACTCAATCTAAAATATTTAGTTTCTAAGGCTTCTCCATAAGTCAAGTTTATCATTAATTCTACTTAGTTTCTTATCAATTAAAATAATATCATCAATAAATTATATACATTAGGGAGGTTTATAATGTATGTGACTAGTAAATTTATCCATTATCAATGTAAAAAAGTTGAGACTTAATACAAATCCTTAATGTAATCCTATATTAATAGAAATTTTATTAGACACATTCGCTGTAGTTATAAAAATAGTAACTATATTATCATACATATCTTTAATAACATCAATATAATTAGTGGATACATCTTTCTTTTCTAAAACCCACCATAGTAAGTCTATAGGAATCCTATAATAAACTTTCTCTAAGTAAATAAAAATCACATATAAATCTTTCTTTATCTTTCTATACTTTTTTATTAGTTGTCTTGATGAATACAAAGCTTAAGTGATTGATCTTCCAAGTATAAAATCAAATTAATTTTTAAAAATATTTTTTTAAACTACTTTTGATAACTCTTTTCCAAAGTTTTATAGTATGAATCATGATTTTAATTTTTCTATAATTTAAATAATCTTATATGTCATTCTTAATTTTTAAAAATTAATACTAAAAAACTCTTTCTCCATTCATTAGGTATTTTTTTGAATTTCATGATTTTGTTAAATAAGTTAGTTAACCAAGCTACTCTCTTCTTATCCCTAAACTTTTTTAGATCTCAGTAGGATACCATCAAGCCCCAAACTCTTAGCTATTTTCATATTCTTTAAAATATTTACTCGCCTTTAGCTATTTTCATTAGCTCTAATTTTATAAATAAATATATAATTATTAAATCTATCACTATTATTTATCATTAAATCTAAGTCATGTATGAAATATTTATTAAATAATTTATAAAATATATTTTATCTTTTCTTAATCTCATTATCATTAATAAATATTATTTGATCTTCGTCTTTGATATATGTAATATTACTTAAGTTCTTACACTTTCTTTTTCGCATTAATAATTTGATATATATTTTTTTCACTATTTTTAATATTCAATTTATTATAAAAATATCATTACCTTTATACTATTTTTTTTTAACTTCCTTGCACCAACACCAACACTCTTTTAAGTTTACACTTCTACCTTTAATTTTATCAAGAATCTTTTTTATTAAGCTCCTAAACTTATTAGCCATTATAGTCTAAATAATATCAATCTTATCCTAATCTAAGTTCCAAGTCATTTTCATTTCTATGTTATTTCTAAAAGTGTTAATATTATTATCTTTAAAATTTTACTATTGAACTATAAAAAAAATTATAGTATTTACATTATCATCTTCAAGATTTTCAGAATATAAACAATTTTTTAATGTTTGAGTTATATTATTTTTTTAATGAGGTTACACTGTTTTTGAGTTCTATACAAAAAATAGTATGTCTTCATTCAACAAAAATGTAACACAAATATATTTTATTTAAAAATATTAAAATTTTTATGAAGCTTTGAAAATATCTAATTAACAAACTTTTTCAATTTTTAGTAATTAAGAGACCTATTTTCGACTAATTCAAGGTTAAAATTTTTATTTTGTTTTGTCTTTTATCATTTTATGCTGAAATTACAATATTATAATTGTGTTATTATTTTATCAAAAAAATATTTATTTTTATAATATATATTTACAATTTTAAGATTAATTTATCTTCTCATGCTTTCCTATGGTATTCAACACAAATATTATTTATAATAGTAATAGTAATATTAAACAACGCCAAATTAATAACAGTAATAAATTTATATTCTTTACTTTATTTCATATTAATTTATTTTATTGTGGTGTTACTCCTCGATCCCCCTCGTCTCCTACTGTTATCACTCCCCCGACTCCCTCCCTCCATGGCTATCACCTCCGTCCCTTCCATCGCTTTTGCCCTCCCAATCAGATGCCATGTTCGCCAGACCAAAATCTTCGGCGCGTCGCTTCCCCGTCCCGTTCCTCGCGCCGCCGCCCGCCCCGCTCGCCTCGGTTTCAGGTAGATCCTCATCTCCTTTCTACGCTCCGCGTGCGTAGATCCCCGAGACGGGGTTCTTGATTCGATTGGTAGTGGCGCCTGTCTTTGATTGTTTTGCTTCTCGTCCTAGGACTGATTGGTCACTACATTATCCTATTTCTTGTTCTATTTAACCCTACTTTTCCTTTTCTCTTGTCTCTGGTGATTCGTATGCGGTGGGCACTTGTTTCGCATGGAGATGCCGCAAAGAAAGCCCCTTTTATGAGGGTCTTTACTGATACAGAGCTTGTTTAGGCCCTTTTTAGTGTTCCGATGATTGTGAACTTCTAACTTCGCAAGAACATGACCCTTTCGAGGTGTTTGTTATATTCTTTTTTTCCTTGGGAGATTTTTCTCATGGCAACTAAATTCCTTACCCATACCGTGAAAATCCCATTTGCCCCTCCCCTATTCATTTCAGCACTTCCACCGTTAACTTCCTTCCGAAGGGGGAGATAAAAAAGAAAAAATCTTTTATATATTTCTTTTCTAGAAAGTCGATGGATTTACATACTTCAAGTTTTAGTTTTGAGGTTAAAGGTAGCAAGGACCCTGTCTCGTGCCAACCTGTGGTGCTGGTCCTCGTGGAGATTGGTATGTCAGATATATCGATATGGACCGATTTTGTAAAAAATAGCTAGAAAATAATTTTAAAAATAAAAAATAAGATTTTTTATCCTAATTTAATGATATTTTTATTTCAATAAGAATAATGACTAGAAACACACTAATCACTATTAATTAGTTGTATTAGTTAAAATCAATCCTGATTTTGGCTTGAAGTTATGATAATGGACCTATTTGAGCCTAATATTAAGAAAAATACACTAATCAATCTTAATTATTCATAATTTTAAGTAATAAGTATCTAATTGTGTCAAATGATAATTACAATGTGGAAAGAACATAAACACCTTTAATCGAAGAGAATGTCTATCAAATCTCATATTTGAATCCCTCCAATTGAATCTTTTGAAGTTTTGATGTGCTCTAATCACCTATTAGGATGCTGAATTGAGAAAGATAGTGAGAAAGAGTGAATGAGTGAGACAGACAAGGAGGAAGAGTGCGAGTGAGGGGGAGTGAAACCAGAGGTCCACCCTTGATTTGACCCAATTGAACTGGTACAATGAAAATTAGATGATTACCGACTGATACAGGTTGGTAATGCCTGACTTTCGATCATATCAGGCGATATAGGGGATGTACCGGGCGAGACGGCCCCTGCTTTTTGTGTACAATCTGAAACCGGCTGGTCGGCATACTGGTCATCGACCAGACCGGTGTGTACCCACCCATTTCATGCTATTTTGGGTGGTATGATGGTCATTAACAGATACTGTGGAAATTTCAATAGTTTCACATTAAAAGGAGAACTGGTATGAATGACATGAATAGTCTATTAATAAACTGTATCTAAAGACTTTGCTCCATGTTAGATATGTTCTTTTAGCTAGTAGGTTTTTTGACCCAATAGCACTTTCACTTGCCTTTCTGTGTGCCCTATGATACATCACATGTCAAATGTTTCTTCTGTCATTATTCAACATTTTTTAAATGTACTTAGTTTTTTCTTTCTGTTGTGTATTTTTTAACACTTCATTTGACATATTTACTATTACAAGTTATTATGTCTTGACATCTATGCACTTATTTGCATGGAGAAATCATGTGTACACAAAAATTATTCATAACACTCCTAAGGCATTCTGTTAGTAATCCTAGTATAAGTGAGATTAATCGAGTAAACAAATGGTTCTGAGTGATCCAATTTCTGTTCTAAGAGCATCTCGTTCTATTCCTTCTGGAAGTAAGTCTTACGGCCTCCAAATCACTGGAGAAGTCGATGGCTCCGGTTCGAGGCTAATTTGATTCAGTGGAGACATAAGCCAATGGCTCTTATGAAAGTCTGCAACAAGCTTGGAATAGAAAAGGAATATTTAGAAGTGCACATATTATATAAGAAAAAGTAAAGTAAACAAACTCCTGTTTGTTCAGTTTAACATTCTTGGATGACACTGGTATTGTTAGGGTCGTATAATCCACAATTCCAATTTATGATCTGGATAAAAATTAATCTTTTTCGAACTTAACCATATGGCCCATATCAAAATTAATCTTTCTAACCTGGATCTTATGAACAAATCTAGATCTTGAAGGATCGGATGATCCTTTGGTGAATTGTGCTACTCGAATCATAGATTTTCCAGTCCAAACCCTCTCATGTTGTAGAGGGAGGAGAGGGGGAAGAGATGAAGGGGAGCATAGTGCCACTATATTTTGCTGCTTGTTGCTTGCTGCTGTGTCCAATCTCGAGAGAGAAAGGGAAACAGGTAAGCTGCTGGATTTTGTAAGATCGACATCCCTTTATATTTCATCCCATCTAATAAGTACTTTAAACAGAGCCTCAGAATACTTGCATGAGAACCATCACCTGCATTGGATCCTACCCAGTAGGTGCTTTCAATAGGATCTTATATTAGCTGCATGAGCAATGTTCAATTGAAGAAGAGAAGAATAGAAGAGAGGAGATGAGGAGATGAGAATCCAGCACTAATGGCATCTATAGGCAGATTTGTTTACACCTTTTTAAGGTGAAACCATCAAGTTTGATCAACCATTCACATTGTAATTTTATGAAAAATGCCATCAAATTTCAAAATAGCTCAATCTGCCTCGAAACTTTTACCTAATTGAGCACATCTAGCATATTCTTTCTTTCAACACCGAGAAGCAAAGGGAATAGATTTGCATAGGGATCAAAGTATACAGGATGTCCATGCATCTTTTCCTTGCTCATATTCATATATATCTGGATAAATATGTATTTTTCATTCTTGTAAATAACTTTTTAAAAAATCTTACAGTTGACAATCCAAATCTACTTGCATCCTGAAACAATTTTCGATCCAATCCCAATCTTGTCAACAATGGTTGGTGGTACAGGTCAGCATATATTTTTATACATGTCAGGATATGACAATGATTAGAGGATTCCATAACATCTCTTTGTTTGAGCATTGATCCTTAGATGAACTTTAGCCTAATGGAAACATGCATTTAGTTGTAGTATTTTCTGTCGGTAATACAGGTAGATGGTTGTTTATTAGCTTGCGACACACTTTGCTAGCAGAACTTTTAGATTCAATAAGGAGAACATTTTTCTAGACCAAATGATACTCATTTTCATGTACATATCAGTAGTTCTTTCTACAGAAACATTACCTCTTCACCAACTATAATAGATAATAACAAGGCTTTTCACTCTCCAGACCGGGAAATGCTCCAAACTTTGATTTGAACCGCTGGGTGGCAATAGTGTTTGCTTCAGATAGTTCTAATACAGAACCTACTGCCAATGAGAAAGTTGATAGCAGCTCAAATGTTGGAGATGGCCCTCCACTGCCTACCATCTTGGCTGGTGTGGTTGTCTTCCTGCTCTTCTGTTGGGCTGTTGGTTCCATTGTCCTGTGGCTTGTTGGTCTAATTGTGAATCCTCCTTCCTCCTAAGATAAGTTCTCATTTCTCTCTCTGCAACTTCATGTAACATGTATTACTTATGGATCTTGTATTTACTTCACTAGGTGAGACACCATATCCTGAGCCAGGAGCACGATCTTTAAATAAGAGGACATTTCTAGTAAATGAGAAGGAAATAATTGTGATGATGAAGATGATAATACATATTTCCCATATGGATAATACATATTTGGGTTGGTTGAATCTAATCTTATTAAGATATTCTAAGATTTTAGGATCAAAATCTGTCATGATGTCATTACTTAGATCCCAAATTAACTAGCGACAGGCAGATGAGTGCCACACCACCTCCCTCTACATGGTTTGGTTCAAATCAAAACCGAATAATTATAGTCAAATCAGGTTTGCAGTTCAATGGCTATGAATCGAATCAGAATTGGTGCCATATGATTCGATTTCGGCTCCAAAAAAATTAGAATCAGGAATTGACGATTTCAAATCTTTTAAATAAGAAAAAATAAAAAAAATATAAATAGGTTTATAAGTTGAAATCAATTATTCAAATCCAAATTAATGATTCAAATTGGAATCGAAATTAAATCGATGATTTTTGTTGTCAGAATCAAAATAGTCTTAAATGGGTTCGATTTCGGATCTAAATTCGATAGAATCATCTGAACCAACTCGTTTCCTTCGGTTCGGGTTCTAAATTTGATCAAACCGAAGTAAGTGGTCACCCCGTACCCTCCGTTGGCCCCTCGCTTGTCGCTACGTAAGTCTGTCCACGAAACAGCCTTTCGAGCCAAGGGAACTTACGCTACGATTCAACACACGAGTGGAGGCCCGCCGCGCCCAACGGCTATATTCCTCCAGTCGAATAACTACTATCAACACCACTGTCTCCGCCACAGGAGCACACGCTCCTGTAACGGTCACTTCCCGCTTCCTCCTCCCCCTTCCCCGCCGCATTAAACACCGTGCACACACTCTCTTGCCCTCTCCTACTCGCTGATCTCTCTCCCTCCTTTTGTCTCTCTTTGCTTGATTCGCGAGACCTGAGAGAGGAATCAGAGATGGAAGCGGCGAAGGTGCAGCACGTGAGCAAGGCGTCGTCCGACGAGCTCCTCCGCAAGTTCGCCGAGATCGACGCCGATCCCCCGGCGCGCGCCCCCTCCCACCTCCTCCGCGCGCCGATCGTCGTCCGGAAGAAGTCCCGGCGCGCCGTCTCGGCCCTCTTCGCTCGGGAACTCTCCTCCCCCAGCGACGAGGCGATCAGGGCGACGAGGAGGAGGAGGAGGAGGAGCAGCGGCGGGTTGGGGGAGTGGAAGTCCCTCCTTCCCATCTCCAACCGCAGGCCCGCATCCCTGCTCCGTAGGATGGGGATCCGACGGTCGGAGGAAGGCGGCGCCTCCGGGATCGCGCTCTTTCTCGCCGCCGCCCTCGAAAAGGTGAAGCGCCGGCCATTTGCATCCCCATGCATTTTATATTTGCCCTAAAAATCTATATGAAAAATTACATTATAACCCCTGCATCTTAAGGACGTAAATGTAATTTACCAGCTTTCTGCTGAATATTCTCTTTAATTTCTTATAAATAATCTGGTAAAAATCAATCCATCATGGTCTCGCAGACATGGCGAAAGACTGTGGAAGGTGCATCGAAGATGTTCGTAGAAAAGCAGCGCCAGAATCACGTTCGTCTTATCAGCGACATGGTCTAGATCGGATCACAGTATAAACCCTCCTCTAAATCCCTGTTCTTTTCCTCTCAATTCCATATCTTGATCCAAGTAAAGGCCTTGTTTCTGCAATGTTGCCCTAGAAGGAGTCATTTCATTTACTGCAGATGAAATTTGTGTTCCTAGCTTCTATTCTTGTACATCATGATGTAGGATAATGTAGAAGTTATGAAACTTGTGCACTAGATTTGACTAACGCATATATTCGGAACAATTTTTATTGAACTGACTACTAGTTTCATAATCTCCTACCATCTCTAACTGTTCCAAGGAACACAGAAATGGAGTTGGGATGGATCATACATCTTATGATCCCTCTTAGAAAGCTTGTAGGGAAGGAATTCATAATATGTCACTATACTTGAAACATTCCATCATTCCCCTCTTTTTATAATCCCCTTTAGAAAGACAACCAAGTCCAAAAAATGCCTTAAGGTTGAGAGAGGTTTTAGTGACTTTCACTTCTTGAGCTCAACATAATTTGTCTATAAGCTGCACTTAAATGTTACCATCATGATGTCATCAATACCCTTCTCCATTCCTTTTGATCCACAGTTGTATGCATACAGAGGTATTCTCCTCCTTCAGTAGCTCCCTAACTTCATCTGCATACTGTGTCATGCAAGTCTAAATGTACATCTTTCTCCCTCCTCATTTTGTTTGCTGCTTTTCCCATTTTCCCAAATTCTTTAAATCTTACAGACAGATAACTTAAAGATTGAAATGGATGCATTTGCATTGTCATCAATATAAATATCTGTGTTTTCTTTTTGGCTTTTCTTTCAGGAAATAGAGTTACTATGAACTCAAAACAGTAAAAACACCATCCAGTATGCTGTCTTCAGCAAGCATCAAACATAGTTCTTGAGAGGTTAGAACTAAGTTTCTCAAAGAACATCCATCTTCCACCAAAAAGAGCCAATAGGATCAACACAGTTCCAGTTGGAAGCCGGAATTAGGCAGACCCATATCATCAAAACACCATCTAGGAACACAAAACTATGTAGTTACAAAAACATAGAATTGAAGAACACCAAAATGTATAATGTTACCATGTTTATGATGTCTGCATTGAATCTTTTGCCTTTGGCATTAGGATTTATTACATAGGAAACTTGAGAGGTCGGAATTGTTACATAGGAAAACTTGAGCAGAACACTGAGAGAAGCCAATAGAAGCATATAGCAATTCACTGGTTATAATAGCAGAGATAAGTTGATTCATTCATCCAATCAAATAAATCAAAAGCTAAAAGAACGGATGAAAACCAAGAGCACTGCTGTCTATAAACTACAATCTCAGCTTCTGTAGATTGGCATTTTATTTAGTCAACCCCATCATGGATCATTACACTTTTAGGAGTCCCTCCTGTACATATGCATCTAAAAGAACACAAGATTCTTGCAATATATAACTAAACCAGATTATTAAATACATATCAAGCAATACACAAGGTCATCTTAGAATCCTCTGTGATCTCTCAGTTCATGAGGCTGGTAATGGTATTAGTAGTGTTTTTTAAGCTTCTCTTGCACTCGATTCATCTTCTTTGTCAAAATATCACTTCTAGGCATACTGATATTAATGGAGTTCTAACATAAGATTTCGATCTCTGAAAGATGGTATTCTATTTCTAGATTAAGTTGAAACACATCAACTAGTTAATATTTTTTTAAAGATAAAAGAGCACAACTAAACAAGATGAGAATTTTCCATTCATGTATATGCACTAATAGCTCTTAATCATTGCTTCTACAAGTATCATATATAATAATAATAATAATAATAATAATAATAATAATAATAATAATAATAATAATAATAATAATAATAATCTCTAACGTAGACTTGGTGTAAACCAAGCCGGTCCCAATGCGTCCATCGTCGTCACCCAGTGGCAAGGCAACAACCTGCATCTCCCTTCCTCCATCTGCACCACCTCCGTCCTGTGATGCAGCTCGTCCACCTCGCCGCGAACTGCACGAAAGCAAGCGTACCTTCCCTCGCACTCGATCGCGGCCGACGCAACCTGGTTTTCCGTCAGCAACAGCGGGCACCCGCCGTCGTCCTCCAGCTTCGCCCACCTCATCCTCCGCCCATCCGAGTCCAGCTTGAAGAAATCCATGCTCGCTTTCTCCCCAATCCCACCGCCCTCCTCCACCCGCCGCATGCAGTTCGTCACCAGCAGTAGCTCCCCTCCCACCACTCCGAAGGAGCAGTAATGGAAGTCCCCGGGCACCCGCAGCGAGGGGACGAGCTCAGCCCGCGGCCGAGGGTCCATGGCGCAGACCACCACGCTCCCATCGATCCCGACGAGGTACAGCTTGTCACGGTACATGGTGAGGGAGTCGATGCCGCAGGTCAACGTGGAGTCGACCAACGTCCACGCCTCGTCCGCCCACCTGCAGCACAGGAACCGCGGCGACAAGTAGCTGGTGACGGTCACGACGCAGTCGCCGGTGCCTTCGCCCGGCCCAGCGAAGGCGGAGCAGAGCAGTATGTGTTGTATCATGTCGTAGTTGACCTTCCCGCTGACGCCGACGTGCCTGCGGTAGATGTACTCGCCGTCCTCGTGGCGTTCGAAGTGGAAGGTGGTGAAGTCGGGGAGGCGGGTTATGGCGGGGAGGCGGACGAAGGCGTTGGTGATCGGGTTGAGGAGGGAGACGGAGAAGGATCGGTCCATCGTGAGGAGCCAACCATGGGAAGACCCGTAGGTGACTCGTCCTCGGAGTTGCGGCGAGCTGAGGCTGTAGATTTGGTGGGTGGAGAGGCTGAAGAACGAGCGAGCGCCGCTGTCGGGGTTGTAAGGAAGCAGCAGCCACAGTATGCGTTGAGTGAAGCTCGATGGCGGCGCCGCTGATCGCCACGACTTGCAAACGGCACGAAGGCGGACGTAATCGGAGATGTCGATCATCTTGTCGGAGACCATCTTGATGAGCTCCGGTGGTAGCTCGGTCCAGGCCGGCCTCGTTGCTTGGGAAGAAGCCATTCCCGAAGTTGTTCCGTTCGAAGTGTTGGTAGTGATGGTTCAGTTTTAACAATATATGCTCTCTCTCTCTCTCTTTCTCTCTATAAACCAAGAAACATTGTTGAGCTGAAGAAGCTAATAATACACAAACGCGAGTAGACAAGAAGAAGTGAGAAGCCACACATGTAGAAGAAGGCAGATTGCAGAGGGAGGGATGGTTTGCCGAGTACGGGGAGGATAACTTCCAGCTTCGTAATGCCACCAAATGGTGTAGTATCAGTTAGCGTGGAGGCATCTGTCTCCGCTCTCCGCTCCACGTCTCGGCCGACCTTGAAAGCCGCCACCCTCCACCAGGAGAGACGCATGCAATGAACGTGACCGAGTTAATCCACACCACGATCATGGCAGACATAGATAGATAACTCCATGAAATCAATAAATACATTAACTGAAGCAAGAAGAATCGACCTCGATCATGCATCCGAAGAGCACAAGTGGGTGGGAATGAGCTTCTAATCTCGTCAACCAGTTTGTGCTCGAAACACGACAAACATAAAAGGCGGCAGGCACATCGATAAATCCCTTTCTGGGACTCAAATTACAGAGGAGTGACCACACAATATATAAAGAATGTCTAGTAGGTAAAGTTTGGAAAGAAGACTTGTCCGACATGGGGGAGGGGGGAAAGGAATTATAATCTTCCAACCTTCAGTCCAAAGAAAATTGGCGAAAAAAGGACAACAAATTATACTCATATACTGCACACAAATAGAATTAAGAACCTGAACGATCTACCAAATCTACGCCTTGAATCTACAGCACATACAACCAACACTTTTTTATGAAAAATTCCAAATGTTTGCACTTCGAAAGAAAGCCTGCTTTGGGGATACCATCTAGAAGGCCCTCCAGTTATCAGAACCTGGCTTTGGGGAATGGCCTCCGGAGGGCTTGAAAGGGCCGGTTGTGCTGAAGGGATCGGCATCATCAAAAGATTCAAAACCCCTTCCACGGCCGAATTCCCGGCTGCTGCTAACTGAGTCAAACCTCGCAAGTGTTTCAGGGCGAGAGCTGCTGATGGTGTCAAACCTAGAGAAGGTCTCATGCGCAGGGAAAGGACCACTGTCGTGTGTAGCAAAGGAGTCGAATCTGCCAAAGCTGCTGAAACCATAGTCGTCTCGTCCATCATTAAACCTTGATGGTGAAGCAGAGTTGAACAACGGAGAACTTGGAACGGAATCCTCAAAAAACAAGTTCTTCTTCCCCTTTTCAAATACACTACTAGCACTTGGAGAGTCTGCTTTCATCGAATCAAAGTGGGACATGAAGGCATTCCGAGTGCTGCTCTCATAATCAGTCTCCTGCATGGTTAACAACTTAATGAAACACATCGAACGACAAAGCTTTTCTCTGTTTTGAAAGGGGCGACTCACATAAGACAAATATAAAAAATCATTGTTTACCTTCCATACTGAATCAGTATCATCGAAAGTCCATGGCTCGTCAGTATACTTGTCTCCGGAAATAGTGGATTCAGCACCAACTTGATCACTGCACAAGTAATTATTTTAATATTCTTCTTGATCAAGAATAGCAACAGATGAATTTGTCAACAAAATTTGAAGAAAATTTATTTGTTGAAGCTATGAAACTACAGTTTGCCCGGACCAATATGTATTGCACAATGCAGTATGTACTGGTCCAATTGCCTGTCTGGTTGGTGGCACAGACCATAGCACGCGCCTCTCAACTTATGCAGAAAGATGCTAAAAAAGATCATATGTGGAAACAAGAGTCTGTCCTTTAGCATGTATATTTCAGTTTAGCTTAGACTCTGCACTCCAAATGTATCATACACAGGCAATGAAGTTAGAACATCAACGAGCAACAAAGCATAAGATCACACAATTTCATTGTTAGAGCATGGGGGACACTTCAAATTTTCTGAAATCAATGGTGAATATATGTCAAGGGGAATGCAGATAAATATACGGCACTAGTTGACAGGATTCCATACTGCTAAATATAAAGCTACAAAAGCAGAACTAGCAGTTCTCTGATAACCAATAACTGATGAACAAAATGATAACCGTAGACATTTACAACTTGTGTATTACATGTCAACCATAAAGAGAAACATTGAATAATGAACTAGAAAATACACAGAGATCGATATGTGCACTTAACAATGAAATTTATACAGAGAGATAAACCATACTAAAGCAACTAAATATTGAATATCTTACCAATTGCTGAAAATCTGTAGTTCCTTCACAACAGATTCAATATCAAATATAGAATACAAAATGAAGAGAAAAGAGGATACAAGTACCTATGACTTTCTTTTGTGCGTGGTGAAACATCATGTATTCCAAAATGGGTTGAGTTAAATGGACTTTCCATGGTACTTCTTCCAGGACTACTAGTGGGGCTTCTTGTTGATCCTTCTTCGCTGTTATCATAGGCCAACCCATTCATATGTTCATTAATACCATCAAGCTTTTCATTCCTGCCACCAACATTCTGAGAAGATGCAACCGGGGAATTATCATCTATAGAGGATTTATCATCCCACATTGATGGGGATTTAGGTTCTCCAGTTGAAACAGTATTGACAACTCCGGAAGTTAGATCCTTTATAATTGAAAATCCTGGACAAGCAAATAATTACAACATTATTTTAGTCAAAGAAGTTCCTCAAATATCAAACAAAAGTGACAAAATCCATAAGCCAAAAAACCATGCATCCCAGTCATATTCCAGAAAATTGCAAATCGATGGGCTTTTACTTAAAAGGCAAGCAATGATACCTTCATCATCAAATTTATCCCAGTCTTCATCCCAATCAGCCACCATATCTAGTGGTCCAGATTCCCAGCCTTTAAATAATTAAACAAGAAACAAAATTAGCATTGATCAGAGCGTAATGGAGAAAAAAAGCTTTACTAAGGAAAAGAAAGTTTCTCCAAGTGCTGGGAAAAAAACTTTAGAAACAAATAATACTTAAAACAGAAAAAAACTATGAGTTGCTTTGCATGTTCAGATTCAATACTGAGAACTACTATAACTGATTTTTCTCCTTTTATCACTTTATTGATTGTGTGCTATGGATAACAAACCAATCTGATCTACCATTGCAACAGTATCATTATGAGCAAAGTAAACCATCTGTCAGGATGCCTCTTAACATTGCTGGGATTCTCAACTATGTATGTAAGAAATTTTTTACTTATTTTTTAATTAGGAGAATATCACTAGTCAAATTAAAAACAGTCAATTTTTTTAAAACTCCAAAAAAATCGTTTTAGGTCTCCCACTACCTGCCCTCATGCTAATCCTTAATCGCTTCATCTCATCTGACCAGGCCAGCATCTATATGCCTCCTGATTCTTAGGCTCCCTGTATTCTCCTCACAGCAGTATTTTCAATCAATTTACCTTGTCTACGTAGGGTATCCTTTAGTCTTCGGATACATAATAGCATCTTACATGTTTTCCCACATCTTCTATTCATTTGAATTTACACAGTTAATCATGACTATTAATTTTTTATTCTATATTTTCTAGCAACATCTGACATTCATTTCAACATCCACATTTTAACAACATCATAGAAGAATTTTGAAGAGGAGAAGACTTGTGAATTCATAGATACATATGGAGACCAGGTAGACAACACTCTGAACAACAAGGACTCGCAGTATGCAGTTCAGATTTCCCAAATGTCCACATCAAGATTAAACAACACCACAAGCAACATGTGCAAAGAGAATGATAAGTACCAAAGGGGAGCTCAATTGATGTAGTTGATTTAACATGAACACCATGTTGCTTGCAACGTTCGTTAAGTCCTTTCTCTAACTCCTCAAGATGCGATTGTATTCTATCAACACGAACCTGTAAATGAATGTTTAAATTTAATAATCATGGTCAGGTGTGTGTAAAATAATTAAGCAAACACAAAGCCTGCCTGAAGCAAACCATCAGCACTGCCACCTTGTTCCATCTTAATTATGGCATTATGCAGCTCCATCTTTCTTTCCTATAAAATAAATTGCAAAAGCTCAAGGACATAGATAAATAAAAATCCAGAATAGAATACCACAGAGATAGGCAAAAAGCTTTGCTTTCTATGTCTTTTCTAACATATCTTGAGGTGTATACCTGAATGTCACGATACTTGGCCTCTTCAATTGCCAGCTTTGAAGCTATCTCGCCAACTTGTTTGTACTTCTCTTCATACTTCTTTGCTAATAACTCAACCTGGATAAAGTACATCCAATACAAAACAATTCAAAGAAAGGGGAAAGCCATCTAAAGGACATACTGAGGTCGTAGATGATGGATAAAGTGTTTTCTGAATGAAAGAAATTGACTAAAAAAATGTAATAGTGAAGAAAATGAAAAGCTGCTAGATGACCAACATATCAAATGTAAATGAAAGTTTACCATTATATTACAATAAATTAGAAAATGTTGTCCAAATATCACTATCTGTATCACAATCACAATCATTTACCCGATTGTTACATCTATCAATTTTATCTGCCTAAGCCAAGTATGCTCACCAGCATATCATAAGCCAGACATAACTTCTATGATGATATCTAGATTTACGAGTAAATTTGTTTCAAAAGTGCAAGGCATGCCAAGAGGCTATGAAACAGAATACTTCAAATTGCTTGTCATATCCATATTGGTACGTACCAAATAAGTTACTTCTAGGTTATTTCTCGGACATGCATATGATATTTTGGGGAAGTAGAATATTTTAATGATACTTAGGAGATACTTCATGGTTACTTTCTGCAAAAACTTGATTTTTATATTATAGAGTTCAATGTACGATTAAATACATTAGTTGTTTATACCAAACATCTGTGATTAAATACATTAGTTATTTGTTTATACTAAACATCAATGATTAATAAAAAGCGAGAATGATCTTACTTAATTTATTATATATTCTTACTATCTTTTACATGTTTTTTTAATCCTATATGACAAAAATATATATCCTTCAAGATGAACAAATAGGAGAGCCAGTTAATTGCTTATTATCTACTCTAATTGATGATATATGACTATCTATTCTAATGATATAAACATAAGCCAAATTTTATCATATATAATATTTATGATAAAATATTTTTTGTTGATGTACTTGCAGTGTTTCATCATAGTTCTTAAAGTTTGATTTATAAGCATCTGCATATCATGTTGTGTTAGTACCCTATATCCATACTGATCCTCCATAGCCACGCCAAAAAATAACTATGTTCAAAATAGAAGTATGATGGCATACTGAATGCTTTGTTCATAAAACACCATTGTGGAGAATCTTACTCTGACTTCTTGTGACAACCAGAAAATTAATCCATGATCATGTGAACTATTCTTTGCCTCCTTCAATGGAAGAGGCATTAGTCATAGTTTGGGAGCGAGCCTCAGTGCTACGATAAGGATGCACTTTAAGAACTTGGGTGACGATGGTTTGAATCATAAAAACAACCTCCTTACTTTCAAGGAAAAAGACTGCATATATCAAACCTTCCCAAACCCTACATTGGCAAGAACCTCATGCATTGGATCATCTGTTTGCCAATGGTCACAGTTCGCGTGGTCAAATATATCCTTCTAGTAGAGTCTAATTGTTTAGAGATAAATATACTAGTAATACGGACAATAGAATTGGCAACTGATTTTGAAGTCACTTTATGATTGAACAAAGTTTGAGATCAGAAAAGGGTAGAAGCTTCCTTTTGCCTCTTATTTATCCTTTTCTCTGACAGTTATGAATTAACATGTTTGACGCAATTCAAATACTAAACAACACAAACAGTCTGAATCTTCATTATGGTCTATTAGAAAATTGCAATTTCAAGATAATAATTTCTCACATAGTTACATAGAACATGGTACGGTTGCGCACAGCATACACTAAAAATCCTAATTCACATGCATAGGGGACAAGGTTAGTTGGTTCATTATGTTAGTACTTGGTACATGTACACTTGGTTGTAAAATTAGATAAGACGTCTTGGATGGACTTACTAATTAACCGTGCACCTAAAAGGGTCAATACAAATTAATAATTTATTTTCCTAAACCAACTGAAGTATAGGGCTTCAAAGCCACAAACTTATTGTTTTATTTTCTTTATTATTCTGAGATATCCTTGAAGGGTTAAAAATACAAGAATGTGTAAGAATTTCATTTATCTATAATTGGTTTATATCTACGGGAACAAATAAGATCAATGAGATTTAATTCCAATTTCATTGTTTTGGATTGCATATGACTCAGTAAGCAAAAAAATCATGACTTGAGACAAGGAACCTGAACCGGGTTCCAAGGTGACAGGGATCCCAGTAAGCAAGGTTCGCAAGACCGTACCGTACCGATGTTTCGACCTGGGCTCGGTATGGTACGGTACGGGTGTACCGAGCGATACACTCAGGTGTACCGAGCACTGTAGTAGTGCTACAGTGCACTGCTACAATGCTATAGTGCTACAGTCGAAACCGGTACGTACCGCCCGGTAGCAGGTAGTCCGCGTACCGATAACCTGTCGAACCAATACATACCGCCCGTACAAGACGATACGCTTCAGTATGACAGACCTTGCCAGTAAGTATGATTTCCAGCAATCAACTATGCCATAGAAGCATTATAAAAGAACCAGACTGGACTCCACAGGCAACAGTGGGAAAACAACAACAAGCTAAAACCAACATATAGGGCTACTAAGAACATTTTTGTGACAATGCTTCTCCTAAAACAATTTTCAGAGGAAAAACGGAATATTGTGACAAAATATAAAACACAGAAGATAAAACAAAAAGTTATGGTAAGACATTTTTTCTCCTTCAATTACAAGAACCAAAAATTAACCATGTTGGTGAAAATTGTAATACCTCACGCCTATCAGCAGATGCCCTTTCTGTGATCTCATTTAATCGATTATCACATCTACTCTTGTAAAGAACCTAAAACACAAATAACAAAACACTAAAGGATGAATATTAAATGGAGAGGAAGATCTCTATCAGGTAGCTAGACAATAGAGCAAAAGGTAATGTTAGAGACCATAACATTCAATTAGCAAAAACTACTGAAAATGTAAGAAGGTAAAAACAGTATACTGAGGTAAGGTCATCGAGTATTGAGCAATACAAAGATCATAATGTAGCTCTATTTTTTACATTTTTTGTTTAATCTCATACAGTTAGGGAAACCATATAATCGTGACTTTTTCAAGCACAATTCACATGTCACTGTTCACTTCCTTCAAAGGCTTGGTTAAACTTTCCATTCTATATAAGCTCTATCATGAACCAGTTTCTTTCTGGTTCCCCATCTATAAGTAACCATAGATATGAAACTGTACTCGAAACTCATCATTGATAAAAAGATATCTTTTATTCTCATATAGTAACTTTTTACATCCATCACAATGTCATTAACCAAACAAGTTTATTCAATTAGTAAAAAAGTGAAATAACACTTACATATTACCAGTTACCAAATCTAAATATAAATTGTCACTATTACTAAATGAACTTTTTTTCCATACCTTAGAATAGTCAATGCAAAATGTAACTTATTGTTAAAAAAGCACATGCAGATAATGATCAGAAGACTCACAAGTTCTTGCATCTTGGTGCGATAAAATTCAATCTTCTCCTTTGAATCCAGGATCTGTTTTTCCACTTCTTGAACCTGAAACAAAGAAATTTCTGAAAATCAATTCCATGTCCCAGACAGAACTTGGAAATTTATAAATATTCAAAAATACAATACAGGAACATGTTACATGAGTACATTGAATTAATAATGAAAAATACTTCCATGAATAAGAAGTTTAACAGACATTACCAAGCATATCATGTGAGGTATCAAACAGAATATGACATCTGATTTCTAAACAGCATTAAGTTATTAATTGTGAGCACTGTATTGAAGCCCATGCCTGCAAAGTACTGCACCATTTTGTATGGTGGTTTATGTATAATGATGGGTACAAATTTGTCAAATGGACCTACCAGAAATAGCCACCACTCGAATCTAATACAAACACCAGCTAACCCTAAAAGAGTGAGAGTTGTGCATGATGATGTTGCTCTGTTGCACCCAAATGTCAGAGCATCAATCATTTTGAAACAGCACTTTACTTGTAGAGGTGGGAACAAGGACCATCGTACCATTCCGACCAGTGGTATTGGTACATGGATGGACCAGTATGAACCAGTCGGTATCAACATACTGTATGTTGGTAGGCTGGTACATACAGGCTTTCGGAAAAAGGCTTAAAAATGGCCAAAAATTCACAAAAAATCCTTTTAAGGTTTCTTACCCATATTTAATGGTAATTTTATTAAGAATAGACTGTATATGAGGCATAAATATATGCATAAAGTTATGATTAACCCTGAATACCCCAATTTGGCCTAAATGTAAGACAATAGACTAATTGAGGCTAATGCAAGAAAATAATCTTAATCAAGTTTAATCTTCGTAAATATGCATTAATACACCTTTCATTATTAGAAATGATAAATAAAATATATAAATAAGCTAAATACTTTCAAATTGGAGAGAAATTCCACTAATCCCAAGTTCTAATCCCTTTTTCATCCAAATCAATAGCTTGATTACCACTGATCGCCAATTAGGAACTTTAATCAAAAGCAAGAGTGAGAGAGAGTAAGAAAGAGAGTGAAGAAAAGAAAAAGGGGATTTAAACCTCAAAAGAGGGTCCAATGGTCAAACTTGACCTGATTTGGATCGGTATCGGTCAAATTTCGATTGGTATGGCCCCTATCAACCAATACAGCATGAGTTTTGACCATATCTGTTGTTACATCACCCGTACTGGTCGATATCTAACCCTTTTCTGAGCCCGAAATGGGATGGTCCACGTCCCAATCAACTGGTGGACCAATACATATTCCTCGTTTCATAACATTTCAAGCAGTACATCAAACATTATGTGAGAATACCCGTATTGACCCTCCCAAACTCGTGTATAGTTTTGCGGCTTTTGCCTTTTATAGGGTGTGAAGTTAGCACATCAAGGTGATTGCTATATGACATGGGCGACCAAGTTCGACTCATGGAAGTCGTTTCTACTTGCATAGGTAATACAACATACATTTATCACCCAATGCAGTAAGCGACGCCTTCTTTAACAACAATATGATTCTATATTGTACATGTAAAGATTATTTGAAAGAAGAGATCACTTCTAAGGATTTTATCACATTGAAGAGAAAAAAGAACCTATTTCCTCTCTACATGATTGTCTTGCAAGGGGGACTTGAGAACAGGAAGAATGCAACTTTAACATCTCAAGCAAGAAAGAAAATCACATCAAAAAAGATAGAGAACATGTCGTAACATATGAATCTGATAATTCCACTCAGTGAAGCAAGCAAAACATAAACAACAGATCTAAATAATAGATATGGAAAACAAAATAAGGAGAACAAGAGGTATCCACTAAAACATGATCGATAGAAATAAAAGTGATAAGGATGAGTTAATGCTATCGGAATGGAGATTCAATTTATAATCCAGGATAACTTTAAAACAATAATCAATACACTAAAAATAGAATGGAGAAAAGAAAGCTAGCAAAATTATGAATATATATATAAATATTATAACTGATTGTAACTTTTATGTTATTGCTTATGGAATAGCTAAGTGTTCTCTCCATGGCTCGAATTCAACTTTGTTCCATGTTGAAGCTTAAGAAACGGCACGAGATCACTACATAAGTAATAATATAATGGAAGACACTATGAACAGTGAAACATCAAGCGTTGGAGTTGGCTTGGGACATGAATCTCGAGTAGGCCTCACTTAAATTAAAAATCAGACTGTTGTGTGAGCAAATGTTGTACTTACTGCTTTAAAATTTAAATACGATGCTAAACAGAAACATAATCATGTGAAATTCCTAATCAGTATCTTCAATTAAAAAGAGGGAAATTACTTTATTTGTCGATTCCTGGTACTTTGGAGTCATTGTATGTTGTTCATCCTTGCCAAAGTTGTTTACCATGTGATTATCTAGCCCAGGTTTTCCCAAGTTTTGCTGCGCTGAATGCATGGCACCAGGAATCTGTGATGGGACAGGAGTTTGCATTGGAGGCCTTGGTCCAGCTGCTGGCATTACAGGACGATATCCAGGGAGACCTTGGTGTGGTAATCCTAACCAGAATAATCATTAGATTAGCACAAGAATGATGGAAATGAATCTGAAAAACCAAAGAAAATATTGCCAAAATATGTTAGTACCTGGTTGCCAAGTTGGAACACCATAAGCAGCTGAAGGCATACCCGCGGCTCGTAGTAATGTTTCATCATACATAATGGCACTTGGAAGCACTGATGGCAAGGGATGCCCTTCTCGGTATCTTTCCATTAGATAGAGAGCAATACAGAACTCTCTCAAAGAAAGCATGCTGTCGTTATCTTGGTCAGATAAGTCCCACACCTGCTTTAAGACCTCTGACAAACCAAAAGAACAAACGGTATAACCAATAAGGCAAGGGTAAAAGATGTAACTTATAACGCAGTCTTTATCCTTGGCCCAACAGCCTGACATCACCTAAGTGGCCTAACCATAAGTTAGCATGCCTACATCCTGTGTCAGACTATACATGTAAATGCAACTTCTGACATTTTCCTACCAATCAAGGTCTGGTGTGGGCTAATCATCATGAGTCAGCTTGTAAAGAACTCAATAAAGGGCCCATTCTGTGATGTTCTTATTCACACAGGCACAAGACCAATTTGCTATGTTATCATTTCTAAAGGTCCTGATCAATCTAGGAATGGATACAATCTTTCCTCTGTTGGCATGCTCAACATTGAGTATTGACTTGCATAACTTAAGGAATTAATAACCCTTGTAGATCTTGGGTGTTGTAAGTAACCTTTCTGTCCCTTAAGGAAATTATTAAGTTGCCTGGATAAATGCAGAGAAACGATAAAAACACAAAAAGCAAGAGACAAGCAGTAGTTGAGTACTGTTAAAATTAAATCAAATAACATGATATGATCGATTCAGTAAAATTAAAATGCAAAGCATAGCCACCATGAGTTTAGAAATGAGGACTGCAACAAGTCACACTTTTACGCTTTGCTTTAAGGAAAACATATTGACAACTTCTATAAGTAGCTTCATTCACTCTTTGTAATAGAAATCTTATAAAGAAACATTTAACTGCAATTTGATGGCTACCTCTAGGGAGCTTCCAACTCAAGAACAAGGTCCGTGTCTGTTCACCCGTAATTTTTCCATCTCTGTCCTTGTCTACATTGACAAATACATTAGTGTACTTCTTAATGTCAGCTTGAGTTATCTTTGGCCATTGAATCTGCGACTGATTTGAAGCTGGATTCACAGATCCAGCTGTAACATTAGGTGCAGCCAATGCTGAGTTCATCTTTAAATTATCAAATTGATTTTGCTTAACATTAGGCTGAGTCTGTTGAAGCTGACTACCAGAAGAAGGAAGTGACCGAGTAATATGAGTAGGATCAAGCTGTCCAGGCCTAATCGAACTTTGAGTTCCAACAACCACTGAGGAAGTACTGGATGAATTAGAGATGGTGTTTACCGAGAAGCCAAGTGTATTAGAATCTAACTTTGGCTGAGAAGTAACAGAAAAAACATCACCTCCAAAGAAAGGTTCAGAAGAATGATCATTTCCAGATGCCAGAGGCTTTGACTCATTGGGTTTAGATGATGGTAAGATCTGATCAGGAGCCTTTGCCACAAATTGTGTTTGTGGTCTAGAAGGTGCCCCACTCATGCCTAAGAGTCCTAAACTAACGCTTCCCTGGTTTTGAGAAGGGATAGTGCCCCTGATAGGAGTCTGAGATGCCCCCCCAACTGATACTATATTCAAATTACCACCACGCCAATTGTTTGACAGGTTTGAGTTATTTGAGTTTGGCAAATGTGGCCCGGCAACACTACCTCCTCCAACCAATCCTGAATTACCACCCTGCACTGGAGTTGAAGCAGCTGGATGTGTCGCTTGAGGTGGCCTCATGACATTGCTATTTGCAGTTGGGAAGAACTGTTGATTCATAAATGAATTTTGAGGTGCTTGTGTTGGCCTGAAACCAAGATTTTGAGGTGAATTTGCTGCTATGGAACCAAACTGATTAGTAGGTGGTCGCAAAGAATTAGTTGGAACTGTAGGAGTAGTTGCAGAATTTGACTGAGGTGCAGGGGAAGATGCAAGATTTATCTTTGGAGCAGGAATCTTAGCTGCAGCTGGGCCAAATAATGCTGACTTTACAATTTCTGGTGTTAGCTGACGACCACTTTGTGCCACAGTGACCAGTTTCAGGGCATTAAAGAAATCTGAACGTCCAAGGAAACCAGTTCGGTTCTGATCAGCATACATCCAAACCTACATAAACACAGGAAGATACTCCATCCATGAGTAAACTCTGTCAAAAATATAATTTCCAGAAGATTTTGAAGCAAACATGGTGAATTCACATTCAACTTTGTTATTATAGACCAAAAGTTCTGATACCCACATGCAAAACCAGAGAATAATAATAAGAGAGACTTGGTATACTAAAACTAAAAAAACAGAGCATATTTTGCCCAAGATTTTAGCTAAATGGACATTGTCGCTTAGCAAGTATAAGCCCCTGAAACTTATGCTAGACCACAAGGCACGGAAGTAACCAATAAAGACAGTCAGAGGTTCAATTAACATATAGACCCATTAACAATGGTAACAACCTATGTTTGAAACTTTGAATGAGATATGAAACCATTCCTAGACAATAAGTGAAGTGAAACTGCTTGAGGTGAGTAGTCCAAGGTAATGCTCCATACCCCCTAACCCCTAGCATAAAGTGAAACTAGCCTATCCATATCTGTCCCAAGACCTAGAATCAGGTGCCAGTACAGTTGGATTGAGCCAATATATGAGCATCATACAAGCCCATTTTACCTCAAACAGAACCAATCCAATCCAAGGCCATTTTATATAAGGGTTTTTGCTTTTTGAGAATCCGTCTCAAAGACTCGCCAATTGCCAACACCTTACCTTTTTGCTAGAGAAAAGGAAGATAGGTCAAAGATAATGAGAAGACATGAGAGCATCAGGAGGACCATCTAAAGTAAGCATTTCTTTTTTTTGTGGAAGGCTTTCATCACTTGGTGTTTCTCTTTCTTTATTTGCTTTATTTTATTTTTCATTTTTTTGGTTTCTTCCCTGCCTTGGCTAGCTGGGACAACATGGCATCCAACATTTATGGTGGCCGGATGGTACCCCTGATTGCTGGAACTAGAACAGTTGGCATAAAATGCCTCTTTGGCTGTTTTTTCTAAAAGCAGTGTCTATTGACTGGTGAAAGATTCAGCATAGATAAAGGCATAAGAACTGGATTTAAGATTATCATTATTGACCAATAAATATTTTGAACATCTATGATCAAGTCTACTACAATGGAAAAACAATTAAATTGATAGAACACTTATGAACAAATCCTAAAGGCATCTCAAGTGTGAATTTATCATCTTAGCACGGTATCATCAGTTATTCCATGATTAGCTCTAAAAGCAACTAAAATAGTCACTAATTAATAGTTTAGGCTTCAATGACAATTAACAACTCAAGAAGGTGACCAATTATTGTCAAATAAAGTACCACAAGCAACATCCACACCACTTAGCTGATTTGTTATAAATCATAGCCAATTGAGCCAAGTCAGCATGTGCCAGATCACATGCATGCAAGCTAGAAATAGGCTGCAGGAATGTTCTCTACTTCACTGTCATGGTACATCCTACACCATAGAACACAGTGGCACAGGATTGAAACATTATTTCAAATCCTACTACATTATAATCTTTCACATGTCGATATGAACAAAATTCCAATTCGAAGAGCACAACTGCTTGCCAAGCCACACCATTCAAGAATGTTATCCATTCAATAAAAAAAGTCACCTAGCAAATAAAAGACAATTCGTATAAGTCTTTTCTTGATATTCTCTCTCTCCAATGGTTTTGATGGAGAAAGACAAAACACTAAAGAATCTTCATCTTTTAACATGTTACATTCTTCATCTCTTAACATGTTACATTCTTCATCTTTTAACATGTAAAACTCAATCAAATTAAAAAGTATAGAAATATGATTGCCCATATTGCCCATTCTCATAAGTTGGAACTTTGAAACATTATCATATTGTTTCTCTTTTATTTGTTCTTCTCTATATGTTGTTGTACCTTCATATTTTTATCCTTGCGAAAATGAATACTTGGACAGGTGTTTATATCAGAGTTTCTATGGCAATGGCCATACAGTGCTATCAACGGATGCACCTTTCCCCCAAGGTATGAAGGACATGTTTTCAAGGAAAAAAAACAAACAAATCTAAAGAAGATTCTATCTTTTCTCTTGTACTATAGTGGAGAAAAGAGATATGAGACCTCACTCTATTTCTTTTTTCAACACTATGACAGAATCTTTCCTTACCCTTTTTACCTCTGTGAACATCTACATCTGGTTCTTCTCTTCCTCTATTCTTTCTTCTCTTTGTTACATTCTTCTGATCTTATTTCAGTTAGGGTTGCTAGCAGGGTTTTGAATACCGATCCGTATCAGCGTACCGAGCTCTACTCGGTACGGTATGTACCAATATATATCGTCGGTATGCTAGGGCGTACCGATGGTACACCCTAAAACCTTAAAAATACCTTCACCTACCACGCCAGGGCATATCGATTCGTATGCCTCGGTAACGGTCGAAATCCAAAGCGGTAATGGTCAAAATCTGAGGCGGTACCGGTCGATACACCTCGATACCAGTCAAAACACTAGTACTGCCCGGTAGAGGACAGTCTATGTACCAGAATCCTCTCAGACCGGTACATACTGCCTGTACTGGGCGGTACACATCGAAATTGAGAACCCTGGTTGCTAGTAATACCCTAAACCATAATTTTTTCTAGTTTCTACCATTATACTTAAGGTGACATTGGTTTATAATGATTTTCCCATTTTATCTCTCGAGCCTACATAGTCACATTCAGAACATTGTGCAACCCTTTCTTTTTTAAAACCTTAAAGCTTGGAGGTGCTAGCTTGACTACACAACCAAAGGCTATGACCATTTCCCTCAGGTTTTGGGTAAGACCAAATTGTAAAAACACATTGCAACTACTGCAGCTAACCAACAAAATGCATGATAAATTCATTAACTTGGAAGTAATCCTTGGATCTTAGACCTCTGGGTAATACACTTGTGGTTGTTCAAAGTGTTTATATAGAATGATTTCTAACGAAACATCCCTAGATCCCTCATAGGCAAAGCCTTGTGCACATCTTTTTTTTCAACTAAACAGAACATAGTATATGCATCACCAGTAACTATAATATTTGAATAAATATGTTTGACTCAGATGTTCATTTACTGTTTCAACTTGTCCCTGTTTGTTCCACACCATATTTGTTCCAGATTGTCTCAAAAAATGTCCAACATTAGCTAAATGGTAGGACTCAATTTATGGATTTCAGCAGAGGTTTTATCACATTTTCTTATGTTTATTAGTCAAGTAAAATGTTGAGCTTTTTTTTTTGGTTAATTGGTTTGTCTGAATGGTTAGAAAGAACATTGTTTAAATCAGAAAGCATGTCACCACCTTCTTCAGCTAGAATCTTCTAAGATCATATAAACCTTGAAGTGCTAACCAAATTGAACCATTTTCTTGCATGTTGTCCTCGATCAGTCATATCCACAACTTATCATAACTACGAATACTTTATGTTGTATCCTTCCTACGACACTCTAAGCTCATACTAAACCACTACCTACCAATTGATATTACCCTTACCACAGTGAGCAAAAACCCAAAGAAAGGAGGCAATTTGTATGGATACCTGACAGCCAATGTAAAGCTTCCATCAGACAATATGTCTATAGGGTTTTACCAAAAAAGAAAACAATTAGGGCAGATGGGAATTAGAGAAACAAAAGAAAAAGCATATCAAAAGAGGAGAAAACAACAATGACAACACAACAAAAAGTAGCAAACCAAGAAGCATATAACCAATTGAAGATTATAGCATTCATCAACAGGATGATCAAATGTGTAAGTTAAGAAACTAGAAAATCCTGGAAAAACTTGATTTCAAATAATATGCAACATAAGTTAACAGAACCTTTCATGAGCATAGAAAATAAAACACAAAATGAATAAAATCGAAAAGAAATATCAACAACGTAGGCAACTCTTAGCTATATGCCATATAAATTCCAAAGGAAAACCAACAACACAAATAGAATCAAACATAAAAACAAACAAAGACATACGCAGGCATCTTAGACACATGGATAAAACCAGGACAAAAATTTAACATTCCAACAATGCAACAAAAAGCACTAATATGATGTCTACCTCATGAAAATCTGATAACAATTTTACTGGTAACACTTCTTTAAGGAACTGATTGCAAAGATAGTTTAGGCATTCAAAATTTTGAACTTATAACTATACACTAGAAAACTTAGTGAAGGAGCAATTATTCTTAAATCATTTTAAACTGCATAAAAAATAAAAGCTTTCACCTAGTGATACAATGGAAAAATTCATGTACTTGAAGGAATTCTGAATTTGAATACTGAACCAAAAAAGTTGAAGACCGAACTCAAAGAAACTCCTGAAGGACAAAGAAATGTTTTCGAAAATATTGGGTAGGGCAAGCGAGCAGTTCGATCGTCCAAGCCATATATTCTCCGAGGCCCTCCGTGTAGGTAGTTCAACGGTTTTCCACCCAGAAAAACGATTTTCGTGAAAAACTTGGAATACATTTGCTATATTTTTGACAAAAAAAGTAAGTTCAAATTCTATAGAAGTAAGAGATGAATTCCATTCAAATAGAGACCCTGAACCAAGACCACGATCACAGAGCCCATCCAAAAAGAAGCCTCGTGCGAATCCCAAAAGAACCAACAGAACCCTAGCAAGATCTGCCAAGAAACAACAAATATTCAAATAAAGAGACATAGAAGCCAACCTGAGCTAAGACGTTCCTGGGCAGATTGGAACCCTGAAGGAATGCAACCGCCTCGTCGCCGCTAACCTTTCCATCCCGATCCAAATCTGCCCGCTTGAAGTACTCTTCAAACACGTCCATCGCCGCCGCCGCCGCCGCCGAGGACACTACCCCACCGAGAATTCCCGGATCAGAGATCCGTCCCGAAGCAACCCAGGAATATGGATTTAAGCGAGGGACCAATCGCCGGAACGGCTGAAGGGGTCGATCGAGAGCAGGGCTTGGGAGGAGACCAGAAAGGACGCCCGGGCGAGGGATCGGAGATTAGGGCTCTTGGATTGGAGGGGGTTTAATCCTCGGGATGGGTGGAGAATCGCTTTGGCTCTCGATCTGGATGTGTCCTTTTTTCTTTAGGGGCCGGGCCGCCTTATAAAGACGAACATGATAATTATTAGCACTAATAATTATATGGCAGAATTGCATATCGATCCCTCCGAATAGTACCCAAAAAAAAGTGGATTTTTCTATATCCATCCTCAAAGATTCTAAAAATAACGTATATAATCCCTATATATATAATATACATCCTCCACTTATGTCCCATAATTTAACAAATTACTAAACAAGGGAAAGGTGTTCAAAGGATTCATGTGGATTTTGCAAAGAAAAAATTTTCTGCGAAACATAGATATTTTTAGGGGTAGTTTGTCAAGGAAAAATAATTATTTTGAGAAATTCTGAATGAACATTTTTTAAAAATAAATTTTTATAAAAGTTTCCTTCGTTTATCGTTGTTCTCATTCATTCTTGTTTATGTCCACTTCTATCTCACATCATTGTCCTCGCCTCTCTCTCTATTATTGTCATCGTCTTCGATCGTGAGTTCTTTTGTCAAGATTTGTAACTAAGGGCGAAGATAAATGTAGAAATAATTGGGTAGAAACGTAAACGAACAAGGATAATCAATATGACAAATGATAGGGGTAAAATCATAAAAAAGATTTTTTTATTTTTTTAAAAAAATAAAGACACTAACTGAGAACTTCTCAAAATAATAGGAATTTTTAAAAAATTATCCTATTCTTAGTTTGATGTCTCTTCTTTGTTAATATTCTTATCTCACATATATATAGTGAGAGGAATGACCTATGAGAGATGAAATTTGTATCCAATTTAGGGTGCACTATATGTTTTTCTAAAAACAAAACTACTAATCAAAATTACAAGTACTAATCGAAAGTTAATATTAGTATTACAAATGATCATTAATACATATCATGATATTTTAATCGAGACATCGGAAATGAGTAGTATACCGTTATACAAGTAAAAGATATTCGAATCCATATATGAGTATCATGTATAACATTTGATCCATATAATTTTTTTATTTAAAAAATATACATTATGTTAAAACTGATCTGACTTGATCCAAGAGTTGTTACAATTTATAATATGAGTTTATATTTGAGAATTGGAATACAAACAACATATGGTTTGTATTTCTAGTGAGTGGCAATAAAAAAATATTTCAGAAGAATATTCATCCTTGTATATTTTAATATAGCTCAAAAATAATAAATTTCATCTCCATAAATTTTGATGCTCATTAATAATAATAATATTATTATATACCATCCTTCCCATATTTCCTTTCATTTAACCAAATACTAAGGCTTTAAGAGGATTAATGTCTAGTCTGTGAATATTCTCCTCGATGGAACATGAACATGAATGTGATTCGATATATTTTTAGTTTGATAAATATATCTGTCAATGTTTAAACCATACATGTATATAGAACTAGAAGAATAGGGTTATTAACTTGCTGGTAAACTATGTCAGAATTTGTAAAGATGCTATTGAAGAGGAGACTTACTCTGAATAAATTCTGATGTAAGTGATGAACTTTGTACCAGATTTAGGAAACAATATATTTCTTTTAAGTAAAAGACTTAAACTGCTAAACAGATGACAAACCTAATAATTATCTACATGGCCATGTAATTTATTGTGCACTGCTATTCACTAGCACATTTAGATGTAATCTAAATCATTCAATAAGGATGTTGAAGTTAGTCATGAGAAAAATTCTTAGGCTTCAATGCTTTTAATTTTTTTCTTTATTATTTTGGTTTTCTAGACAGTTGGGGATGGAGGAACTCAAACCATGGTTGCTTCTGTGTGGGTAGGCTCATTTGCCTTCTTTTTTCCTGGTAGTTGTCATCAATGGGTAGGAAATAGTGAAGCAAGTGTTGTGTCATTCCATTCCTTGACTGAAGCTAATTGAGCACTAAAACAAGAATTCAAATCATTCCTTGCATGCCATTGATTGTGAAGTTGTCAGCTGACTTTGATTAAAGACCATTTATTATTTTTATCTTACATTAGCAAGTCCTTACTGAAGATCTTATAACATATGTTATCTATTCCAGAGGAATTACACTCACAAAGCTACTGGAGTTATTGTCTTACAATTCTCAAGATCAGAAAATTTTGTGGTCTCTGATAAAATCATGGTCTTCTCCTTTCCAAGTTTCGTTAATAAAGCTCTGGTAATAATATCTTAGGGGTTTAATATTTTCATATGTCTTGGGCATTGGCCTTTATTGGATTCTTGCATGCATAAGTGTGTTTCTGCCCCTGAGACTGAAATGTGCCCCCATTAATCTTTTGATAACTTCATTGAAGATTTTGGTGGCAGCTTCTTCTAATTGAAAGGTGTGTTTCATCGAAATGTTTCATGTCTTGTTCTTCCTCCAAGATCAATTTCAGCCTGCATGTCAGTTATGACACTTCTGATCTTAATCTATTAGAAGTGGGGCAAAAATTTGAATTGACTTATAAGGATTTAATGTGCATATTATTATTAATAAGCTAATGAGTCAGTTATCTCATCGAACCAAATTATGCTGTCAACAAAGAGTTTATCTTAGTTGATTGATCACCAGTCTCAAAATTAATGGAGTCTTGATTTGCTAGATGAGAAATTCTTTCTACTTTTTGCCTTTAATTACCACCTCATACTGTATATTTATGATTCTAGTCTTTGTTTGTTCCTGTTTATTTGAAGAAGCCTGTCACCATGTATATTTGAAAAAAAAAAAAAAAAAGATTCAGCTGCATGTTAGGCTTCAAAATTTTGTTTGTAAAAAAGCTGCATGACTAAACTGTGGTATTCTTTTAATGTGATAGTATCTCTTCATGAGATCAAATACAGGCAAACAAGTCTCCAATCCAAGAAAACAGCAGCAATCAAGTTTTTTTGTTTGGACAACTAAACACAAGAGGGTTTGCAATGGAAGCTTCTTAACTTGGTCTTAATGAACGTGCGCTTAAGTTTTATACACACATATGATGGTATTTTTTGCTCAAACACAGACCCATCCATAAAGAACAAAAGATAAAAATGACATGTATCTATTGTATATTCTACATATTGCACAGGGACTAACTGGATAAGCATATATATATTTTGAAGCATAAAATGACTTCTGATTTCTCTGGTTCACCCGAAATCTTCAGACTAATCCTTTTTTCCATTGCTTAAATCTTCTGTAGAAACATAAGCATCACTATAAATATTTGCACGCAAGTCCACTGTGGTAAATTTTTAGTGAAATCCATACGACAAACCAATAAGAAAGTCATTGGATCTGCCCAAAGGTCGACAAATGACAGCTTCTCGTAACTCAAAAGTACTACACATGATCACAAACTTCAAACACGATGCAAAGGTGGTTGTCCAAAACACACAGGTCATACCTCCTTATGCAAAGCCTTTGTGCTCAACTGGTGAAAACAACCAAGTGCTGTTTCTTTGCAGCATGTCGTCGTGGGTCAGTTGAAGAGCTAAGTTGTGTGCTGACAGAAAAAGGTTTTAACATCACCAATTTGATAGGCATCACAGCAGTATGACACCTAGATTCTACTTTATAGGAAGATTTAATTTGTAGAGGACCATCATGGAAGTGCTAGCCATCACTGCTGCACAAACAAACACCCTTCTTCCTTGGTCCACAGACAAAGAACTCACTGCTGACCAGTTTTGCACCTTTGGATTGGTGCAGCTATGGAAATCATTAGTTCAAATACTCCTTCCATAAGCACCTTAATCGTCAGATCTTCATTTCCTCGGATAAAATGATAAAACACACAGATGTAACAAATTCAGGTCATTCTTTTCAAGCTGATGTGAGGCTGCTTACGATGCTTCGCAGATTTGCTTCTTGTTTTTTTGGTCCTCACTGTAAGCATTTCCACATGCTCTGGAGATCAGTCCCGACTATGAGTTTGCAACGCATGAACAAACTTCGGATCAATAAGCACAGCAATATCATGCTGTTGTTTCAAAAGAATTTCCTGAAATGGTCAAGATAGTGAGGTGCTGCTCCATGAGGACTTGGTGTTTGGTTGAGCAACAGGATGAACAGAAAGTCTGATCGTATGAGCATCTGTTGATTTGTGCACATCAATGCATTCCTTCAGGTCTTCCTCACATGTTAACAGGACCCACTCCGAGTCATCATCCAGATACTTGATGCCTACTAAAGCAGTATCACCTATGTTAAACCGCCTCTGGATCTCTTGCTTTAACTCTTGGAAGCCCCAAGTTGGCTGTACTCTGAATATAACTTTTTCTTCCCCACATATTGCTTTTACCTTAAGAAAATCACATCTATTCATCTGCGGAAAAGACATAGTTCCTGAAGAATGATGATCAATCTGAAACTTCTGATTCAGGGGTCTAACCACAGATTTTGGTGCCACCTCAGGTTGGGAATGGAATTCAATGTGGCTTTGAACTTTCTCAAGCATGTTACTCTGATTCTCTTCCACTGAAGTATCTTGTCTGAATGCAAATTCATGAGCATCAACGCACTTCCTTTGCTCACTGGAATAGCCCTGACTTGAATTAGAGTTTTCACTACACGAGGAAGAGGAAAGGGAATTTGATCTGGATGTACGTGAGCTTAATCTACTTTCTAGCTGTTGGTTTGCATTCGAGAAGTCTGGAAGATCATTTTGCTTTGACAATGAAAATGTGGTACCAGTCGCTAAGTTGTTTTCTGACCAAGTGGCTTTTATGAAGTTTTCATAGAGGGAACTGAACTGGACGGCTCCTCCAGGACCATGGACGGAGTCTATAACCACTTGCAGTTTCCTTAAGGAGTGACCAACCTTCTTGATCTTCCGTGAAGGCCAACGAGTAATTCCATGTTGCCTACATATTCTTTTAAGTGTAGTAGGGCACACTGAAAAGAAGCAAAAAATATTGATCTTAACGACAATAGATGTGTCAACATTCAAGGCAGGTCATCCTATTAGGTGGCAAAGCAGTAATGATGTCAACTATTTTTATTAACTTATGCAGGCACATAAGCTAACCAATCCACGTTATGACGGATGAACCTGACAGCAGTAGTAACATTTTGCATATAAATGCAAAAAATGTTTCGTCATTTACCTCTATATTTAACCATAAGTGGAAGTAGAATGAAATCTGAAATGATGAACTCAATGCAGTTATTTTAATCAGAGATGCAAGGTTCATTATGGAACATTACATGAAGTATACTCAAAAAGTATGTCAATGTTAGAGCTAAAACAATAGCAAACCTATCAGGTTAAGCAACTAAAACATACAATAGCATTATTAATTCACTGACTGATAGTAAAATGCAAACTTTCTAAGAATATATTGTAGGATTGGAAATCTGTTTTTTGTGCTTTCAGTGATAAAGAGAAGATGGGCTTAAAACATGATCAAACAAGGACTACACAATTTCATGTGAACAAACACACACATGGTATTCATAAATGGCAAATTCATCTTGTTTCAATTTTCTGTGTATGCTTATTTAACCAAAATTCAGAGTAAAGAATATATATCACTTCTTGTGATTACTTGTCTCTGCATATTATTCACTCATCTGGGAATATGGAACAAGCACAAATTCATTATTCTAACAATATTAGTACCTACATGTCCAGGCTCTTTTGGAGCTTAGCTTGGTCTCCATCTAATGATACCATGGGCAGTTTAGCTAATTATCTAATTTTGCTATCTAAAACTTCTGTCTCATTTACTTAAATCTTAGTTTGGTCTCAGAATGGAATCAATCAAGATCAGTTTGCTAGTCATGGTTGCAGCTTCTTGTTAAGATATAGTTCTATAAGTGTCTATGGTGTTAATTATGGAATTTCCTTTTGAACAAAATCAAGGTTCATATGGTTTAGTTTTCCAAAACCCACCATCTTGTCATGTGGAACATAGCGACTTACTCGCTATAGAAGGATAAAACAGGAATTTTTAGTAATACGATGCTTACCTCCTAGGCTTTTCGCAGCATCTTTCAGGCTACCAGCAAAATACTTCTGAAGCTCTTGCAGGCTGACAATCTTTTCAGTTTTTGTATGCCTCTTTTCAGTTTCACTATCCATATTTGAAACATTAATTTCAGCAGAAAATGAAACTTTATTATCATCATTGGACTTGACATAGTGCTGATTGAACTCGGAAAACATATCTCCAGTGGGTAGTATTATATCCGAGGGATCCCAATGTGCTAAAATGCTGAATCCCTCCTCAGTAATATCTATATCAGGTGTTCTTACTGGGAGAATTTCATTGACAGTTGATCTTTGACCAATCGCAGAAACAGATTTATCAGAGAATGTACCTGAAGGGATCCGATCATCATTTTCTAATACTGTCTCATGTTCTAGCTCCTTGGTCGTCACAACTCGTAGGGTCTGACATACTTCTTGTATCGTAGTAGACAAAGAATTCAGCATCAGTTTCTGTTTTTCACTTTCTATGCAATTGATAGGTAAGAAGAACTCCAACACAAAGTCTACTTTTCCGGTATGAATACATCGCAGTCTAATAGCCACAGCAGCTCTCAAGCGGAACAACTTAGCATGGTGCGAGAGGGGATATTCTATCTTGCTGAAGTCCGTTATATCTGATGAGAAGCATGGTTGATTTGTCATAAATGCTTTACCGGCAACACCCTGGCCTCTCAACAAATGATGCTCAGAGCACGCTTGGTGAAAACCTGACATGCTAGGATCTCGCACATAACAGGCAGCATCGACAGTTGAAACACAGTCCTTGAAGTTTTCATCAGAATGTCGGGTGCCCTTCTTGCCTTGTCGAATGCACGAAATCCATGTTTGAGCTAATGGCAATCTATGGCTCTCACAGGCAACTTTCAACACCATTTGGATCTCTGGCAAGGCATTTTGGTATGAGTCACCAGACATCTGACAAAGGAGAAAAATGTGTAAGTATGATGTCACATTGAATTTGTTTTCAGGAATCTCTACAGCTCACCTTTATGCGGGGAACACTTGAAACTTCAGAACTCCTAAGATCGACTGCCTGCAACAAGAAGTCAGGTATCATAAGCAAAGATCTCTAGAGAAAAAGAAAGAATAATTTTTCCATTTCGATGATGAGAATCATATTTTCATGTGACTTTAATGGCTTTATCAATATTTATTTCAAATATGAAAAACAAAATTGTGCAGCAATGTAGTTAACCTAATGATTGCAAACAAACAGAAATCTTGAAGTGACTTAAAATCCAACTTCAGTAGATTAGCATCACAGTGAAGAATTGGACTTTGTCATGCAACTTTATAGAAAATTAACTCAATTCACGAGTATAAGGAGTCTTGGATCTTAAAAGGATACAAGGAACTTATAAGCATGTCAGGACAATCATGAAAATTCAATAAACCTCTACCAGATCAAGAAAAATAAAGCTATCAAGAAGAGATAAAAAAGGTTTGAGGTTGCAGAGTATGCTGCAAAGATGGTGATCAGGACTCACCTGAAGAGCATTGCAGATGATCTCAAAATCAGAACTGTAATTAACCTTTTGTGTGGTCATCACGACCTCAACAACCCCTAAACAAGATCGACTATCCTTCTCAAAAATCGGTAGGGCGATCGTTCCACAAACTTCATACCGCTGAGCATCACTCACACGAGGGAATTCACAGCTGCTGAAGTAGCGCACATCCGGTGTCCACTCCGGCAACTTCCCTAGAAACACCCGGCCAGGCAAGCCCACTGCCTCACGAGAGCTCTCATCAGCCAAGAACTGGTACCTCGTGGAGACCGACCGATACTTCACAAGCCCCTGACAGTTCATATCTAGCAAGAAAGGTTGACCACAAGTAGTAAGAACTTGTTGGTTTCCTCTCATGACAGGCACCCAAATCTGAACAAGGACATCACCATCTCCATGTGATTCCTTGATATACCTCAAGGCATAACTCAGTCTTTGTTTCATGGTAGGCTGAATCTGCCAACTCATGGCTGATCCATAATTAGAATCATCTGCTTCCCATTCACCTGCAGGACTCAGATAGATGGATTGTCCACCATCAAGCATTTGCATCTGGGATTCTTCTGAAGCCGACTCCACAGAGAAAATTGATCTCTCTGCATCAACCTGGTAATCAATCCCTGGCAGGGTTGGGTTGGGACTGCTGTAGCTAACTCCGAGAACAGGCAATAAGAGAGCAGAGGTGCCTGTTTGCAGGAGATCACAACAATCAAAGACTGATCCTGATAACAACTCATCCATGAAGTCCAAATCACCGGCCGCATCTGATAGGGTTTGGCGAGTGGAATCCTCCATCAGTCACAATCTTTTCAGAACTCCATCACAAGATCCTTTCTGCAATATGATCCGTATCTCAGCTCAAAAACCAACACCTTTAAGAAGAACAAACAAAAGGCCGAATCCAAGAAACCAACAAGAACATATTTTTTGTGGCATTCAAAGGAAAGCCAGTAGGTGCCTAAAGGAATCTTCAAAAGAGAAATTGGTGGCAAGAGCAGCAATATAATTCACAGGCCCACAAAGAGAACTCATGAATCATTAAACAGTTTTGGACCCACTGCTGCAAGAAAAAAAGGATTCCAACTTGCTTGCAGGAGAAAAGGAACGAAGAAAGGTCACCTTCAGAGGTCCACTACTCCAAGATGAAGAACCGCACCACTAGCTTCTTGAGAGAAGTGCCAGAGAATATAATAGAGAGGAAGGGAGGGAGATCAATACTTGAGAACCCACCAAGGATCTTCAGATCTCCAACCGTCTGGTCTGCTGCCCAAAACACACCCGCAACCTTCTTTACCAGCAGCATGTCAGCTGAATCCTGGCATTGGATGGTCTTCGAAGTCGTGACGGAATCTCAGTATCTTTCCCTTTGTATCCCCAACTGATGACCAAAGTCTAACTGCACACAGGAGAGGACAGGTTCATGCAAGGGGTAAAAAGGGAAAGCTGAGGAGTGCTGCGATGTCTTACCGGGACAATGTTGACTGACCAAAGAGGAAGGAGGAGGATCTATACCTCGAGATTCTGGTATGGGGATCTCGGAAGGCCTACATGCCTCACGCTCAGTCGGAACCGTGAGATGGCAATGGTGGCTGGTGGTCCTATCTCTCTCTCTCTTTCTCTCTCTACATTTTTGGGAGAAGGGCCATGGATTTGGTCTGTGGAAGCCATAAGGCACCACATGGGTGGTCCAGGGTTCACAGGAATCTTGGCACCCACAGCACCAGAGGGAAACCAGAGTCTGGTTTGCATCACAGAGAAGAAGATCGAAAGGTTCTGTCCACAGTAAGATTGTATCATATTATATTCATCTTCCTAATGAATTCAATTAATATTCTGTTTACAGTGACAGCTTTCCACTTGTCTTTTGTCATATTGCCTTCCCTGTAACGAGGAAGAAGCAGGTAAACTCTAGCTAAATGATTGGATTAGATAGATGAGGTGCACTGAAGAGGGTATAAGTACTGATAGTTCTTGAAGGAAAAAAATATGATGATGAAACCCTAGAAAAACACAATATATAAGTACTGATAAATGGGATGTACTTGATGGTACATGAGGCATGATCAATCCCTCTTGGACAACTTTCCACTGCCATCACCATCATCACATCTTTGGCATTGAAAGTGATGGAGGACCAATGGGTTGAAAACTTGATCCAGTTGGATACCAGAAGATGCTGACAAAAGCCTCTAGAATTGACTTGGGAACTTTCTGATGGTGAGTTGCTTCTGACCTCAAGAGAGAAAGCAAAAAAGAAATGGTGGTCTGCGGCTTCATCAACTATTTTCCATTAATGTGCTGCGATAGGGAGGTCATCTCCATGCCAGCATTAGCATAGTAGACAAGCATCTAATTCCAGAGTTTGCATTATATTAATGCTGTCCTGTTTGTTGAGCACAACACATTGATTGGGTTTAAGTGCAAGAAATTGCCCATTTAAAGCTCAGCTTTGTTCTATAAATGAGGTGTTGGAAGCTTAGCATTATTAAACATCCTTTGCATCATGCATTCACTGAACTTGTCCTCCATCAAGAAAGCCAAGAAATAAGGTTAACTTGCAACAGCAAAAGGCCTGTTTGACAGTGAGGCAGAAATTAATATAATATGATTCATCCACCCTCATCCCCAAAAAGTCCAAATCCCTGGGCTACTAATTTGTCTGCTTTGATGCTCATATCATTGGTGTTGGCTCAGAAACTTTCTGCTTGCATTTGGGAGACTGATCTTTGAACATCTTCTGAAACTTTTTATTTGTGTTTGTTCAGTTCACTGTGCCTTCTGTGGTGAGAAACACAGTTGACTACTCAAGCTTCAACTTTTCTTTTCATTGAGTTATGTGCAAAGTAATATTCTTTTATAGGTTCAATTTTTCTTATCACATACAATAAAAACAACAAGAGGTAAAGTCTCAACTATTTGAAATCAACTACATAAATCTTTTCTCATCATTGAGCTATGTACAAAGGAATATTCTGTTATAGTTTACAGTAAGAACTTTTCAGATGATATTGTGTTTACCAAAGACTGGAAATGAGAAGATCAGTTTGACAGAAATATACAATTACGAGTATGAAATTGATGGCAAGTCACTTGCTACATCTTCGCTGCTTATAAAAAGAGAACAGAAAACACTGTCATCTGATACCAAAACATATTGGATTTGAGACAGACTTTCTGATTATGAAACTCAGTGGCATGCATATCAATGTAAGAGATATTTTCTTCAACTTTTAATTTTAATTAGTAGATGGAGTTGCCACAGATTAGGACAGCATGTTAAGCTGCTGTTATTGGCAGAAGCTAAATAAGTAGGGTTTGAATTCGGATTCAGATAATAATATAATTAAAATAGTGATTTTGGAAAATGAAAAATGAATAAAAGATATATGCAGATCATACAGCTCAACCTGTAAGATATGCAGCTGCCCGATTGCTTAAATGTTTGATGGCCACACTTCACACACTCTCCAAAATAATTCTTCCTCGACATCTATGCTTAAAACAGTCAGGTAAACCAAATCTTATATGATTATCTGACTTTTTTTTGTTTGGAGAGAAGATTTTGCACCAAGTAAATTTACTAATAGAATAATTCTTCCGGTAGCAGTTTGCTACTTAGCTTCTTCACGTAAATGCTATAAAAAAAATGTCATCGAAATATCGTATCATACCAGAGTTTCGACCTTCTCTCAATATGATACGGTACTGTATATCGAATGGTATATTATTCGGTATAATTTAAAAAAAATGTACGTTGTCGCCTCTCTTCTCTCCTCGACGACATCAAAAAACGAGACGACGTTGTTTATATATATATATATATATATATATATATATAATTTATAAATAAAAAATATATAGTCCGATAGTGAGCGATCCGTATACCGGTTTACTATCGGACCAATACATACTGCCCGTACCGAACAGTATCATTCGAAACTGTATACCTTGATCTTAACAACTTGTGAATCTCTTAAGTCTATATTACTTCCGATATGTCCAATATATCTTTTTTTCTAAAAAAGAAAAAAGCCTATCTTACTTGCTATGAAGATACATCAACGACATCAAAATCCCATTACATCCAAAAACTGTTTCTAATTAGCTTCCAAAATGTTCCAAAGATGATAATACCAACTATGTTCACCAGAAGCCAAGTGTTCTTGCTGAGGTTGTACGGTAGCCAAGGTCTTCAACTTCTACTGGAAACTAAATCCTTTAGTTCATATAGATTACTTTTCTAGGTCGGACGATATCACCATGTTCTTCTTGACTTCCATCGTGTGTAAAATGTTAGGAGGAGGCTACACGGGGGGGAATTAATTACCGATGATTGAGAGCCAATGAATCAAAGCCCATCGTCTCAGTTCTTATAAGAATCCTTAAACATTGCTAATGGAGAATGGTTGGTGTGCTACCCAATCAGAAGCCAAACTGTTCCATAAATGGAAGTCAGTAGAAGCACATTGATGCAAGCAACAACGTAAACATATGCTTAATATTAAGTGCACTCAGCCAATCTATGCGTTGTTTATTGACAAAACTATTGAATAGCATCCCATCATTCTCAACTTGTGTATACGTATAGTTTGACTAAATGCGTGCCAGCGCAGAGCAAGGCTTGGGTGGTTCACACGTATTTAATATATTAAAACCATACTTTTTGAAGCATGAAAAGAAGATCAGCAGCATCCTTCTTCAAGTCAAAGCAAGATTGGTGTTTCACTTAGTTTTGGTTAAGGGTTTCAGATGTGGATTTCTTGTTCAACGATATGCTTTTTTCTTTTTTTTTTTTACTAAATCAAACATCTATTTGAAATTTTATTATTTTTCTGCATAATTTATAGAAAAAGCGAGGAGTACTTTTAATCTAATTCATTCAAGAACATCTATTTATATTAGCTAAAATATAAAGTATAATTTTTTTAAACAATAAAGAAATCTACTATAGCCGAACAAATCTCCTCTCGCTCATCTATTTATCATAATCTAAATATTTATTTTTTATTTTATCTAATTTTAACTAGTTTAATTAATCTTATAATACCTCCTTAATTCAAAATAGTTATAACTTTAAGTTGTCTTCAAAAAAAATAAATTTTTTTTATTAAAATTTTATAAAAATACTAACAAGTTGATCTTGATGTTGTTGTTGTCCATTTGGTGTTATCGAGAGGTATAAGTATAACTCTTCTTTGGGGCTAAGATCGGATAGTTGGGGCAATATTGCTAAATACTCCTTAAGCTTTTCAAATATTATCTGGCACTGTTAGATCTATTAAAAATCCTTCGACCATTTCAAAATCTTGAATAATGTTAAGCATCAATCACTAGTTCTTGAAAGGAAGTAGTTTAGGGCTACAATCCGCTTGGTTAATTATTAGACTTCTTTTATAGATGTCGAGGCCTTTAATATTAAGAATAGCTTGCATCTTTTTTGAGTTGACATTAATTTCAGTTCAATGGACCATAAAACCTAAAAACTTCACAAAATAGACTCTGAAGGCACACTTTGTTGGGTTAAGTTACATCAGAAATTTCTTAAGCATGGTGAAAGTCTCATCAACCAAATGGGTGTTGGACAGTTGACTCTTGAGTAGCGTGTTGTCAATATATACATATATGTTTCTACTTATTTAGAACTAAAACATCTTTGATATGTTGCCCCAACATCTGAAGTCTAAAAAGCATAGCTTCATAATAATATAACCCTTAATTAGTGATAAAGTATGCTTCTCATCTTCTAATGTCATCCTGATTTGATTATATCTTGAAAATATATTCATTAAAGTAAGAAGTAAGTAGTGTTAAGACTGAAATCGACACTGGGGGAGGGGGGGTGAACTAGTACTTAGGTAAAAATTACGTCGATTTAAAAACTCGTTCAATATAAAAAAGTCATTTCAATAGAACCCGTATCGAAAATGTTGAATGTGTGCTTAACTTAGAATAAGTGAATTAAAGCAATATCAATGATAATGATACGTAGAATAGAAATGCAAACTAGATTTATAGTGGTTCGGTTGTCGTGACCTACATTTACTCCCGATTCCTCTTCACTCAAGACCACCGACTTCCACTATCTATCTTCTTTCCAACGAGCAAAGACCAACTACCCTTATAACTCTTTCTCCTTTTCACAGGCTCAGGAGAGAACCTTTACACCCCTCTTTTGTAAGTGTTCCCTCACACACCTCTCTTAGGACTATCATTAAGCTCTATAAGGAGGGACTCTACACTTTAAGATATTATAACTTTGGAATCATAGAGTTTTTCTTCTACTTTCGTTTGTTTTCCAAGTAAGAATTTATGGGGTATTTATAGACCACAAATGCTTCAAAAATTGAAGCCAAAATTTAAATCCCCAAGTCATCCTAATTTGATTATATATTGAAAATGCATTCATTAAAGTAAGAAGTAGTGTTATGATCGAAATCGGTAGGGGGGTGAATTAGTACTTACGTAAAAATTACATCGATTTGAAAAAATCATTTCAATAGAACCCGTATCAGAAATGTTGAAGATGTGCTTAACTTAGAATAAGTGCAATAAGTAATTAAAGCAATATCAATGATAATGATAAGTAGAACATAAATGCAAACCAGATTTATAGTGGTTCGGTCGTCGTGACCTACATCTAATCCCGATTCCTCTTCACTCGAGGCCACCAACTTCCACTATCGATATTCTTTCCAACGAGCGAAGACCAACTACCCTTATAACTCTATGAGGGACTCTACACTTTAAGATATATTACAACTTTGGAATCATAGAATTTTTGTACTACTTTCATGTGTTTTCCAAGCAGGAATTTATGGGGTATTTATAAACCACAAATGCTTCAAAAATTGAAGCCAAAATTTAAATCCCCAGGTCATCCTGATTTGATTATATCTTGAAAATGCTTTCATTAAAGTAAGAAGTAAGTAGTGTTAGGATCGAAATCGATAGGGGGGGTGAATTAATACTTATATAAAAATTACGTCGATTTGAAAAAATCATTTCAATAGAACCCGTATTAGAAATGTTGAAGGTGTGCTTAACTTACAATAAGTGTAATAAGTAATTAAAGCAATATCAATGATAATGATAAGCAGAACATAAATCCAAACCGGAGTTATAGTGGTTCGGTCATCGTGACATATATCTACTCCCGATTCCTCTTCACTTGAGGTCACCGACTTCTACTATCAATCTTCTTTCCAACGGGCAAAGACCAACTACCCTTATAACTCTTTCACATTTTCACAGACTCAGGAGAGAACCTTTACACCCCTCTTTTGTAAGTGTTCCCTCATACACCTCCCTTAGGATTATCACTAAACTCTGGGAAGAGAGACTCTATACTTTAAGATATTACAACCTTAGAATCATAGAGTTTTTGTTCTACTTTCGTGTGTTTTTTAAGTAAGAATTTATAGGGTATTTATAGACTCTAAATGCTTCAAAAATTGAAGCCAAAATTTAAATCCCCAAGTTTTCGGGATATTGGCGGTACCACTGCCTATCAGATTGACAATTGGTGGTACCATCACTTGTCAGTCTGACACTAGGTCGTACAACCACCTAGTTCGACACTGACACTGGATGATACTATCACCTGACACAGTCTGAAAGATTATGTTTGGGCGGTACAATCGTTAGTTTAGGTGGTACCATCGCCCAGATAGCCTAGGAGGTCGAGCCTCAGGCAATGCCACCACTTGGGCAAGCTAAGGGTCACTGAATGGGCCTTTCTCTTAGCCTAAAATAGCCTCAACTCTGGCCTAATGGGCCCATAATTGAGTTAGCCTGATTATACTTGAAACTAACTCAATTAGACCTAAACTACTTCGATCTAGACAAACTATTACAAGAATGAATTATATGTTGTTCAACATGTCATTGGTTCATTCAACGCTTCGTCTAATCTTTCGACGCATCATCCTCTCCTTCAGCGTATTACCCAATCGGCATGTTGACCTCCACAACATCCGATCTCGTTGGCACAATGTCCAATCCTTCGGCTCGATGCTCAAACTCATGGCACGAAGTCCTTCTGTTGATACGTCAATCGATCCTCCAGCTCGACATCCAATCTTCTGGCATGTTTCACTTCGGCCCAATGTATGATTCCTCCTAGTTTAATTGATTTGTCTTTTCTGATCGAAGTTAATCCACCACTCAAAATGCAGATTAGATCGTAAACCCATCAATTGATTTCATCATCAAAATTTGAGATTCAACAAGTAGGTCATGGCTCGAAGTTGTATCGACTAACTGATCAATTTGAGGTAAAGGATAGTTGACCTTTAGATAAGCTGCTAGTCATATGTGCCTTGCAAGCCAATCACGTAGGTGATGACACGTGTGACTTGACACGCAATCTTTTTTCTTATTATATTTTTATTATTTATCACTTTATATTACTTGTTGTATATCTGCATATATATATTGTGATGTCTTTGGATATGTGCAATGAGAATTAGATCATGATGAGATCATGATAATGAGACCGATTCGCTTCTAAACACAGATCCTAAACAATCCTGGTCATAGGTTATTCAAGAGGGACATCAAGATAACCGAACAAACTAGTGTGTTGTATATCCGTCCATATGATGGATGCAACTGGTCTCATAGTTGCTAGTGTGAGGATACTAGGGATACAGTACAAGTGCTCATTAGAGAATGAGTTCACTGATTGATCCGCTTACAGAATGTTGGATGGTTGATGATGTCTTATTGTCAAACAGTGATTCCGTAGTCTCAGTGGTGTATCTGGTCCTTAGACTTGAGACATCAAGGATGTCCTATATGAGTGCTCCACTCTTTGATATCAGACTTATAGATTTGGATGTCCCAAATCTAGCACAACCAGTCATCGGGAGTGGTAGTTAATCTTACGAGAGCTATTGAGTGTTGATAGATGATCATCCACTCTCAGTGTCATGAAAGAAATATCTCATGTGTTCTTGCTCAGATAAATCCCTAGTCATGGTCATTCGGATTGAGAGAGAAAGAGTTCTCTAGGAGAATCTAATTAGAGTGAGACTCGAGTAGAAACCGTATGGGTCTGATAGCACCATACTCAGTATATGGTCTCTGAGATATTAGATGGATGAGGAACTATAGGTACACAGTAACTGAGGATAGATATGTCTAATGGATTAGATTCTCCTATATCGTTTGGGGGCTACAGCGTAGTGGCCTAGTACGTCCGCAGTCGATGAGTCGAATGAATTATTATGGAGATAATAATTTACTGTGCCAGAAGGAGTTCTGATAGGTATGACTCACGATCAGCTCGATATTGGGTCTAAAGGGTCACACACATATGGTAGACATTGCGATGAGTAGAGGTTCGGATATGAGATATCTGTCGAAGCTCCTTTCTTATTGGATATCCAATAAGGCCCTGAATTATTGGATCCTATGAATGAGATCCAATAAGTACCCACAAGAGATTATTGAATAGAGATTCATTAATCTAAGAGGCTTGGGTAGTTGGATGGAGATTCAATACCCAATAGGGTATGATCCATTATGGTTAAATTGATAGGGGACCTCTATAAATATGAGGGAATCAATAGTTAATAGGCTAGAGCCTTTTGCTTGCTTCTACTATTCTCCTCCCCCTCTCCACCTTGGAGCAGGCCTAGAGTTTTGAGGAGTGTCGTCACAGCCCTACTATGTGGATCACCGCTAGAGAGGAGAGCACTTGACCTCCTTCACCCACTCCTAGAGATCTACAGGAATTCAGGGATACACGATCTCCCTAAGTAACACAATCTATCTCACACGTGATTTTCTATTTCATGAATTTTTGCACACCAATCTTCGCACGACGACGAACATATCTTTGGGAATTGAGAATTTTATTTTCTGTTCTTCCGTTATGCATGTGATGTTGCCCCCAAGATTTACCCACACAAGCTTTATTAAGATCGGTGTAGTCAACACACATATATTATTTTTCATTATTCTTTTTTACAATGACTACATTAGCGAGTCAATTTGAGTACTAGACCTCATGCATAAAATCAACATAGAGTAATTTATTGGCTTTCTCAACTACTGCTTATCGATCCAGGGAAACCTTTGGGGCTTTTGGCAACTCTGAGTCGATAATAAGATATTGTTAAGCTCTAACCGAGTCAATTCTTGGTATATCACTAGGGGTCCAAGCGAAGACTTTTGCATTGTGGCATAGGAAACTGATAAGCTTGGTCTTCTTCTCTTCAAAAAGGGTTGAATCGATTTTGATTGTTTGCTCTAGCCTAGTAGAGTCCAATGAGACCTCTTCTAATGATTTGCTATATTCTAGATAAGCAACTTGAGGGGTTGGCTCTCCTGAATCCAACTACCAGATGAAGAGAAGTCATCTTTGGAAGCGTGACTGATGTAAGATAGTACTAGTGGGATTCCCATGGATCACTCATGAGTTCCCCCACCTTCGATCTAGTCGAAAACTTCATTGTCATGAGTAGGATGAGATGATCGCGTGTAATTGATTTAGGGTTGGACGATCGATGATGGCGTTGTAAGCAGATGGGACATCCACTATCAAAACTTTAGTATTACTCCTCTTTGAGTAATCGCCTAACTCGAAGGTGATATATAAGGCCATGGTCCCATGGGGAGTGATTGAATCTTTATTAAAGCTAGTAAGTGTGGAAGAGATGAGTTGTAGATCCTTTGTATTTGATTTTCTAAAATGCATTGTAGTATAGTATGTCAACAAAGCTCCCTATATCTTCCAAAATCTTTTTCACTTGTGTATTGATAATTCTAGGTATAATAACTAGAGCATCATCATGATTAGATACGAGGTGCTCTATCTCCTTTTCTCTAAACACAATGGAAGGGTCTCAGGGTGAAACCTCTTAGCATGAGACTCTCTTACATAATTCTTATGGGAGGATGTGTGGTAAGAGGTCACATAATGACCAAGTAAAAGGTTTGATGGTTGGAGGTTACCAATATAAACATTAATCAGTGGGTCAACCATCAATCTTATTTCATCATTAAACTGTTTAGCATCCATCTATCTTATGACTAAGAGGGAGGTTGTAGGCTTCTTCCACAACTTGTAGCTGATAAATTGAGCTACAAAGTTGTCCAAAGGACGAAATTGATTCTAAAGGTAGCTTGAAGAACTATTCCCTTACTACCCCTCTAAGAATTGTTGGGAAAGTATGGCACATGAGATAATCTGCCATCCCAAACAAAGTCATTTGGGAGGTGAATGCAACTATATGCTCACTGGGATCTAAGTTCCCTTCATATACCTCTAGGGTTGGAACTCTAAATTTCTAAGAGATTGACTTTTACATAATGCTCTTAACTAAGGGAGACCTTGAGTATGAATCGACTTAGATATTATTTTCTTGCTTTATCTCTTTTTTGATATGTTTTAGTTGTTGGTCCATCTTAAAGAGTTGGACTAATACATATGGAGGGAGTTTAGCCGACTGAGCGATTGACTCCTTCGGTTCCTCTATCTTTTGAGAGGGATTATTGAGTGGACCATGCAAGGGGAGATTTTGAAAATTATTTTCTTGAGGTAGATCGGCCATGGGAGGACATAGACTCTGCCATTAATTAGGGGGCTGGAGTTGATAGTGGAATTGGAGCTAGCAAACGAAGGGTGAGTAGAAAAGTTGGGTGTGACCCTTGTTGTGTTAATTGGATTAATTGTGGAGGGTAAAGGACCGGTCATAGGAATACTCTAATTAGGAGTTTGACTTGCTGAGTCTGTTTCAGTGTGTATAGTTATGATCTGAGCTGATGGAACTAGTGGTCGGGCAAATGGTAATAGATTTGTTACCAAATCTTAGAACGATCAATGAAAAAATTGAGGATCGGGTAATTGAAAAGTGGAGGGAGCGAGTTGAACCAACCCTAAGAGGATTGAGATGGGAGGGGTTCAGTAGTGGGGTGTTCGATACGGTCGGACTCAAACATTGATATTGAGAGAAATATCAATGTCACTTATGGCACATTGATGCAGCTTAGCACAACAGTAAAATTCTTCCAACCCAATCCAACTTGATGTTTTTGCTGACACCCAGAACCGATGAGAGTATGCCTTTCAGGATTAATAAATCAAACTCAAATCTTCACTCACTTTTGATATGGAACCAAAGGGTGTTATGGTCAATCCAAGAAAAGATGCATGAGAACACAGAAAACGATGTCTCTTGAACACAGCTCATGACGTTTATATCGATTTTATTTGACTCTGAAAGAGTTTAAACACAGATAAAAAAGGAGCTCTCATGAACACTGCTTCTCCTGTCCTTTTACTTGGAAGATAGCTCTTAGTCAGTGGGCATTGCACCAAGCAAACACGACACACCAAACTCTGGTAACCATGGAAGTCCTTTTCCATACCTCATCCTGTTGATGTCAAGGTGCCTTCAACGCACAAGAAAGCCATGTAGCAGACGGAATCATACAAGAAACTGCCGAAGAGATGAAAGGATCAAATCTGGCTGGCTATCATCTAAATCATGAATCATCCAACATAAAGAAAGGCTGAGAACATGTGCCACACATGTAAAAGAACAAAAAATAAATAAAGTATTTATCATAAATCATGAATCGAATGCATAAAGAGGAATAGTCGGTGCCAAATCTCACTAGATCACCATCCTCAAAACTGCTAAAGCATCTTCAAAAGTTTCTGAATCCAACTCCATCTGCATCACTCAGAATCTAAGACCTCGTACTACATTTGTGTTCACCGAACCTGAGCATTTATCCCTTGAGTAATTGCTTCTTCTTCTTGCTTTCCTTTCTCTTCATCTCCATATTTTCGTGTGAATGATGGCATATTGTATTATTCCTTGAGAAATACAATGTGGCATTCCAATAATGTTCTGACTGTAGATCATTTAGCAGTCACGATATTTGATGCAACCAAAGTAAATTGCAGCCACATGCACAATCCTTTTCTTTTAAGACTGGTCAGATCAAATTTATTTTCTACATCTTAAATATAAAAAAAAACATTCCACACAGTTATTCAGACCTTGCAGAAACTGCAAATACAACACACCTTGGGATGAACCAGATATGGACAATTCCAATAAGATCCTTGAACAAAAAATCATTTTTTGATTTATTTCATCTTGTTTCAGGGATATAATTATTGTCAAATAAATAAGTTTAGAAAATTCACTTGACAAACAAGGCTTGGTCTTTCCAATTCCACAAAGAAAAATTCTTCGCTCCAATCAATAAGGAAGAATCATTGACTGTGCTGAAAGAACTTGGGCCTAGATCCCTATCAATGCTTTGATCTTAAAAGACGAGGCCTATTGGTAAACAACCGACCATTGGCTCGCACAAATGCTGCTATACCCAGACTCAGACTTGCCCAAACAAGTGAGAGCAATATGTGACGAACATTGATTTGAGCTGCGGAAAAAAAAGGAAGAATGTCAGATAGTAGTACACTCTGGCCAGGGTTTCCAGATTGGAAGCAACCCAGAAGAAACTGCAGAAAGATTTTTCAGTTGAATTCCGAAGATATCTTAAATGAAGGCAACCTTCTCCAACCATAAAAGCTAACATGACATGCAAGAGTACAATCAACTGCTTCAAGCACTTTTTGAACATAGGCAATCAAAAGGCAGAGTAAGCATAATTTCAATTCAGTTAGTGCATTATAATGTAAACAAATCAAGCTCTTCTAAAACTGAGACATTTAAATTATGGACACATATAAATGTTATTCATTAAGAGTTTATTGCAATAATCTACAATTACTTAAAAAACTATATCACAGAGAATCTCGTAATGAGTCCTGTCATTAGGAGGCCAAGTTTTTTTTTTTTCACTTTCAAGAGAATCAACCTCTTGTTTTTGTTTTTATTTCCTTTTTGTTTCTTTCCTACATAGCAACACATTGGACCAGTCAAAAAGTGCCATTTTGAACCATTCCAGATGGTATCCCCTGTGGTGGCAGAAATCAAATCCTTAGCATGAAGTACAAATTGCTCAAGTGTACCCAAGATCAAAACTTTTTGAAGTGATTTCTTGATGGAATTATGTATAGGATAATGAACTCATAAATAATCTGTACACTATTTCAAAAAAGTACCCCTCAAATTATTTGTGTGCCAATGATTACTCCATTCAATGAGATATCATATTTGCTTTTTCAATACTTGATTTGGTTGACCCCTGTCAACGCATCATATGAAATTTTTATATATATAATCTCTCCTTGGTTCTTGGCACAGTAATCTCAGTTTCATCACAATCATCTATGATCATTTGCATTTTTAAGAATAAATAATTTCACGACAATTTGCATTGGCCTGTGAACAGTGTGGAGCAATTGGTAAGTAGTTAAAATTTCAGGTAGGCATAAACCCATTGGCAAAAAATTTGCCAAGTCTGGAAATCAAAGGAAAGTTCTGATTTTGTTGCATGAGGGCATTGCTCAAAGAGTGACTGCACGATCAAACACGGGTCGAAACAAGATCCATGTTGGACAGAATTCGTCAAATGCCAATATAGAGCAATATCAGCGTTTCATCAGCAAATTGAGAACCCCAGACAGATAATTTCTCAAGACTGATCAGCATAGATCATTAGAAACGATGTTGATTCAAGAAATTGCATCAGCAAAAGGTGCAAACCTATCATCATTTTTGGCTGGTGAATACTCATCCAAATAGAAATGAACTTCAAATGAAAACACCCTTTTGGTTTCATTTAGGATGAATACTCATCCTAAGATCCTTAGGATGAATCTTAGATAAGCCTACTGGAAATGCATGAAGGATAATTCTTCAGAAAATTCTTCTACAGTGGTTATGTTCTGGCCTTTCTTGAACAAAGTCCTTTTCTTCCCCCTCCTTTTCTTCAAAAAGAAAAAGAAAGAAAGAAATTCTCCCTAAAAAATGTAGCTTGATCCTTGTTCCAGCAAAGATGCTCATGGCTTAAGGTCTATAAACCTAGATTATTAATGACCTTTCCTAGGTCACCTTTCATACAATATACTGATTGAATGAAAAATACTAACAAAATATTATGACCCTTATCCACTAAACCAATTGTGTTAACTGCTTAAAGATCCTAGAAGGAAAGGTAGTGGAACATCAAATAAAAAAAAGGATAATATTCATATGATGAATCATTTACTAAACTGTCATGATCTTAGTCAGACAACATTAACAGAAAATACTATAAAAGCTTAAAATAGACACCATGAGTATGTACATTTGACATCTTACTCCAGAAGCAATTTTCAAGATAACAATTTTCATCATTGTTGTATGCATTGATCAACAAAAACTACAATAACTCTACCAGAAATGTCAATTAACAGAAATTGCAGTCTTACCTTGTCGTAGAGACATCAGTGCGAACATAAGCCCAGTCAAGACCAATGCTAGTGCCAGTCGAAAGGACTAAAAATGACACAGAAAAAAAAATTATAAGTCTATGCATCTTAAGTAAACACAATATATCAGTTATATTTATATACAGTCAAGAATTGTTCCAGCCATAGTAAAATAGAATAAGATTGCTAGGTTACCTAAAAAGTAGTCTGTGACCAAAGTTTAAGTCATGAAAAGGACTTGCAAGGACAAGATTATGTACATTGACTCCCCTCAAGACCATCACTAGGGGAAGCCTCATGCAAAAAAATATTTGTCAATCCATCAAGTGTTGCACAAGAGATCAAATCAATTGTGCTTTCCAAGGTTAATGTTTGGACAAGTAGATGGACATGAGTTTCAAATCTATTATAATGATTTTCCATGTGGGATATTTTAGAGGATGTGGAACAACTTACATCATCAGTTTGAATCTTTGAGGCTTCTGCCAGTGTGAGTGTGCAGACTGAGAAGGGTCAAATCCTAATGACCAAGGTCACAAAGGAGTAAACTTTGAAACCAAGTCTCACACTGTTGCCTTACTAAAAAATGTACAAATAGTTTCTAACAATTTTTGCCTAATATGTTACAATCATCAAGTAACCATGGACAAAAATTATGTAGCATTACAAGGTCCAAAGAGCATTAACCAACTTAATCCAAGGTTGAAAAATGGATAGATGCACATCCTATAATCTCTTGAACTATTACTTCAATATATAGTATTTTCTAGTGCTGCATGTATTTCAGAATTTATCAAAATTTCTAGTTTACTTTGAAGGAAAAGATAATTTGGCAATCAGGAAAAAGGTTGCATACACCATATGTAAGATCAAATTATTTTTTCTTTTAAAGAAAATGCACATAAACAACTTCAACAACTAGCGCATTCTCAATCTTCCTTGTTCCTGTTCTAGAACATTATCCTCCATGTAGAAATAATAGTCATTTATGAGATGCCTATTGCCAAATATAGCTCTTTTTTTGTAATGCGCTGTCACCATAAAAATTCACAATATCTTTGTACTCATGGATTTTTGTAATATCTTCAACAATACAACTTTAATTCTGAAGATTAGGCATAATGAATTCTTCAAGAAATAAATACGTCAAGGCACTGACATGTAATTGAACAGATAAAAAAATTCGGAAATTATTTGTAAAGCCCCAGTCAACTCTAGATAAAGTACTGGTCTAAACCTACCGCATATGTCTCCAAGGCTCCTGCTTTTGTTGGAGAACTCATATCTCGACTTAGAGACACAATGTAATGCCCTTGTAGCAGATCAATTGCATCCTTGTAAGTCATAAAACAAGTGAAAGTAAAGTAAGAATCTCATCTTAGAAAATGTTTTAGAAGAACTAATATGCAGACCTCCATCAATCATTCCACAAATAATTGAAATTTTTTTCTGATATGTAAAGGATTCCAATGTCATAAAGGGACAGGTAAACTATTCCAATGTTATAAAAAGATTGGTAAATGATCCCAGAAGGACAACCTCTTTCTGGATGAGGAAGCAGAATCCAGTGCTCTTAATAGCAGCAGAAGATATCTAATTGGGATCTCATATAAAGAACATCCAGTGCGATGTCAAATGTGCATAACACACCATCATGGAAAACATGCTATGTCAAATGTGCATAACCTAATCTTCTTCCTAAAACTACTCTTCCTTTCACCCAATTCTCTCTATAACCAGGTATTGATAACTTTAACCTGATGTCAAAGATTTTAGCTGATGTAGACACTTAAGAAAGATTATTTGGTTCAAGCATAATCACTTCAATTTTTTGTAAACCATGTAGAGGATCGTCTTGGTATCCTGTGTATGATACATCCTGTTCTTGTAGTTTATTTTGAACTATGTTACTTATACTGAATTACAAGTTCAGCATGATTGAAGCATATTCTCTAGATTCTAGAAGTTCTTTTCCAGAATAAATCATTTATGGATATATATGCCTTCTATAGATCTATAATATTCACTAGAATCTCCACCTCAAGACTGGCTGTGCACATGGATATTTCTTAGTCACAATATTTCCTATCCAGAGATCACTTGCCCATGAACTTATGTTCTTTCTATGATGTTTTTGGTCTAGATAGTAAAGAAGACTCATAGAAATGCCAACTATACTACAATAAGTAATATCTTTAATTCATAGCGTCGTAGAAATTTTGAATATGGAATAAGAAGACTGCAAAAAGAATAAATCACAATTGGGTAACAACCTGTTTTGTCCCATCAACAAAGTTATTCAAGTAATAACGAGCTAGAGCATTCCATCCATCTTTTAGAATTCCCTGTACTGTTCGATTTCCATACCTAGGAAACCAAATAACATCGAACAGTTAAGAAAAAGAAAATACAAATAAGTATACGAGATATGATTGAGCATCATGCATATTTTTATGATACATAAAGCTGTATCAGACCTATATTTTTCAGCAAACAAATGTATAAAAAATGGATATACATATAAAACAGGCCATTAAATACAAAAGAAAGATGAAAAGAGAAAATTACTTCTTCAAATACCAAAATCATCAAGACGAAGCTGAATAATTAGTATCCAACTCTAAAGAATTACTTCAACAATTAGACCAAAGTTAATCTACTTCACACAGAGTTCTCCAACCAAGAAACATAGTAAAAACAAATTTTCCTATACAGCTTATGATTCAACTTACAACTAAGAAGGTCCAAATTAGGTTCAAATATAAATAAAGGGTCAAAGCCACATCAAATATTTGGAACCAACTGTAATGGTCTATAATCTACACATGTCTTAGTGCACAAATTCTAAAAACATCTTCATTTATTTCCCCTTGATGCATAGGAAAAGTCTTGAACATACTACTTGAAAAGGCATATAAATAGGTGTAGATCATGTCTAAACCTATAAAATACAGTTAGATGTTCCAGAAGTCAATGCAAATTTTAATTAAAAACATTATGTGTTTAAGAAAATATTTTCCCAAAACTGGTAATTGAATGCCAAATTTTATGGTCTGAGGTAGGCTGGAGTAATGTGTCAATTAAAGAATGACTTCCCAATAGCAAGACGAGCACTATTGGTCAACAGTGACCAAGAATTTATGTATGGACATATTAGGGGTTGGAGCTGTTTACACACACAGCTTCTTGTCAGTTAAAATCAATGATTGTATGAATGGCACGCGACAAGTTACATCATGACAACATATGCTGGCCAAATCCCAGGTTCAAATCTTACTTTCACCTCTTACCCCTTGCAAAAAGGAAAAAAAAAAACATATTTTGATCAACATTCTAAAACTGGATGTATCAAGTGGTAGCCTACTGCCCAGTTCATTTATTTTTTTATTTTTGACAGCAACAGCTGTCTTTTAAATTTTCATTTCTTTCTCTCCTTATGCATTCTCTCTCTGTTGCTATCATGTGCTTTCTCTCCCCTCTCCACCTTTTCTTCCTCCTCCCCATTGTGTCGCTACCACTGCCTCCTCCACCCTGTTGAACGATCACCGCCTCCCCTTCTATGTTCTCCTCCTCCTACGTCAGTCCTCTTCATCCTTCCTCCTCTTCTCCTTTACATCCTCTCCTCTTCTCTCCCTCTCCTCTCTAGTTCAGGTGGCACCAGCTTGTAGCAAATGCACCTCTAACCATTGACCGGTGCTAGACCAAGATTTAAACATTGCGCTTGGGTCATATTAGGCAATAGCAGTTGATAAAAGAGAGGTCAACCTCATGGCAAGGAATGAAATGTACCAGAGCTACAGAACAGTCTCAGAACTCCCTCCTTGCTAAAGTTTGGTAATCATCGACAAAAAAAACAGTAATGATTATTCCATCAGTCAGAGACTACATTCACCATGATTTCGGATAAGATGGACAGAACCAACCAAGGTTCGCAATACCGTACCATACCGATGTTTTGATCTGGGCTTGGTATGGTACGGTACGGGTGTACCGAGCACTGTAGCAGAGCTACAGTATACTGCTACAGTCAAAACCGGTACGTACCGCCCGGTAGCGGGCGGTCCACGTACCGGTAGCCTGTTGGACCGGTACATACCGCCCATATCGGGCGATACAGTTTGGTACTGTAAACCCTGGAACCAACGACATATCATGCCCATGTAGTGCCCATATATAGAACCGTCTCATGTCAAGAATGTACAAGCGCACCCTTCTCGTTGTGCTTAGCTTGCAATAACCAACGGGGATGTGCCAACAAAATCCTTGAATTCACATATTTTGTATCTCTATCATTTGATCATTCAAACATTTCTCTACTTGTCTTGGAGATTTAATTACCTTTTTTAGCTTTGTACTTTCTGCTGTCTCTGACAACACCAAATCATGCTGAGTTTTGGTGAAACTTTAAGAAACTAACTACAAGATGGAAAGTAGATATGTTGAGACACTATAGACACTTCCTTTCTTCTAAAATTCAGTATATAATTTATTGAGCCATTTCACGTATATGCCTGCAAGTAATTAAGTGTATCATGCATTGAACCAATTCAAAAATCTTGTCATGACTTTGAATATGCATCTTAGTGGAAAGTTATGCAGCAAACAATATTCCAAAGTGGGTTAGCACATGGGTCATGGAGTTACATTCTTGTAACACTGACAATGATTAAGAATGATGCACCAGATGGAATTATTCAGACCAACTACTTTCAAAATTTTCCAAACATCTTCAAGTACCTGTATGTTCATAGAAAGGCTGAAAAAATCAACTTTGCAGGAGTTACCTCACAAAATCTCCTTTCAGGGCAGGAGTTCCAGAATATTGAATGCTAATATGATCTCCATGATTAGCCCATACTGAAACAAGGAATTTATCATTATTATCACTGATAATAAGGATGTCATGTAAATGAATGGGTTGATGTTAAAAAGTTGTTCATGATTCAGTTAACCTCAACTCTTCCCCTCCCCCCCCAAACTCACCACCATCATCCAACAAAAGAGAACAAAACACCTCACAGATATACTCACGAATTTTGTAGCTTGCATCAAAATATGGGTATGCACTAACTGAGTCATCAGAACCAAAAATTCCAATTTGCTTGAGTTGGCTTTCCAATGCTTTTCTTGCAATCATGCTCTGTGGTCACAAGTTAGGATATCTATTGAACAATTGATCTTATAGTGATGAAACAAGAAACAAGAACTTTATAGGCAAAAGAAATTTGAAAAATTCTTCTAGTGATGAAACAAGAAACAAGAACTTTATAGATAAAAATAATAAAAAAATACTTGCCAAAGATTACAAACTGCAGAACTAGTAAAATTGGGAATTTTGATTTTGCATCATGATTAAGTCAAAAGGCATTAGAATATTAGATAATGACCATATTTGCAGATAAACATGAACTTGTGCACAAAAGTGGGAGACCAAATAGTAAAGATTACCATATGCATGAAACAAGAAATAAAACTCAACTGTCTCAAAAAACAAAAAAAACCCTTAATTTTTTAATAATTAAATATTTAAAACAACACAAACCCAACTATTGTAGACACTACACAAGTTAGAAAGTTGTTCTAGGAAGTGACTTCTAGAGTATCTTATCGTGAATCAATCCTGGATAAAAATCCCTTGTTTGCATCTAAATCTTAATTCTTAAGTGCCTTCATATGAATGTAATTTAGTTAAAAGAAGTATACCATAAAACTAGCACACTTTTGTTAAAATTTTGTTATATTTTGGATTGGCCTAATAACAGATAAAAACCTGTAATGGCCATCTTCGGACCCAAAAAGAGCAGAAGGACCAAGTCCAAGGCCAACATCTAAAGCTCATATTTGTAGAAATACATGAACTATGCATATAAGAAAAACAGAAATAGTAAAGATGTATCTCACATAGAGATATAGGGCCAGAGAAAGAACATAACAAAATGGCAAGAGGACATAGAAGAGTCAATGAACAACAAAAATCAATTTTGGTTAGGAACATGATTAAATTTGGAAGCCAATGCAAACATGAGTCTGATGCAGAACATTGAGATTTGAAGCCATTAAATAATTCCAAATTGATTTGTAGAAGTTGAAGCAGAATAGAAAAAATAAGCCATAATGTCTAATTTTATACAGTTTGAAACGTAAATATCCTTCATATTTCACCCATCTTGGTTGCATACTGGCTTCGGCAACTGATTGGAAGTTTGGAACAATACAGTATTGATATATATATATATATATATATATATACAGGGCATTGTTATAATTTTTAGCCAGTTATCTCTGAAATAATAATAATAATAACAAAGACAATTTAATGCCAACCAGAAATCACCTATATGGCCTGATACCAGCCTTTGATCAGACCAATACATTCCAGTATGGTCCTCACATGCGAACTGATATTTGAAACCTTGAGCTGGATAGTATTTGAGCAAGTGAAATGGACTTGATTTAGCCAGGAATGTTTTTCACATTTCTCCATATAGATGTTATTAGGAATTTCATTACCAACTAAATTTTCTAATACTTAAAAAAGTCAAAGTGAAAAACATGGGAATCAGGTGAACATTATTACAAAGCTAAGCCAAAAGATATTATCTTGCAACGTCATTCCAAAATTGACTACAAGCTCTATCACAAAATTGCCAAAAACAAAATTCAAAAGCAACACACAAGTAGGATGAAAGGACATTATTTCTTTTTAGATTCTTTGCATTGGGTCAGATTCTACAGGATTAACAAACCTATGGAAACTTAAGGAATGATGGAAGGGAATAAAAAGAAAAGAGAGGGAAAGAAAATTGAAATGAAATAAAGAATAAACAAATAAATGAAAAAAATAGATATTCAAAATAAATAGAAGATAGAAGAGCCCAGATTCCAAATGAACAAATTCAAACTCAAAAGCGATCTTTCTGATTCTTGAAAAATAAGGAGCAAGGGGATTGATTGGGAAAGATTTCTTGTTCTTATTATAAGATTGTGATTTGATCCGGATATGTTTGGTAAAAAGAATAATCTTCCCATCCTTTGTAGAAAAATCTTCTGAGGAATTGGCCATGATATATCTGATCCATGCATAATATCATGAAAAATGGATACACCATATAATGACAGAAACAAAAAACTGCCAGAAAATCAAATGAAACAATCCAACTAGAATATTAACATTCACCTGTGTAACATTCGTTCGATCTAAGCAGTCAATACAATTTGTTCTCACAACTCCTGTCTGACCTGAAACTTTCTCACCTTTCTCATTCAAAAGAAAGTATCTGCATAATCAATAAATAATAAATTTTAAAAATTCATATATTATCAAATGTACATTTGAAAAGGTGAGCAACCAATCCCTCAAGCAGTTCCCACCAAAGTAAACGTTCATACTTATATAAGAGTAGAAAAGGTGCTGCACAGTACCACAATTACCAGTATATATACAAGAAAATGTTTAGCATGCTTCATAAAGTGAAGAACTTTGAAGTCAAAGAAGAGGAAAATGAATACAGCATCTAGAAAGAGAATCTATACCAGCAAAATTCTCAAAGTAATTTGATGACTACTCAAACAATGCCAGAGAAGCCAGGAAGGCTAGTGAATTTGAAATTAAAAGAGCATACTTTAGAGGTTTTTTGTACCCATTAAGCATCTGCCCAGATTCATGGTTTTAATGGATGGCTCAAGATATAATTTATAAGATCAATAAATGGGTTGGGATCAGCTAGAAACAATACGACAAGATAGGAATTGAATAAGGCAATAATATAAAATAAAAGTACATTAAATAAAAAATATAAAAACAAAATAAAATTAAGAAATAAAAGTATCTTATGTTAATCAATTCTTTTATCATCATAATTGACACTTCTTTTCAAAAAAAATGAAACTATAATATAAAAGATAAAAAATTGAAGAAAAACAACAATGAGAACAATAGAGAAAATCTTATTAAAAAAATTATGTCTATCCAAAAATAAACAGTAATCATATAGTACAAGAAATATTATTATAGTAAGTAATGATTATATATCACACAAATGATCTCAAACTCATCAGAGTTTATTTTTAAATATAATAATAAGCCCAATATAGCCATAATGCTTCTCTAATCACCATGCAAGTGAAGTGTAGGATAAAAGTAAAAAACACAAAGAAACAAATTGATTCCATATCTTGGTAGTATCCTCATTTCCTTAAGAAATTAAGAACTAGTCTCTATCCTTTTCTTTCTCTCCCTATACCTTTTATATTATATACTATATGATGATAAATGCCACAGTAGTATTTTTATGTATAGGTTCTTCAAATTAATAATGTTGATATGCATATGAACCCAATTAAGAATCTAATACCACATACTAATGAATTACGACCATCATTTTAGTGATAGTAGGCCTCAAGGATCACTATTTCGGGTATCGGACCCATTATGGTGATTGTCGGACAGGTAGGTGTTGATCAATACTAGTGTACCGACACATAGAACACCAGTATGTGCCGGTGTTTCAAATCAGAAGGAAAAAAGGAAGGGGCGGTGGAGGAATAGAGGAAGAAGGAGGCAAGAAGAAGTAGTGCCAACAGAGGAAGAGGACGAAGAAGGAAGAAGACAAAGCAATGGAGGAAGGAGGAGGGAGAAAATGGAGTGGAGAAGGAAGAAAAAGAAAAAGGAGTTGTGAAAGAGGAGGAGAAAGAAGAATGAAGAAGAGGAGGAGAAGAGGAGGGCATGTACTAGAGTCCCACGGCAACAGCAAACGGACAAGCAACATCCCTTGGCGACAGCGAATGGGAATGAGACATCCCACAGCAACAACAATGAATGGACGAGTGACGTCCCGTGACGGTGGCAATGGCATCGGCGACAGTAGTGTCATGCAAAATGGGTAGAAAGCCCTAATCGACGCGATGTGACACTTATTTAAGGATTTGGACTGAACCAACCAAAACGAGAATGGTCCACATATCGGGTCTACACTCAGACTAGTATGTACTATCTGTTTTGTACCATTTCATGCGATACAACAATCCTTGGTAGGTCTATTATAGGATAAGCATTAAATTTTCATTCATATGCTATTGATAACGTATCATGTTGCATTTAGGATTTTATATATTTTTGCACATGTTTTCTTCATACCTGGTAAAACACATTTTTATTCATTATTTAGCCTAAGTCTATCAAAATTTTAATTTTTCATTGACTACTTATTCAAAATTTAGGCTTTATGTTTATTTATAATAGATCTGATAGGTCTCATACCAGTCATTACCCATCCATACCGACACATGGTAGGAGTGATTTTAATCCATGCTTACAAGTGTAATATTGGCTTTTACATTGCAAGAGATCTTTGCATGTTCAATAATTTCATGAGATTTCTTAACTATTTTACTAATGCACTAAAAATAATGAGACAATTAGATATACTTAACATGGCTTAAAATCTCGATCAGATATTGATACCAATTGGTCATTGGTGATTGGACCACTAATGTAGTGTATTGAGCGTCCATTCCATATCCACCAAAAGAGAGAAAGAGAGAGGAGGTGGTAGAAATAAGTGATAGCAAAGAAGAGAAGGAGAAGAGGAAGCAGTGACAATGGAGGAGGAGGTTGCAAAGGAGAAAGAAAGAGAAAAGAGGAAAAGGAGATGATTGGAGGAAGAGAGAGAAAAAGAAGAAAGATAAGATACAACGGTTATCTTCTAAAAAAAGGAAAAAGAACAAAAGGTAGATCTGCTGCAGGTTGGTATCAGTCAAATTACCACCCAGTAACCCAGTATTGTTAGCTTACAAACAGTTAGCTTAACAAAAAGAAGAAAACCAACTTCCAAGGCTCGTCTACAAATTGACCAGTGGACCCATATTTTAACCGAGCTAGAAAAAAAGGTTAGAACAACTAACAGTGAACTGCGGAAGTATGCTTAACAATTTATAGAATAACATGATTATGAATCCTATCAACCTATCTGAACTTGGAATTTCCAGAATTGCACCAAGAAATTGCAATAAACGAACTGAGATTGACTGATCTTGACAATAGTAAACTTTGATAGGCCAATTTAGCTGAATGAAAAACGTAAAAAGGGACAAGAAAAAATATTTAAACATATAAGCAAAATATTGGCTGATTAGACAGATCCAGGTGGAATAAAAATTTAGTTCTGTTCTCCCAAAGCCCAGATGGTCAATTTCAACATCCAGTTTCTTGTGTTTTTTCCTTTTGGCCATAACCCTTCTTGCAAGGAACCTACTTTCTTAGTGTATGCTTGTAGTAACAAAGTGGTCCCTAAATACAAACAATTTAACTCCTAAATTAGCTATATGATTTCCAGGCATGGATAAATTCTGGTGATGAATCCATATTGTTAGTGCTCAAACTATCGTAAATTTATAACGTAAGTCTATTTTCCATACAAAATGTTACAACAATTGACTAAAAACAAGTTAAATGTTAAAAAAAATGAAACATAATTATTTTAAGTAATGCATAAAAATATACAACAAAGTAAATGGCATACCCATGCTTATTCAGGTAGTCCTCAATTTGATTATAAAGGAGTGAGAGACGCTCAAAATGTATATGGCCACAGATCTGGTGAAAGTCAAAATGTACATACCTGGAAATGGTATTGGATTTTAGCTACAAGAATTATACAGCACAATTGTATTATCATACATGTCATATTACCTAATGTCATCATTTCGAATGGTCTGCATTGCATTTGCAAATCTTTCACTCAGACGTCCCTCACTTCCATGCTGGTGATTGTGCAAAAATTAAGATAGCATGCACAAAATTTATATAATATTCAGAAAAGACATTTAGAGGAGATGTACACTATAAGGAATTCAGTATTCGATCACATCCACACAAACAAGTTTCAAGAAAACCCTGCCCCATAACAGTCTAAATTAAACTCCCACATTAAACCTAAAACAGAACATTCCAATTTCCACATCTTTTGCCATCTAAACACTCAGAAAAGAACATCCACTAGTCCTCCACAGACCAAATAAATACACAACCAAAAATCAAACCTGAAGCTTCACAAAATAAAATCCTCATATCAGTTGGAATCCAAAGAAAAAACTTAATATTCAGTCTATATTGGCAACTCACAGTTTTAAGTGTCAATTTGAATTCATGTTCTCTAATTTGCCATAATTTCATAATTTTTCATCAGTAGCATTCTTGAAACCTGACCAGATAACAATTGTTTTGTCAATCAAAGCACTTCAGGTTAGTTGGTTCAGTAATCAATCTAATTCTGTCTGACCCATAGATCACCATTTTCCCTAGACCAGTCCAAAACAGGTGGAATGTACCAGTCCGGGCATGAACCGGTACATGGATCGCCACCATTTCAGAAGGTCTGGTCCAATCCATTTAAAAAATAAAATAAAATATAAAAAGTTACTGCTTCAATTAAGGCTTGCAAATGTGAACCCTCTTCTCTGTGCATGGGGAGCACGGAATCACGAGCAGTCGCTGTCATCCACCACCACCTACCTCCCTGCTGTTGTCCTTTGCTGCTGCATAATGCCTCGCTGCCCACGGCATGCTGTTGACCATGGGTACACTTTCTCCTTCTCTTCTCCTCCTCATCCACCACTTCCTCTTCTTCCTCCTCCTTTCCCCACATCTTCCTCCACTGCTTCCTCTTTCTCCTTCTCTCTTCTCCTCCACCTCAACTTCTTCCCTCCTTTTCCTTCCTCCTCTTCCTCCACTGCAATATGTTCCTTCCTCTTCTCCTTCTTCTTCATATTCAAAACTCTGGTATGTACAAGTTTACATACCGATAAGGAACATATTGCCAAAAACTAACCTGATAGTCCTTGGTCTGACAAGGATACAAGTTTTAGTACCAATTGCCAAAAACTTATGTGATAGAACTACCAACCCAATTATTTGGAAATTTAGACCCATCTGACCCAATGTTAAACCCAAGTTATTAGTAATAGACACATCCAGCCTTATGAGCCATCACAATTCTTCTCTCATTTCCAATGTCAACTAGTTAGGTATGACTTCAAGAAGCCTGACAAGCTCTTAATAATGTTATGGTAATCTTATGACCTACAATTAACAAACCTAACAGTGTGAAGAGGAAAATCAGATTAGCACAAACGATAGCCACCTATCAAATAACAACTAATAGATGCACTCTACGACGGATACATAAATCGAGAATTCCTGTAGATTCTGTCAAATCCACCACATTCAAGATAAAAAAAAGGAAAACCAGACTACATGATTGTAGTCTGTCAACTTCTACATGTGCTTTCACAACTGAATGGTGACCACAATAAGATCCAAAATCTGCAAAAAGAATGTCATGTGTGCTATTGTAAACCACATTGCCAATGGGTGCAAGTGCAACTAATCCAACCCTGTACCAGTCCATATGAAAGTTTAAAAATACGACTATAAACTAATGGAGAAGTTGGGCACTACGATATGCATTTCCATCTACTGCATCACAAAATTTGAAGGCACAAGAGTGTGATCCATCAGATGTTGTGTTAGCCCACAACAGCAGGATCCCATTATGTGACTGGTTACCAGTAGGAAAAAAAAATTTTGAGTATTTGTAGCTCAATGGGGCCAGCAATCAACCAAGTATATAAATTCATCACCAGTGAGACTGAGTTTATTTATATGGACACCTAGGCTTTAGGACACAGGGTCATCTAAAGTTTGAGACCCAACCCCATCAGATGATGACCAACTCTTAATGAATTGATGAGTACACGATCCTCATTATGGCATCTCTGTTCCCACTGACATTATCCATTCTGGGTTCATGCTGACATCCACATTCTGGATTCACGCAACAGTCCCATGCCAACACAGTTCAATGGTATTAATGTATGCCATGATGCAAAATCCATTATGCTAACCTAAAACAGAAAAGAACTACTACTCTAACAAAGGCCTACTACTTTTAACAGAAAGATTAAGAATGCGATATTTAACTACAAAGCCAAACAGTTTGAGTTCATGTGGCACAGATTATCTTATTCTTTTACTGCATTTACAGATTTTTGACAAAAGAAAATTATTAAATATAAAATTATAAGACAACTATGTTACAGTAAGATTACCTTGTTGACAAGATCAACAGCTAAGACTGAACCATATTTATTACTCAAATCCAAGAAGTGTCGTTCAGCCACACGAGACTGTCAAATAGAAAAGATAGGATAATCAATGCAGATTTCATTTCATAGGCAACATAATATGATTACTTCTTCCTAGAGAGCTAAATGTAAAACAAACAGAAACATGGATATATAGCTCTAACCGCTTCCTCAGGCCTAACAATCTCAAACTTAGGTTTATATGTCAAATCAACAATCTGCTCCCATAGAAATGGCATGGACCCTCGAACCTACAAGCATGAGTTACAGTACAAATCTCAGAAAGTATGTAAAAAATTCAAATGGTATAAAATAAAAAATAAAGGACAGACAAATAAAACTAGCATATGAAGTAACTAGATAGCTGAAAACAAGTTCTTTTCCATGAAGAATTCTGCATAAGATACTAATTGATTAGCCACAAAGAAGAAAGCCTAACACCTAAGGCTAATCTTAAAAACTTTATCTTTAGACATGGAAATATCCTGGAGTTTCATGGCATTCTTGAGTTGAAAAAGAACCACATCAATTGTTTTTCATGCTTTTAGGTAGGGTTCGCTGTACCAACACATACCACTCGATATGAGCGGTTCATACTGGTCCGACAAGGGACCAGTACACAGATTTCCCTTTATTGGCCGGTATCATAACCTGACCCCCTATCGAGCGATACAGGGTTTTTATCGAGCAGTAACAGTCAAAATCTGACCGTTATCGACTTGTACCAGTCGATAACGATCGGATTTCGATCGTTACCGATCAAGGGCTGAGATCGCCCTATTTCAAACGGTCAAATTGACCGTTTGAACCACAGGAAAGGGTTTTTAATCCCTTTCCTCCCTCCTTTTTCAACTCATATCACTCTTTCAATCTCTTCGACTCTCTCAAACTCATTCTCACTCGCATCTCTCTCTTTCTCTCATTCTCACATTTTCACTCTTCTAAACTCAACAAAGCAACAATTTGTAGATTTGATCAAATTTGGGAAGATTAAGAGAAAGATCCCCCTTGATCAGAACATAGTGGAAAGAGCCAAACAACATCGAGTCGGACTGCTCAAGGAACTAGAGACACCTAACCATCACAGTTGTCTGCCCAGGGTGCAAAGGAAAAAGGGAAGGGGAAGGTAGTAGCATCAGCCGCATCGCTGGAAAGAATCAAGTCAGGCGACAAAACACCTTCTCAATCACATTCAACAACCTACTCAATCCAGAGACATGGCAGCGACATGGACAATAGTGCCTCAACCCACTCGGTCACTATTCTTTCCTAATTTAGATTATTTTCGCTAAAATTATACTAAATTTATATTTATTTCCAACTTAAAAACCCTACTCTAACTTTTGTTCTATTTTTCAAGTATTCTTGAAGCTATTTTCGATGTTTCTTGGGCATACCATCAGTACCCCTCGGTATATACCATTGGTCGGTGCATCGGTATGAACTAAAATTGCGAACCTTGCTTTTAGGATTGAGTGTAAGTACTGTTTTAATGTAATGCTTTTAAGATTGAGTGCAAGTGCTAAATGCAGTGAAAGGTACAACAGCACCACTTAAAGTACTGCAACTTCTGTACTCAACCAAGCTGCCTGAAAACAAACCTGAGGAAACATGTTCTCTTTGACCCAATTTAGTTTCACTTTAGAGTGGTTGGTTCATGCCAGACAGGAACTCATTTGTCAATCATAGTGGAATCCGATTCTGAGAACACCATTTGTATTTTGGAATAACAAACTGAGCCTCCATGGCATGCTGCAAATCTGGTTAATGACACCATTCATATCTTGGCTAATTTTTCTTATGTAATACTCTTCTGTACATTTAGGGAGAGTAATCAATGTACAAACTGACTAGCAATATTTGCTAGGACTACTGAGTCTTCTTTTGTTTAGGGAGGGGAAGGAATTCCCTCTTTTCAAAGGTTTTTGGTGTGCTGACCTCTAAAGCACAGGATGTACCCACTTTTTGAATTAATATAGCATCTTTCTTTTTGGAAAAAAAAAATCACTTTAGAGCAACTAAGACAAAAGAAACTTGAACTCACTTGGACAAAGGATGCTGTAAATCCATTTGATTGCAATATCTGTTCAGATTCAACAAAATTTGCAACATAGCCCTCCATATCGGCTCCTCTTCTCCACATCCGAGTACCTTCAAACGAAATATAGCTTTAACAATATATCATTTTATTGCAAGAGAACAAACTAAAATTTGAGAAAAGGTTGAGCCCATTGGATAATGTGATATGATTACTGCAATTTTATCTTTTCTTCTTGGTCAATTTGTTACAGTTCAAATAAAAATTCTAATTACAGTCTCGCTTATTATAAACAGCAAAAACCTGTTCTCCTTGTGCATCTACGTGCAATTAAGGTAACATCAACTACTTTTGGACCAATAGCTGCTTGGAAATTTTGGTAACCTGATACACAGTTAAGGCTACTGAAAGAAAATATAATAAGCTGCTTTAACCTTACAGTGTAAAATTAAAAAAACGATGATCAAGAAAATATCAGGATACTTCCTTGAATGATAGGTAGCACATATGAATCCAACTGCAGGAAGATTGTCGAAGTATTACCATTTGTTTGTTGAAAGGAACATGCTAAATCATTGAAGAATTAGTTAAGAATTACAAATTACCTTGTTATCAATGAGTGCTTCCAACATGTAGCTATTCCAAAGAAATCTAGGTTCTGCCTGCAAAATAGATTTATTAAAGTGACAAAAACAGCAAGTAAAATCTATTGTTGCTGACTGATATACCTAGAACAAAGCAATCAAATAGCATAGACTATAGAGTGTATATAGAGCATTCATATATACAAAAAAATTTAATAATATGTCACCATAAGGATTTATACACAACAAATATCTACCATTGCTGCTCACGAAAGACCAAAATAAAGATTATGATGAAGCCCAAGCATAAGTTATAGATTTAAAGATCATTTAAATTAAACAGATTAATTGTTTGACTGTTTGGCCCAAACATGTTTTTTTTCACACCAAAGAACCAATTTTTTGAATAGGCTTCTGTTGTCTGTTGTATACTGGTACATACTCTGCTCATACCAGGCAGTACACACATGACACAACAAATTTTAGTCAATGATTTAAAAAGGCACTTGGGCGCTCGCCTAGGCGCTCGGGCGAGGCGAGGCCCGAGCGCCTCGCTAAACTTCCAAGCGGCGCGCTTCAAAGAGGCGCCACCTGGGCGCTCGCCCAAGCCCAGGCGCTGGGCGCTTCGGGCGAGCGCCTGGGTTAAACCAGGCGACCGAACCAGGATTTTAGGTCTGGTTCGGTCTCCGGTGGTTAGTTGGTTCAATCGAACCAACTAAAACCGATATCTGCTGTCGCTGCCCAACCCTAACCCTGCTCGTTGCCGCTGCCGCTGTCGCCGCTCCCGCTGCTCGTCACTCCTGCTCCCGCTGCCGCTGCCTCCTTACACTCCCGCTCCCGCTGCCGCTGCCTCCTTACACTCCCGCTGCCGCTGCTGCTTCCTCTTTTCTCAATCAGCACCCCCTTACACTCCTCTTCCTTCTTCTCCTTCTGTATACTGTTAACAATATACTAATAATAGTATTTGTATTTATTAGATTAATAATATATTATTTTGATTTTAATACTATTAATTTTCTTAATTTAATAGCATATTTTTATTTAAAATTTTAAATAATTATATTTATTAATTATATTATATATTTTTATATTTTAGCACCTCGCTTCACTCGGGCGAGCGCCTAGCGCCTCGGGCGTTTTTGGACCTTAGCGCCTTTTGGCGCCTAGTGCTTTTTAAATCACTGATTTTAGTTCACGATCTCAGTTTTGATACACCAAATGGGATCATTCCAGGCTTAATCAGTTAGTAGCAATGACAACGACAACAAGCCATAATTTTATTATCTGAAGTCAGATACATATACCTTTTTTCTTTCTTATTGAGCTCTGTATATAGCAATATCCTTGGTTGAATCAAGGGCATTTAAATCTTTATTTGCAGCTTCTATTTTCTAGTAGCTTAATCAGCTAGTAACACTTACTGAAGAATTCACAAGGACACCCAATCAAGGAAGATGTTGAAATCCAGTTGACCTTGAAACTCAAGGACATCCTAAGCTCCTAGCTTCAATTCCAAGCACTTCTGAACTTTGATGATTCTAACCTCTTTGGCACATCTGAAGTTTGTCAATTTTTTCCCTTTGTTGTTGAGACAATTGTTGTGTCCATGGATTCAGATACTGGTCAGCATTGGATGTAACAAATATATTTAGTAATTACTAGTTACTCAATCGATCAGATTGATATTGGATCATATGATCGAATACTGGTCAGTCAGTAATTTTTTTAGTATTTTTCAGGTAACACAGGCAATATATTGGCCAGCTAGATTATGAGAACTGGTAGTTGACTGAGATTTACATTCTTGGTTAACTAATTGTTAAGAAATTGCATTGAATTGAATCTCTCGTTATTAAGTGCATTGGTTAACTAATTGTTAAGAGAGTGCATTGAATTGTAACTAATTGTTAAGTGTTTTTTGTTTTTTGTATTATTAGTGTTTGATACTAGTTTAATGGTGATCAAGGTGCTACTCACACCCTGTACTTATCATCTACCATGTTTCTAAATTCTAACTTTCTACTATGATATTTATTGATGATAGCATGAGATCATAGGAGAAGAAAACGATGCATCTTAATTCAGCATATTTCTTCACTTCAGGATTAAGCAAGATTGTTGAAAAATTGCAATATAATGTTCTTTACAATTCTGCAGTTCTAGGTGACAAAGAATGTTTAGAATACTATGTAGATCAGTTCAGACCTGGCCTAAATACGACCCATGGACCTTCAGGTTGGTTGCTAATTTGCACGTGGTCTTCAAGATCTCTAATTCTGATTACATGGAATGAAAAAGCAGGCTGTACATAGCCTGTGTAACTAATATGGTAGGAAAAGGCGTGTGATTAGTAGAGAAGGATTAGAAGAAGATGGAAATAGACCAGGTTGGCCAAGGTAAAAAACAGCTACTAATTCTTTCCCCTTTAATTCCCCAAATATAAAAGAAGTATTTACAGAACATCCATAGACTAAGAAACCATCCAAAAGACCATTCTCAATCATGACCCTTAGGATAGAAAATATTTCTAACTTATTACTTGAGCTAGCTAAGCTAAACAAAAATGTCCTAATGGCTAATTCAACTCAACTCCTAATAAAAAAACTAATAAATGCTCTTTACAGTGTCAAAAATCAATTTGCTAGAATATATATAACCAAATTGAGAGAGATCCAAATCATAATAAAGATTGTTAAAGGAACTACAGTAAAACTACATGAGCTGAAAACCATTGAAATTTGTAGGTTATATATCAGGGTTCAAACATCCAAACCTGTCTCCAAAGAGGAAGCAGCTTAGACTCATTGCCTAACTCATGTAACCTCTGTAAGCTGTAAGTAAATTACAAAACACAAGCATTACAAAACATCAAAACAAGATCTAGTGTGGCTTTGGTTGGTTAAAGTCTAAACTAAAAAAAGTTTGAAAAATTAAAATTACTATAATTAATATACTTAATATTTAATAAGACTAGTAAAAAAATTGCAGGACAAAGCGCTATTGTTGTATATATTGCATGAATGAGTTTTTTGGGGGGAAGCATAACCAGCATGGTGATCACTATCGTGAAAAGCAAATTTGTGGTTTAGCCCTTAAAAATATGAAAACCAAATCAATTTAGGATTTAGGACACCATAATTTCAGAACAGAAAATTTGTGATTCAGTTAATTGCAGTGTCAGTAGGAAATGACCATAATTCAACTAGTTGACCACTTAGTGGTAAAAATATTCAAATTATAATTTTCCTAGGGAGGCTCAAAAACCTCAAATGAAAACATACTTATTCATCTGAATCTGTACCAATATTCAATACATTAAGAAATCCATTTTACTAATGAAGCAAAAATACTATGTGTCCAAGAGTTAACCTGAAAGCAATCATCAAAATCCTGACACTAAAGAAACACCAAAGTAGACAATGAGGACACAAATAAGCTAAGTAAGAAGTATAAAACCATAGTTGAAAATAAAGAAGATTTACAGTATAATGCAAAAGATTAGGCGTATCCAAGACTTTGACATGGTTTAGACAAAAATAACAAAAGATGATTGCAACATTCTTGGAGACAAAGCATAAATTAGGATAAGATGAGAGAAAATCATTCAAGGTGGTTCAACTCATCTATATTTGAAAATAAAAGAATCTAAAAATGTATCGGGGATCAGCAAGGAACCTCAAAATTTTTGAAAGGTCCATTGCTTTGTTCCATGTTGTTAGATGAAATATTCCTACTAGGAGATAATTTAAATGAGGGCGAGCCTTGGTACAATGGTAAGGTTGCTACTTTGCGACCTGAGAGACCAAGGTTCGAGTCACAGAAATACAAATTAATCAACCCTTGACTTAACTTAGATACTTGGGCTACGTCACTAGGCTACATCACTATAAAGACTAACACCTCATTAAGACCTTAATGCCAACACAAGAGATGACATTCAAAAACTTATTAGGCAAAATAATCTCATTTGGGGGGTGTTCTAGATAGTGCATATCATTACCATTGGTTGTTATAGTTCATAGGATCTATCAGATTAATCAGAAAACCATCAAAGGTTGGCTTAGTGTCAAAGATTACTGTTAGAAATGTAAAATAGAATCCTCCACCTTTCTAAGGGTATATAGCACAAGAGGGATTGAACAAAGAAGAAACTGAAGAAATTCGTTTCAAACGTCCAATAAATTGGCCACCTCAATCTGAGATAACTGATATACAGCAAAAAATATTGTATCTCTGGTTTCTTTAACTTTGTTGATTGATGATTGGTGAGGTTCTTTGGATCATGACCAATCTGAGAAAAAGAGAAGAAAAATGAAGAGAAGACAAAAGAATGTGGAAACAGAGACATAAATTCATATGTAATATATTAATAGTTGGTAAATAGCATATGATAAAACAATCAAAAGGCACATAACATTGTGCAGAATAATCTTCATATTAAATAATAGCATATATAATGACACAAAACAAATAGAAAGCAACAATTTAAGACTCTAAAAGTCAAACACTATAAATATATAATAAATAGAATAAATTAGAGCATAAAATAAAATCATGAAAGCACATACAAAAAGTTAAATTTTTATGTAGTATCGAGTGATCACTTCATCAAATTTTCTAAATACTAATACAAATAAAAACAAACAACTTTAAACTCAAAAATATTTTTATACAAATTAATCAATAGTTTAAAACATTGAACAAAATAACCAAACATTTCCCCAGAAACCCAACTCTCCATATCATTCACATTCAACCTATCAGATCTGAATTTAATGTGCTATTATGAATTATCATGTTGTCAGTCCCAATTATCAAAATCTTGCATCCAAAAGAAATGGTCAGCTTACGATTGGCTCAGAACCCAATGACCTTCCACACCAAGTCGAAGGAAATAAAATAATAATAAGAAAGGTCAATCAAGGAAGTGGATAGTTGCCTCAGAACCCACAAGAGTTCCTTAATACAGACAAGTTTCTTTTTTGCCAATCAGTATCAACTATCAAGTATATACTCTTGGAATTAATAGGCCAATTATTGGCTGATAGCAATTATTCCAACCGATAACAGGCCAATTTTCTGCATTACGTCCAAAACAGGTTGGTCCAACCCAGTAAGGTCAACCAACGGATGGTATGTACCACCTGCTTCATACTGTTGCAAGTGGTACATCAAACCTTGAACTTGCTATCCTCTTCACTGAACCAGCACGACCAAGACACATGCTACCAATTCTGCTACCATCTAATTATATACAAACAGATCTGACACATACAAGTATACAAGACGAATTTTCCACAGGTTGCTAAGCCAAATTCCAAGAAAAACTTGGGTCCTCCTTGCATAACTTAAGCAAGAAGTTATTTGGTAAGCTATTTAAGTTAAGACAAAAAATTAAGCCTTGAACCATGGTAAGGTTGCTCATGTACAACCTAGATGGCTAGGGTGTAGGTCATTGAAATGGCTTCTCAGCAATGTAAAGACTAAATTGACCCTTTCCAGAAAATGCATTGGCAGGAGCCTAATGTATCAAGGCCTGCTGCTGAGGAGGGGCAATTGTCACCACCATGACCCTTGCTTGGGGAATGACAATTACAAGGACTCAAAGAAACACTAACTAAACTATCCTTGTTACTTCCAACTCCCAAAAATCCCACTTCAAAAAACATGAAAAAAGAGTGGAAAGGGAAAATCTTAGACAATTGGGAAAACTCTCAACCTTGTTATACTCAAATCAATGAACCACGCATGTCACCCATGTATTTTTTATCATAAAGTGAGATAATTTTGCACATTCTGTTTGTCACCAAAATTCCAATAGAATATACATTAATCAGGAATTGGTTTATCAAGTGATTCATAGGTGTGTCTTAAACTAGCTCTTTAAGTAGAAACAATATAAAAGAGATTAACATGTCAACAATATTACAAAGGAATTATTTTATCCAGCTCAAATAAAAAAGAAATTAACAGCCACATAAATAGAATTAGTTAAAAAGAATACTCACCAGAGTGTTAAATTGACATCATAGGAGAAGTACAGACCTGAAGTCCCCTCTGCAGCATTTAGAAGAACAGAGAACTCAGCTTCCATCTTTTTCTGTCAACATATATACTGACTAAGTTGAAGATATATAATGTAAATAAATCAAAGAAACTATAAAAATGTTTTCAACCTGTTCAGCAGAGGAATTATTCAGAGAATGATTGCATGGAAGAATTTGCATGCCTGAGACCCTGTAAATAGCATGCCCTAGGTAAGATCCAACACTTTCACGCTCCGTTATAACCAATAAGTATGTTCCTGCGGCATGCAAATTGAGTAACTTAAAGGGAATTTCTTAATGTGACAATTGCAAGTTAGAAAATAATTTTATAAAAAGAAGATTGCAGTTAATACAGAAAACAAGGGTGCAAGACATTATGAAAATATATCCATACGACTGTCTCCCAACAAAATAAGGAAGAAAATGAATTTTGCAAAAAGAGCATACAATAAATCATAGATTGATGTTACCAATGAACTGGTACATAAGATTGGTACTACCAGTTGTTATGCCAGGGTTTACCGCCTAGTTCAGGCCCTAAACCAGGCCTGAACTGGGTACTAAGTTCACCCGGGGTGTACAAATTCAAAAGAGGACTGTATAGCCCTCTTAATCTAGTCAAACACAAATTAAGTCATCAAGGATAGAAATAACTTTTGGGTTTACCTAATTTTGAAGAAATATCCCATCTTCAATTCCAACTTTCTCCTTTAGAATTTGAGCTTCTCTTTCAGCAAATTCTTCAACTTGCAAGATATTTGAGTGGGATTTGGAAGGGTTTGGGGTAGATTAGATGAGGGAAGAGGAGCGCGGGGAGGGCTTGCTGGTTCGGGGAAAAAGGGGTAAAAGAGGACAGAGGACTGTTAAGCCACCTTTTACGGCTCAAAAGATATCCATTCAGTTAGACCTAGTTCTATCCTTAATGACTTAATTATGGGTTCAATTAGACGAAGAGACTAAAGGGATTTCTACAAATCGTATATGATCACCACCCAAGAAGGGCTTCGTTCACAAAGATCAAACCCCAAATCATGCGGATCTAGGCTTAAGTAATATGTAGGAAACAATCATAATATAGGCCTTGTTTAGGATTCTGAATGGCCAAACCCATGTAACAGACCCTTGCCAGTGTACCATGTATCTGTATGACCAGCACGTGTTGGTCCAGCCAAGGACTGGCACAGGCCCAGTACCCGATATGTCAAACCATGTGAAAAAAATGAAGCCATTTCTAGACAAAATGAAGTGAACATTATCAGCAAGCAACATATGATCAAAACTAGAACAGTTTACCAATAAAAAGAAGAGGATCTCCAGTGATGGATTTGATCAGCACCTTCCATTACATGGTCATCAGAGACCTTTGAAGATTTGCAAGCAGCTAATGTCAAAAACAGTTTAGAAACTAACTAAGCAACTTATGCTCATAACATATGAGTTGGATTAATTACAACCACGGTTCTCAATTTCGATATGTACCGCCTAGTACGAGCGGTATGTCCCGGTCCGAAAGGATATTGGTACGCGGACCATCCTCTACCGGGCGATACTAGTGTTTTGATCGGTACCGAGGCATACCGACCAGTACCGCCCGAATTTCAACCGGTACAGAGGCATACCGATTGGTACGCCCTAACGTGGTAGGTGGAGGTGTTTTTAAGGTTTTATAGTATATCGTCGATACACCCTAGTATACCGACGGTACATACTGGTATGTATCGTACTGAGCAGAGCTCGGTATGTTGGTACAAACCGATATTCAAAACCCTAATTACAACCAAGGTTTTAATTTTTAAATACCTATCAGTGTTTCAGGTCAATAACCATCATATCAATTGAATGCCATAACTCAAAAAAATATTAAATAAAATCAGGTTCCACATCACGCATCTATCATTGATCAAGGGCCACAATTAAAACCATCAGTGACATTGCTCATGTTTAGCAATATACTACTATGCTCCAACATTCTTACCAGCTTTAGTCAACATGTGATCTGATCTAGAACTACGGCCAAGGTAACCATAATTGCTAAGGATGATTCATATTCTAAACAATAGTGAAAACAGTGAACATGATGGTGTTACATGACCAAGAATTTAAATTCAATTTATTGCTGCTTTCAAGAACCTACCTGACTGGAACAGTAACATTATACATACTGATACTGCCCGGTATCCTTAAATGAACTAAGAAAAATAAAAATTAATGGTGTTGTACTAGTATCTCGCTCAATAAATTCAATACCCATACTTGGTTGGACCAGTAAATATTGGTCCATTCTTCTTGATATTGTTGATCATTGAAATCTTGAGCATGACTACCACATTTGAAAGTAAAGATCAAGATAGCTGAAAAGGAATTTGTCCTTTACATTGACGTTAGCAGCAACAACAACAAAGCCGTAAGTCTCAACTATCTGGGGACCTAGCCATAGGATTAAATAATCCACATCTAAAGAAAAAAGACAGTAATGCAAGTTATATGACTGATCCATTATATAGCATGCATCAGGATATATTCAAATGTGCAGCATGATAAGGTATGCAAATATTGTAGTAAAAAGGATCTCCACTCAGTCATACGGGAATTGAAGTGCAAAGTTGAGCAGCAGATATAATGCTGTGTAAAGGGAAACTGCAAACGCCCGTTCAAAGGCTTAGTTTTTCGGGGGAAGCCCACCAAAGCAGGATTTCGGACAGTAGCGGGGGTGTGGAATCAAATAATTTAGTTCAAGCCGATGATAGCATGTCCCATTCCAGTCATGTACCGACATAATACAGCATGGCATCCTTGCTGACCAGCAGCACAAACCAATATTGTATCCAAGATCATACCTACCAAACAGCAAGGTCTGTCGTACCGAAGCGTACCGCCTGGTACGGACGGTATGTACCGGTCCGATAGGTTACCGGTATGCAGACCGCCCGCTACCGGACGGTACGCACCGGTTTCGACTGTAGCACTGTAGCACTGTAGCAGTGCACTGTAGCACTACTACAGTGCTCGGTACACTTGGGTGTATCACTCGGTACACCCGTACCATACCGTACCGAGCCCAGGTCAAAATATTGGTACGGTACGGTATTGCAAACCTTGCCAAACAAACCCCTTGATGTAACTGTGCTAGCAGAAAAACAAATCAAAACTCTCTGTAACTCAAATCAACAAAATGTATAGTGCTGTAAACAGTTCACATGATTGCATCCTACAATATCACAAAAAAAGTTTTAGCAGATTATTTGTTGATGTTGATATTGTCTGAAGTGGGTACTGAACTAGCTAAAAGTTGCTTTTAGACCAATGTTGGTCCTTTACAACTGGATGTATGATAGCCTAGTGAAGTTGTTTTTCAATAAATTAATAAGATATGTATATTTTTTGGTACTTTCTACCGTTCATTCTCCTGTTGGAAAAAAGAATGCACAATATATATTTTAAACTTCCATGAATTGCACTGATCTTGGCCCAAATTATTTTGCTAAATGAAATTCTTCGTTTCTGTTTATTCACTACATCTAATATTTCCCTTCTTCATATTGTCTTTCTTTTTTTTTTTGGCTAAAACACTAATTCAACAATCCCATCCAACTGGTCCCTCTAGGTCCCAGTCCTTTATGTCATTTTTGATCCAACACTGATCCTATCCCTGGAACATTCATTAAAACATGCAATGCTTTTAGCCGACAAGATTTGACCATGTGCTTTGCCATAAGCACATTTTCAAATCTCTGTGGCACTTGAGCTTCTATTAACTTCCTCATTAAAAACAATGTCCACTACCAGGCAAGAAGAACAATTGACACTAACTGGATATCCACACCAAGTATTCCTCAGACAGACATTAGAATCTAAGTTTTACAATTATTTTCTATTATGTCATCCTACACTGAAGAAAATATTATGAAATAATCAAATGCACATGACAAGAATAGCAAATAGTCAATGCTAGTGATGGTAATGCACATACCTACTAAAAGCTTAAGCATGCCAATCACACCAAAGATAGTACGAACATTTGGAGATTCCGTCGCACTGCATTTTGAAAGCTCACCTGTTCATAGCACGACATAAATGAAACAAGATGAACCTTTTCTTTATTAATTTAAACTTTAAAATTTGTAACTTCCTTAGTACAACCCAAGAGCCATTAAAAAATTTGACTAATTAGTGATACATAATAAGATCAAAATAATTCCAGTACTAATTAGTGATAAACAACTTGGTAAAAGAATCCTTGGATGGAAGAAAATTTACGACCACTTTTGCTATCAGAGATGATCTAGGCAGATGAATATAGAGAATTGGAGAAGCTACTGGACATCGAAGAGAACTGATAAAACTCAAATGCAGGGCCACAGTAATGGATGACACTTTTACTCAATCATGTAAGTTGACCCTAAATAAAATGACAATGCACAACATGATATACATGTGCACATATGGACATGGTTCACAATTTCATATAGTTACAATTGTAGCATAAATGTCATAGAGAATTGTACAGCATATATAGAAAGAAAGTTTTGATGAATACATTGGAGTAAAATGATAAATGCATCATGTTGAATGTGTTTTCAAGCCTATATAAAAACCTGTCCACATGTTGGAATCGAAAAAGAAAAAGAAAAAAGAGTTGAACATTAAGTGAAGTATGTCATTCAGTGAGTGATCTTCACCATTTCTTAGTCTACTCACTCTTTATTTCATATCATAGTGAGCAGTAATATGCTATATAAATCATATGGGGACCAAATTTTGATTCTTTCCGAGTAGGGAAAAGATCAAATAAAGAGGCAAACAGTTATTAAGTGATATGATGAATATCCTCTGCCAATCGAGACCTGACACATGGATCTGATAATGACAAAAAGCCAATGGTGCCTCCCACGTTAGCATAAATCATAATGGAAAGTAACAACTATATTAAAAATAATTAAAGGATATTTTCCCAACCTTATATGGTTAAGATGTCTAGACTTTATGTAAAATCCTCTTTGGGTACGAAATGAAACAAGTTTTGAGTCCATAAGAGTCCCTCAAACCACCTTGGTCTTTCAACCCTAACCTCTGGTACACACTAACTTCAATATTGGAAGGCCCTCACTTGGCATGCCCCTGGCACAAGGTTTGTAGGAAGCATCCAAGTCAAAATTTCAAGTCGAGGTCCAGACCAAGAGCCCGGCAAATCATCTACTTCAAGAGAACTTTATCTCAAGCTGAGCTTCCTCAGGAAGTTGGCTTGGATTTCCACCATCCGAGTTCTCATCAGATTTCCACATTGGGATTTGACCAGATATATTCATATATTAAAAGCAATAGGAATCAAAGATGAAAGCCAGGTCAGATCAATTTCTATGTGTCAGATTGTCAATCAAATTTGATACTAACAGTCAGATTTATAAATCTACTTGAATCTTAATTGAATCTTTATACTAATCATGTCTAGATTTAAATAATGTATCAATTTCTTGAGCAAGCATTAGTCACGTTTTATGGTGGTGCATTCAATTATTTAAGGACTCTAATTTACTTTGATTCTTACTCTACCATTGAAAGCACCAAAAGATGATTTGATAGGATGAATATCCATCTCAAGTACAAAGTCAGTAGGCTGGTTATTTTCCACCCAAAGTAGAAATAACTACAGCTATTATAACTATCTATGTTGGTTGCTTTTTCTAAATTTTATCCTTATCTACTATTCTAAACAGGTTAGCATGCATGAGATCAAGTCTGTAACAGCCATTACGACTCAGGTAAATCACTTGGAGAGACTTACAAAAGTATTGTTATAACAAGAGTACAGACTGTAATTTTAAGTTCTGAATTCCTCTATATTATTGCTCCGCAAGAGCATGATTGTTGTAGTAAAGAAGAAATATATCAGAATATACCATGTCTCACTTGGTTTACTTCCAGTAGTTTACATCGTTTAAGCTCTTGTTGCCACCAATCAAAGACACACAGCAGCAGTTTTCTCACAACATATATAACTTCATCGATGATTGAATGTCAAGAGTTTGCTATCTGTAAAATTTTCCTCACATCACATGGATAGTGAGGTATAATGGTCAAGCTACAGAACAGTTATACTATAACTAATCACTGTCTTCCCATATTACAAAGACTCATATGGGTTGTGTATTCATCAAAAGTGAAAAAGAATATTTCAAGTTTTCAACCATCACTGATGTGGGCATATATGCACACATAAGATGATAAGGGATTAAAAAAGGAAGTCCTGTTACCATGCTTATGCTATTTCAAACAATATTAGGGAGTGAAAATAAGGGAGTCAGCAGAACGACAGCAGGGCATCAAGAACAAACCTATTAAGTTAATTGATCCGTCAAAACGACTGATTGACAAAAATGACTCAGCAGTGCCATCGATTGGTTCAAGTATATACTTGTCTGGGAATTGCCATAACCTCAATCGTGTGTAAAGCTTCTTCTCAGGAGTGCCCTTATTTGTATCATTCATGACTGGATATGCTGGAAAGTAAAAGACAAGGCATAGACATCTCAAGTCATTTGGTTACACGAGGTCCAAAGACTCCAAACTAATTCAATAATAGCATAATCCATTGAAGAGGAAAATTAGTACATGAAGAAAGTAACACTAGAATAGCAATTCAACTCTGCATATATCAAACTGCAATTGCAACGACCTAGTCAGGGCAAACTATGAATCTGAAATTCCAACCCAAAATGCCTATCAATAAATACTGTTTGATGAATTAGCACATATAAATGAAAAAAATATACAATCAAGACTCCGATTTGCACTTCCATTGTTTCATGACTAAAGAAAAAATAAAACCACAACAAATATATGTACTTGATTGTTAATGTAGAGCATAAGTAATTGGAAATATTGGAGAATAAAATGGTGGCATTCAATAATAAAATAATGATAATGATCTTAAGTTTGAAGACACTTGAATCTAATATAAGTTACCAATCTCCAAGTCAATGCTATCATATTCCAAGGAAAGACATCAAATTTCAAAACCAAATTCTCATATTCTCAAACAAGTTCTAAGGCACCATAAATAATAGCATTCTGTAAATTGTGTCCATGTAAATTGAGGTCAATCATTAATTAGGGTTGTTGAGAGTCAAACTAATTAATAAGATAGGAGATAGTTGAGATATTATATGTATAAATCACCCATAAGATGAGAGAGGGAGGAAGTTTGGGAGGTGAATCATTGTAATTGAGCTTTTAGCTCTTTGCTATCCTAAAAACCGAAAAAGGAAGGTCTCTTTTCTTATATCTTAGATTTCCTCTCACCCACTTCCCCTTCTTGTTCCACATCATTTGCTATCAGAACCTTGCTATTCTCTTGGTCTACTTCCCTCTTCTTATGGGAAATAGAGAGGACAAAGGGCAATGTGGCAAAGGAATGATGGGACATGATAAAGATGAAAGGGATGAATAAATTGAAGCTCTACAAAGAGAAATTGAAGACCTTAGAATGCATCTTGAATGTCAAGAAGACCATGGCTCTAGAAGCTCAACACATGACTATGCAAGTGACAAGTCCAAGATTGTGAAACCCTTTGCATCTAAACAAGCTACAAGAGTGTCAATTATGGCGGGATTTCTTCATACAAACATCAATATCAAGATTGATTTGCTGGAGTTCCTTGGACGATTTCAACCTCAAAAGTTCTCAATTGGCTCAGTGACTATGAGAAATTATTTAAGTACAGGATGTTGTCAAATTCCAAAGAAAAATACTAAATTTCAAAATCAAGTTATCACGTTTCCAAAGAATCAAGTTGCATGACAGTTTTGGTTATAGACAGGCTCCATTGTTCATTATCTGACAGGGGCAGAAAAAAGTTCAGTGTGATAATATCTGATGTTGCACAATTTTGACATCGTTCAGTCTGATGTTGCATAATTTAAAAATGTTTTATAACTTGTCCTTGTAAATTGAGGTTATTAACTGAGATTGGTGAGAACTGAAGTATTATATTCTATAAAATGTAGTTGAGAAAATTGAGATCCTAAATGTACAATAGAGGAGAGGAGGGGAACCTGGGAGCAAACCTTGAATTAGCATATAAATCATTGTAAATGAGTTTTAAGCTCTTAGTTATCTGTTATCCTAGGAGAAGGAAAAAAGAAAGTTCTCTTTTCCCTTATCCCATTGCAGATAAATGCAAATTCACACTTCGAGAATTCAGACAGCAAACCCAAGAAAGTAAGAGAAGATAAATCCCTATAGACTAAAATCTAAGAGAGGAAGCAAGAAATTCTAGCAAACGTATTATTTCTTGATCACAAACATAAAGGTTCAGAGAGCGAACCCACAGAGAAGAACAGAAATCTCGACAAATCAGAGAGAGATCCCAACATAGACAGCATAAACCCAAGAGAGGGAAAATTTTGAATAACAACGAATTTCCGGCAAACATACTAGTTCTTGATCGCAAACAGAGAGACAAATCCCCAAGAATTCAGAGGTCCGACAAGAACCAGAATCAGACAAATCCCAATAAAATAAACCGTTAAAGATGGAAGATCAAAGGCCCGACAAGAGCAAGACTCAGAGACACATAAAGGTTCAGAAAGCGAACCCATATGGAAGAATAGAAATATCGAAAAATCAGAAAGATATCAGAAAAAAGACTGCGTAAACCCAAGAGAGGGAAAATTTTGAATAAGAACAAATCTCCGGCAAACAGACTATTTCTTGATCTTAAACAGGGAGACAAATCCCCAAGAATTCAGAGGTCCGACAAGAACGAGAATCAGACAAATACCAATAAAATAATCAGTAAATGATTGAAGATCAAAGGCCCGATAAGAGCAAGACTCAGACACGCACACACGATTTCCCGATCTTAAACAAGAAGGCAAATCCCCACTTCAAGAATTCAGAGAGATGACAAACCCCAAAAGAATTTGAACCTAAGAGAGGAGGAGATCAAGATCGAGGGTTCTTGATCGTTGGTTACCTCGACGGCAAGAGAAGACGAGGGCGCGGGGGGGGGGGGCTGGAGAGGAGGAGACGAGGGAAGGGGAAGGAGTATAAGTAGGGGCAGGAGAGGCGGAGGTGGAGGGATCTGAACGTGCGGGTTTCGCGGTGGGGACGGCCAGAGATCCGCGAATGGGAGCGTCCGCTGCGCAACGCCGCAGTCCGCTTCAACGGAACATGGGAACGACGAGGGGGCTGAATGAAGGTGAACAGCTCACCAAGTGGCGGTCGTGTCGTGTGGGTAGTCGGATGCCACGTAGATGTTCGAACAGGATTTCTTGGGCCATTTTCTGAAAAGGCCCCTAGCTTATTTCTTTTTAGTTTACGGTATTTTTTTGCATTTAAGAGCTCCGAACTAATTAATTATGTGATTGAAATTAGATTGGACGTGAAACCGATGAAAGCCTTAATGGATCAATTAATTATGTGATCGAAGGTTCTGAGTTTGTTGTAAACGCTTAGTGCACAAATTATGTAATCTTTGAATCTTCTAAAATGAAATTGATTGAAACGTATGTTGAATTATTTATCTAAAAAGAAACAAATATACAAATATAACATTAGGAGTTATGACTTCAACTAACACCTTGATTTCGAGTCTCAATCAATTACTGCCGCAAATAAAATGAAGCTATTACATTTGAAAAGAGAAATATGGGTAAATACTTTGGAAATCAGAGCAACGCTAATCGTAGAGAAACAGGGAAGTCGCAAATGTATTTTAAAGGACTCACATTCTCACGCCTTCCATTAACAACACAGGTGGGAACTGGGTACCTCTCTGCATGTCGAACAGGATCATACCTGGAACGGAAGTAGTTCACCTGAAAGCAACAATCACATGAAACAGTTGGACAGAATACCTTTCGAGGAAGTAAAAGAAACTTAGACTACCTCCTCATCCCTGTCCGTGAAGTTCATGAATCCATCATGGTGGTCACAAGGCATGAAACCAAAACTCATAGTCCGAAGAAGCTTTTCATCTGAATCATGGACTTCAGGCACTATAATTGCCGGACAGAAGGCAAGCTGCTCATTTACAGAACCCCAAAAAGAATCATCAGCAACGACTCGAACGATCCAAACCTTCCGCGATACCCAATAAAGAAGGAAGGATCAATGAGAACAGGTGCACGGATTAAACAAATCGGTAAAAGATCAGAACCAAAACAATGAACTCGAACGATTTACAGCGAAAGATCGAGAGAAAAAAACCAGGGAGACCAAAGATTCGACGATCATTCGACTTCCTTAGTTTGGGGAAGAAAAGAAGAATAGAAGATTAGCTTTGATCCCTCATGGGTGGACGGAGTTGATACCCTACCTTGTAAGGATCCATCGCAATGCCTAGTGGTTGCTTCCCTCGGACAAGAACGAGGAGGAGAGACGAACCCCGGTGTTGTCGATCGCCAGCTTCCCAAACGGGGCAGGCGAGTTCGTTAAATATGGTATCATGGGAACCGAGTCGAACACGCGCAGCAATGGGCCCACAAATGCGTGTCATCTTATAGTAGGCTTAGCACCCGTCTTCTATGTATATATGCAACTATCGAATCTGCTCATCTCAATTCACAGCAGCCGCCGTCTGTTGTGTTGGCTCGCGTGTACTGGATCCGCCGTGCTGTGCTCATCTCAAGTCACTCTGGGTCGAATCGAGCATGAGTTTGGTGAGTTGCGTGTCCTCGGTAGGACAATTCTGGCGGGGCCCACACTTAAAACGTGTCGATGAGCAGTAATCCCACTGGCACGTGTCAGTTTATAGTGGGATATGATCCGTCTTCTGTGCATGAATGCGAGTATCGGATTTGCCTGGTTTAATATACTATGTTCCAGTCCCGTGCGTTGGGTCGGACCGCGTGTAATTTGGCCGCGTTTCGCTTGTTAGTGGGCTCTTGCTTGCGTATTTTGTGTTGGCTCGCGCGTACTGGATCAGCTGTATTCACTTTGCGTTGAATTGGATATGGGTTTGGTGAGTTGTGTGTCCGGTAGGGTTCAGGATTTAAAATAAACAAGTGGGAGTATGAAATGAAATAAGGAGTCGATGAAGTAATCCATGGCATCACTCGACGTGGATGGAACCAAATATGGCAAAGTAATTACGTCCGTTGGATGTGCCATCCGTCGGTGATGCGATGATGATCATGGTGCTTTTAGCTCTTGGTTTTAAATGCGTTTAAGAGAGGAGGTTGTTTGATTAGGTAATATGTTGTTTTAAGTGTAATTAATGTCAGATAAATATATTGAGCAAATTATATTTTAACTCTGGTAATTAGTTATTTTTAGTATCTTAGTGTTTTCGAAAGTTATATTAGAATCCTTATCTTAGTGTTTTCAAAAATTATATTAGAATCCCGACACTTAAAAATAAAATATTTAATTTTTTTTTATTTTACTGATAGAAATATCATAAAGTTTTAGCATTGAATACGTGTCGACTCTATCTCATTGTAATTTATTACTGAGCATGTGTGATATTTCCATCAATAAAATCGACGGTACGTGAGTAAAATTGATATTAAATGTTTCAAGTATAAAAATCCTAATGTATCTTTTGAAAGTGTAAAGATCGAGATGCTAAGAGTAACTAATTATAGGGATAATATGTAATTAGCTTAAAAAAATTATAGTAGATCTATCAAATTATTAAATATTAATATATAAATAGATAAAAAAATAAAATGAGATAGAATCATATAAAATAGTATGAATATATTTTTCATATATTTATGTATATATATTATGATGAGATCATGTGTTTATGTATATATATTATGATGAGATGATGTGAGTCGATAACGCAACCAATATTTTTTGAATATGTAAGAGAATTTTATTGAATAATACAAAATAAATTCTTAGTGTCACGATTCACGATATCTGAAATACTTATGTTTAAATTAACTATAATACTTAAGTGTTTGAAATGGAATCATTACTCTAAAATAATTAAAGATAAATTAATAATAATATATTCATTAAATTCTTATATATTCTCTTCCCCTCTCAACTTGGGATTAAGTTTGGGGTGTTACACTTAATTTAACTAAAAATATTATTCCGTATACATAGAAAGCTTAATGATAGAAAAATATTGATGCATTCGAGTGTAGATATATGAACTATTCTCTTGGATCTGAATATTTCTTGTTTAATCAAAGATATCATGTCTAGTTATTAAAAAACTCAATAAAATCGATTCCAAATAATTTGAATATTTTGTTAATATTCACCCTCATATTCTTTTCAATCAATATCTATCTTTTAAGATAATAACATTTCAATCAAACTGAATTAACAACAAAACAGGAAGACGAAATTTAGAATTTTACTCGTACTCATTTAAAAAATGCATCAACTCTAGCAAAATTTGCAAGAGAATGAGCTTCTCCTGAGCACAAATCAAATCCTCAGGTGCTAGTATTTAGCCTAAAACACTCTTAACCATCCAAGGGAATATATATATATTAACCAGTGTTCTTTGCCTGAAGGGAATATATATATTAACCATCCCAAATGCAATGCAGTGGGCACAAGATGACATTGCTAGATCTGAAAGAAGCATCACATTCTAATTGCACTGCACTGTTTGAGTGTTTGGCTGCAGCCATTGGGAGGGAAAGTTGTCCACTGTGCAGGGAACACAGGCTCCTCCTAACACTTCCGAGTCCCAAAGCTTCTACTTTCCCTGGTCAGCTTTATATTCTGGTAAGATCTTTTATTGGTGCTTCTTCATTTAGTATATGAAGAGGTCTTCCCGTTCTCTTCCGCTCGTCAGCTTTATATATATATTCTTTTATTTGAGTAAAATTATAAAAACAAGCTTTTTCATTTTGAGATTTTGCATTCGATTGGTCGGTTCGCAAAATGAACCGATCCATAGTTTTATAGTATTTTTTTTATAGATTTATGATAATTTTTGGAGAGGTCATAAAGGGTAAGTAATATAGATTTCAAGTTTTTACATCTATTATTAATCATAAACTAGTAATAATATATATTTAAAATAAGCTAATTATATATTATTCTTATAGTTAGTTACCTTTAATATTTCGATTCTCTTCAAAAGTTACATTGAAATTATTATATTTACAAAAGTGAAACATTTAACCTGTTCTCCGATAAAACTTATTTTTACCCCTATGATATTATCTTTTTAATCGAGATCTTAATATTTTACTTACATAAATATAAAAATCTTAGTATAATTTTCAAAAATAAAAAATTAGGATACTAAAGATAACTAATTATAGGGGTAATATATAAATTAAGTTTGTAATATATTTTGAGATTTTGTTTCCCAATTAAAATATTTTTTGTAAAGGTTTTGAAAACACTACAATTATATTTAAAAATATTATAAACAGATCCATATGGTCGAAAGTAAATGATGAACCTTTTCTATCCAAAATATTTTTAATACTTTCCATCGATATATAAAAGGGTCTTTGAACATTTAAATTCATGAAATCAGAAAGTAATTGACGAAAGAATTATAGATCTATTTTTTGGCTTAGTTTAGATAACTATTTAAATAGTAGTGATTCTTAAAATAATTATGTTCAGGTTTTTCTCAATAAGATTCTGAGTTTTAATTAACATTACTATCCTTATATAATATTATTTAAACGAATATAGTAGTAAAAATATTATAGATGCTTAATTATCACTAATAATAATGCTTAGTGCAAAATTAACCTAAATATTCTAAACATTTCAAGGATAGATAGGTAAAAACAACTTTGAAGTTATGATTACCAGTTTGACATGAACAGTTGCTATGGCCAATGAATTCAAATCACCATATTGGCCCCACACCCCATCACATGCCATCCTCAACTAATAATGACCTAACTTTTCTCATAAAAAAAATTGATTCATTTAGTTGATGAATTGAAGTCAACAATAACAGTTTCATCTGATCCTGAAATGATTTTTTTTTTTATTTGTGATAATTAAAAATATTATTTTTGTTCTTTTTGGGATGCGTGAAACAATTTGATATGCACAGTTGAACTGCAGCTTTCCGACACGCTCCTTAGACGACCGGGACAGGGCATCAGACGGCTGTCAGTGAACGGTAAACATCGCTACCCTATGGGACCACCGAGCTACGGCCGTCTGATGGACCCCCGAATTCCCCTCACAGAAACCATTAAAGAAGGAAATGCCGAACCGTTGCGTGCGAACCCATGAGAATTCGAAACGCAACTAACCGTTGGAAGGTCGAGTGCGGTGTATCCGTCCAGATGAGATCCGACGGCTTTGATCTACCGGCCGTTGGCTTTGATCGCCTCCGGGGGAAGCATATCCGGACATCGGCCCCTTCTTCACGTCCAAAGGTTCCTTCTTTTCCCCCTCGACCCTCTCCTTTTTGTTCTCTTCCAAACCCCATCGGGGAGAGAGAGAGAGAGAGAGAGAGAGAGAGAGAGAGAGAGAGAGAGAGAGAGAGAGAGAGCGAGTTGTCGAGAGCGGGATCATTAGGTCGGCATCGATCTGCCCGATCCACGGGGGACGCAGCTTGGTTCAAGCCCTCGCCTCCCAATTGGAACTCACGGCGAGCTGAGGGCTGGGACCTCGGAGCCACGGATTCTACTCTGTCGATCGCAGCGGGGAGGGGAATTTGGAAGGTTCCCATTCGTTTCTTGATGATGGTTTTGTTGTTTCTTGGCGGATCGATCCGTGATTCTTCGAGCTGACTTGGTTTCTTGGTTTATCTTGTGGTTTCTTTTGGTTTCCAGGTGAGGGAAATGGATAGAGTTGACGAGAACAGCCGGGGCATGATGAAACCAGCGACTTTCCGAGGTTCTTGCTAGAATTCACTTCAAGATTCTGATGTTTGGATTCGAAATCTCAGCTGAAGATGACTCGATTCCTCCTTTTCCTTTTGCCGTCACAGATATGGGCGATCGAAGAGCGTTGAGGGATATAAGGAATTTGGTGGGAGCGCTACCGTATCCTTGTGCGATCAACAAGAGCGGATTGACAGAGTAATGCATAAAATTTCGATCTTGTCTTCGACTGATTGTTTTCTCCTTCCGATCTAATTTCTCTTGCACTCTTTCGATTCCACAGCAAGAGTAATTTGGATGATAAGAACCCATCGTTCGTAGCTCGACGGCCAGTGACAAGGTTGGTCTGAGACCGAGTTAATTTTTCTTTCCCATCCTCTTATTTTCCCTCGTCTGGCTTTAACCGGCTGCTGTGTTCGTTTCCTAGAAAATTTGCGGCTACATTGGCAAGCAAACCACAAGCTTATCGCCAGGTAATTTCGCGCGATTAAATGATCAAGAAATGTACTATTGTTACTCTACAGAGATGCTTAATTTTGTTTGTGGGACAGCATGAGCAAGTGGGAAACGAGAGCCAGTACGAGATGTTGCCACCATCTGTATCAAGTTCAACTGCTTTGGATAGTTCTATTGCCATTGATGGGGATAATTTTAGCTTGAGTGATGACATAGAGTTGCCCACGGTAGAAGAGATGGAAGAAATGGTGTGTCCCAAACTGCTTAGCGTCATTTGATGGGAAGAATTCTAGGTTCATGCAATTGCTATAAATGTACTTCATTTATGAGCCATTTTAATTGCAATTAATGTTGTAGGATAACTGCGATCTCAAGGAGGTCGAAATGGAGGATATCGTTGCTGAGACTGTTCCGGATATCGATAGCTGTGATTCAAATAACCCACTTGCGGTGGTTGAATATGTAGAAGAGATATACAACTTCTATAGACAAACCGAGGTGAAGTTTTACCCCCCCCCCCAGTAATACGAAAGTTACTTGCAGTGATTTATTTGAAACAATGCTAAATGCTAATTATTCTCACTTGAAAAAAGCTACTAATTGAATCATAGTACTTTTGCTGAAATGATTGCCATTACCTGACGTGCAATGAATGCATTCCTATACAGGTTACAGGTTGTGCGAGTCCCCAGTACATGTCCCACCAATTTGACATCAATGAAAAAATGAGAGCTATTCTCATCGACTGGCTTATAGAGGTGAACATGACATTGAATATATACTAGATTCTCAAGAATCATTATGTCATTGGTCACTAATTTTATATACTCTATGATTAGTCCTGAAACTTTCCTCCACAGGTGCACTACAAATTTGAGCTGATGGAGGAGACTCTCTTTCTAACTGTAAATATCATAGATCGGTTTTTAGCGAGACAAACCGTGGTAAGAAAGAAGCTTCAATTGGTGGGAGTTACAGCCATGCTTCTTGCTTGCAAGTACGAGGAAGTCTCTGTCCCGGTGGTAGAGGATCTAGTGCTCATCTCTGACCGAGCTTACACGAGGGATGAAATACTTGATATGGTAATAGTCTTTCTCATGCTTGTGTAGTCATGGTAGGCTGGCTGCCATAAATAAAACTCTGGAATAGCTGAACATTTGTTTTTCATTAATTTGATTTAACTTTTGCGAGCAGGAAAGGCTGATCCTCAATACATTGCAATTCAATATGTCTGTGCCAACTCCTTACGTTTTCATGAGAAGGTTTCTCAAGGCAGCTGACTCTGACAGAAAGGTAAGACTTTCTTTTGTTTGGGTGTTAACACACGTATGTATGTATTGAACACATGGATGACATAGTTTCGCAAATCCAGCAAGAGCTTCTGTCATTCTTCATCATAGAGCTTTGTCTGGTCGAGTACAAAATGCTCAAGTTCCGCCCTTCTCTGTTGGCTGCTGCTGCGATCTACACTGCTCAGTGTTCTCTTAGAGGGTTCAAGTATTGGACGAAAACTAGCGAGATGCACACTGCCTATTCAGAGGAGCAACTCCTGTGAGTTCCCGTCTGTTCATTTGATTCATCTCATTGTGTTCCTCCTGGATTCCAGTTCTAACATGTTTATTTCATTTCTTGATGGTCGTGTCTCAGCGAGTGCTCTCAGCTAATGGTGGATTTCCACCAGAAGGCTGGTCTGGGGAAGCTGACTGGGGTACACAGGAAGTACAGCACCTTCAAATATGGACACACAGCAAAATCAGCACCAGCTCTCTTTTTGATGAACACTGGTGGTCTCCAGTGCTAATTCTCCGCTGGCGAATCCTAACTTTAACATGACCGATTACATGATGAACCCAGTGCTGGGTGCAACAGAAGTTGCAGAAGCTGCAATCGAACTGTTGATGTGTTCATCCCATGAATTCTTCTCTTATTTTGACTATGGGAAGTCAGTTCAGCTGATAACTTTAAGTGCTTGTTCTGCTTTCTACATTTGATGTTGAGACTGTGCAAAGATTTCATTGCCGAATGGAAAAATAAGATAATTGGCTTTTGTAAAATGTCTTCGACTTTACAGATACATCTTGCTATTTTACTGCGAACAACAATTAGCAGGAAATCTGAACAAATGACCAAGTGATTTTAGGTTGCTTCTGATGAAATTTAGTTCTTGTTGCTCGTTTGTTTGGATTAGTTTTTGTTTGCTTTGTTCTGAGCTAATGAGTGGCCATTGATTGGATCGCGCGTCCCGCTTCTAAGAGAAATGGGTTCTCTCTCTCATATATATAAACACATATTTTGATAGAGAAGTAGAGAGAACAAACTTTTCTTTCTAAATTTATTTTTTCTTTCTCCAAAAACGGAGATATTCTGATAAATAAAATTAACACTTTTTTATTTCAATCCAAACAAGGAGACGGAAAGTGAGCTATTTTATTCTTTTCTCTTCCCTTTCATGTTCATGTTCCTCCTCTTCTTCCTACAAAGGAAATTATAATCATTAAGCTTTGGAAAAATAAAGAAATTTTAATTGTTAAGCTTTGGAACTATAAATTTAAGAGCGAATTTTTGAGAAAAATATCTTTTTTGGTTTTTCCTGAGAATTATCATATTTTCATAAATTTCTAACAGTATTCATTTTTATTTAATATTTGGAATACCCTTGATTTGATAGTCAACACCTATCCCTATCTTCATAGATGAGTTTAATTATAGTATTTTTTTAAATATATTATAGTATTTTCAGTAATATTAATATAGTATTTTTATATTTTGTTATGATATTTTTATATTTATATTATTTTTAATAATACTATAATATAGTATAAAATATTATGATCGGATCGGTTCACTCTATAGTTCTAAAGGTATTCCTGATATTAAACAAAAAGATACATTATTAGAGAATTATGAAAATAGGATAACTTTTCTTAATAAATCATCCTAAACTTGAAATAATTTGTGATAGCAAAGAATAAGCTTGCATATTTATTGTCTAAAAAGAAAGCTTTAATTTTTTTTTTCCCAAAAACAACCTTGCATGTTTGTCTGGGTATGTCCACCACGGTTTAACATTCGCGCAGCATCACATCTTTATGATTCGCACAAGGACCAACATCAGGGACGTTATAAGCGCGCGATCACATTTCTTTAGGATTCGCGCGTGGGTCTGCACCAAAGGCAAGAACCCAAGGAGATTGGACCGTCCCCTATAACTATCGGCCCATCACCACTCTCTCCCGTATTCTTGTCCACGGGGAGCGGGATGGAGAACGCTGCGGTTCTCAGGGAGTGGTTCGAGCGAGTCGATTCCAACCACTCCGGCAACATCACCGCCCTCCAGCTCCAGGTCCGTCTTCTCCCTCTGCGCTCTCTCCCCAAACCGCAATCGCCTCCTCCTTTTTCGCTTCTTTTTCGTACCCTAATCTTGATCCTGGATGAACCGCCGATCAGGGAGCACTCTCCGTCGGAAACCTCGACTTCTCCCTCTCCATCGTTCAGCAGATGATCAGGTCCTCATCTCGTCCCCTTTGGTTCTACTGCCTCGCTGGGACTTGGTATTGATGTTTCTTGATTTGCAGAATGTACGACTTCGATGGAAATGGGACTATGAACTTTGAAGGTGGGTTTGATCCATGCACGAGTAGAATTTCCTTTGCCTTTTTTTCTGAATTGATTAAACTGGTCATTTCCATGGGTAGAATTTTGTTTAGTTCCATGAGATGTTCTACTGCTTAGCATCTAATTTGGTGCTGCAGTGACCAACTCTGGGATCATGCTTAGTCATTTAATTATCAATTGATTCATAAAATCTTTAGGGACACATAAGTCAGTTGTGTTTTCAATGCTGATATGGTCTCACTTACAATTTATATGGCTTGTAAAGGGACACTTTGTAGTTTCATGGATGTAGATGACGACCCTTTGTAGTGCAAGAGTGAGAAAGGCTTTTTGGTGGTTGTTGGGTTCTTAGAATCAGGATCGAGTTTGATTGGTGTACAGTATGAATCGTAATGAATCTAATATGATTGCATATGTCACAATCAGATTGTTATGGATCAGAATAAAATATGTCCATAGTTGATCTGAATGAGAATCAGAGTTCTGTTACAATTTGTTGTTACCCCCAAATCAATACCTTGCAATTTTGCTCCATAGCTTACCACTATCAGATCAAATTCTATACTTATTTGATATATACATTTTAAAAGTATGTAAGACAATATATTTAAGTTGCTTTCGAACAAATAGGATTAATGTTGATCATATCTGGCCTAATTATTGGTTGGAGAATTGGATCGATCAGTTATAGGGTCAGATCCATATTCATGTTATCCTGAGTCAGATTTTGTATTCAATTGGGTCATATCTGATAAATTGACAAGGCTACTCAGAATTTGAGGATGTTAAATTTCACAAACTGCTGAATTTATTTTTTATATTCATATGTTGATAAGATGTTGCATATTTGAGTATGCTAAATTGTACAAACTACTGAATTTCTTTATTATATTCATATGTTGATAAGATGTTCCATAAGTTCCATGGTCTTGCTCACTTAATGTTGATATGACATATTGATGTTTGAAAAAGTTCCTTCATTAATTGAATCCATTATGTTTGTTTCGCAGAGTTTGTTGCACTTAACAAGTTTCTTCTCAAGGTTAGTTCTTCTATCAGTTGAGTTTACAAAAAAATTATGGTAGAATTTCTATGATGTGAAATTGGACAGGACATAAGGTTATATATCAGCAATCCTATGTTTTTGTTCGTGCTTTTTATTTCTATGTATCGTAACATGTATCGAACTTTTTTTGCTGATTTTTAGCATCATTAGCCAAAGAGGGACAGTATCTTGTGGAAAATATAGTTAAAACATTTTTTTTTCTAATTCTAATTATTAGCTTCCCTACATTGGCACGGTTTGATCTGAACTGTAGGACATACTTGACTCATCTAAGTAAACCATTCCTGTTTCTGATAAACCTTAGGAAAGGACTTCTAAATCAGATGGTTACCACTCGCCTAACTTGAAATAACAGTGTGTTTCAGTAGAGTTATTGGGCTAGATTACTAAATCATGAATTATATAAAATCATGTGTACTGGCCTTGTTTACTAATTAAAATTGTTTTGGAGTGGTTTACCACTTTCCTGCTCTACTAAAGAAGAACTTGTCCAATGCACACTCTCCCCAACGTGGGCTTTGAGGATAGTTAATTGATGCAGTTAAGCTACTTTGGCACCAAGGCTTGCCCTCTGGTTTCCTGCTTTACTAACTTTTCATCTTTTTACATTTCATATTCTTTTCTTTTACAATTAATGTGAATATATATATTTTTTGTAGTTTTGACTTGACAATGAATGTCATGTACTTCAATGACCGTTTTGAGTGCTATGGTTTCATTAATTTTCGTGAAAATCTCCAATTTAGTTCATGACAACAGATTATCAAATCAAAGTTTTAAGCCTTTGATTATGAAATGATAAACAACAATAAAATAAATCCACTAGTTTTTCTTCAATGGATCTTCATTTATTGAATCAAAATTGGGTCTATTATTAGAAACCTTGATGTTGCTATTTATTCGATATTTTCTTTACTACTAATAAGTGAGCATAATTTATTGTTATTTTGGGCTAAATTATCTTGTCTAGGCTGCATATCTAACAGAAGATGTACTGTGTCTCAAATATGCCTCATGACGTTTTTGTGTATTATTTGGGAACATCATAAAGTATTTTTGTTGGCTTTGGTGCTTCTGTGTTGATTGATATTGTTTCAAATCTCTTGTAGGTCCAAAATTTATTCACAGTTCTTGAAAGGTATTGTACTTACCCTTCTACATGCTGTTCCCTTTTCAGTACTGTGGTTGCCAAAGCCTTAACTGGCCATGCTATAATTTTTTCAGTCACATTGTAATAATATTGCAAGCTGCTTTGATTCTCCTATATCTCTTATTGGGTCCATTAATTTGCTGCAAAATACTAGCCTTTTTTAGAAGAAAAGTTTATAGCTTTTTTTCTGTACTTGTCAGGTTCTTTATACTGTGGTGAATAAGTAATATGGTTTTAAGTACAATAAGGTATGAGGAACTGTGGTAACCTATACATATGTTCTTTGAGCTGTTTTAGGTGCAAAAATTGAAATTCAGTTCTTTAATCAAATGATCAATAATGGAAAAAACTCTTAAATGGCTTGTTCCAGTAAATTTCTTTTGGGTTTTAGATGTTTCCGTGTTGGAAGGTAAAAGAGCTTCCATGTACAAGACAACAAGGTTGAGAACTTAGAGGGAAAATAAAAAAATCATTTCGCACTCTATGTTTTTAGGCATTTGATGCAGTGCATAATGAGCATTGAATGCTCCCAAGTTCCAAGATAATACATTCCAAGTTCAATCCTATCAAGTTTCAAGAAAATGGTTTGTATCTTGAGATAATTATGAAAATTCAAAACCATCAAAGTACAATGCACCATGAATTTAATATGTATTGTAATTTGTGCTTGATTTTTAGCAAATTATGACTTATGAATTAGGTGGCTGAGGGATTCAATGTATAAGGGATCTATAAAAGGGGAAAGAAGAAAGATTGGTGGGGCATTCTAGTTTTTGAAACCTTATCAAACTTTTGTATTTTGAGTTATTAGCTCTTAGTATCTTTTGAAATAAAGAGAGTTCTCTTTGTCCTCCTATATCTCACTTCATTTCTCACTCTCTCCTCTCGTTTATTTGTTTCACATCATTTGGTATTAGAGCCTTGCTACGCTCTTGGAGTACTTCATTCTTATGGTAACTAGAAAGGGCAGAGGGCGATGTGGCGAAAGAATGATGCAACCAAATAGAGATGAAAGGGATGCAAAAATTGAAGCACTAAGTTGATAAGTTAAAGAGCTTACCATGTGCCTCAAACATTAAGAAACCCATGACTGTAGAGGCTTAAGCTATGGTTATGCAGGTGATGGATTCGAAGATATAAATCCCCTTACATCTAAATAAGTTGTAGGAGACTTATCCATGGAGAGTTTTTTTCATGCAAATGACAACATCAAGGTTGACTTGCTGGAGTTCCTTGGTCGACTTCAACCTGAAGAGTTTCTTCATTGGCTTAGTACCGTTGAGAAATTCTTTGAGTACAAGAAGATACCCGAAGACCGAAAAGAAAAATAAATTGCTATAGGCTTTAAGGTTATGCTTCAATCTGGTGGGACAAGGTCCAAGAGATGCGCCTTTGGAAAGAGAAGATGAAGATTTCATCTTGGGAGAAGATGAAATCTTGATTCTGTGAGATTTCTTCCATTTGATTATGTTCAAACTCTTTTTTCACAATATAACAATCTTCAGCAAGGTAGCAAAACCGTCATCGACTACACTGAAGAATTTTACAAGTTGATGACCTGAAATAACACTTAAGAGACAAAAGAACAACTTGTTGCAAGATATGTCGATGGCCTACGAGTTATGATTCGAGATGAAGTGGAGATGTAACGACTATGGAAGTTATTTGATGCTTATCAATTAGCGCTAAAAGTTGAAGCAAAACTTGCTAAAAGTGGAGCAAAGAGGCATTCTAATGTTCCTCTACATTCCTCTTCTAAAGCTAACTCTGCTCGTTACAATGCTCGTGGAACAAAAGCTAGCGGAATCATTAAAAATGCATTCAAACTAATTCCTACCAACTATGGAGGACAATCTAGTCGCATCAGTCACTTTCCAACTTGCTTTAAATGTAAACAAGTAGGACACTGCATGAATGAGTGCCCAAATAGACAAGCCGATGCACGAGTCAACTTTGCCGAAGAAGAAGATGCCAATGAACAACTTGAAGATATTGGAAAACCAATATATGATGAATACCCCGAGGAGGCTTCTGAAGAAATTGCAGTTGAAGAAGATGAATGCTTGGTAATCCATAGAGCGCTTGCTACTCCAAGAGATGATTCTAATAAAGAATTGTTACAGAATAATATTTTCAAGACATGCTGCAAATCTCAAGACAAAGTTTGTTCCTCTTGTTATTGATATTGGCAGTTGTGAGAACATTGTGTCTCAAGATATGGTAGACAAACTCAGGCTTAAGACAGAACCACATCCTTAAACATATTAGATTACATGGTTCAAGAAAGGCAACGAGGTACGAGTTACTTAATCGATACTTGGTTTCTTTTTCGATGGGAAAAAATTATAAAGATGATGTGTGGTGTGATATAGTATCAATGAATGTTAGCCATATTCTCTTGGGGAGACCATGGCAATCTGATTGTTGTGCTATCCATGATGGTAGGAAGAACACCTATACTTTTAAATTCAATGGAGTTAGAATTGTGCTTTTGTCATGCAAAAAAGAATTTACTCCCAAGCCTTTAACCCAAAGGCAGGGAAACAACTTCCTTACTTTAAATAAGTTGACAAGAAAAAGCAAAGAAGGTGGAGTTGTATTTATGTTAGGTGCTAAAGAATGCATGCAGCCCATAGAATTTCTTGGTAAAGTAGAAGCAATTTTGGAGGAATTCAAAGACATCTGCTCTGAAGAACTTCCTAGTGGTTTGCCTCCTCTTTGAGACATTCAACATCGAATCAATCTAACTCTAGGAGCAATCATGCCAAACAAATCTCACTACCGAATGATTCCAAAAGAATATGAAGAGTTGAATAAACAAGTTATGGATCTACTGCACAAGGGTTATATTGGGGAAAGTTTAAGCCCATGCGTCGTTTTAGCTCTATTGACTCCAAAGAAGGATGGAACTTGGCGGATGTGTGTCGACAATCGATCTATCAATCGGATTACCATCAAGTATAGATATTCTATTCCACGTGTGGGGGATATGTTTGATATGCTTGCTGGTGCTGAACCAGGATATCAATTTTTTTCTAAAATTGATCTTCGAAGTGGTTATCCCAAATCCGTATTAAACCATGAAATGAATGGAAAATTGCATCCAAGACTCGAGAAGGTTTATATGAACGACTAGTTATGTCATTTGGACTTTCAAATGCTCCGAGCACCTTCATGTGGGTAATGAATCAAATTCCACGTCCTTACATTGGGAAGTTTGTTGTTTACTTTGATGATATGATTATTTATAGTCGCAATAAACTTGATCATATTGAACATTTGAGAACTATCCTATCAACCTTGAAGGTAAAAAAGCTATATGTAAATCTTAAGAAGTGCTCTTTCATGGCCTCTAGCCTAGCTTTTCTAGGCTTCATCTTAACCCTTGCAGGTATCCAAGTGGATTCTGAGAAGACTAAAGCTATCCATACTTAGCCACCACCAACATCCCTACAAGATGTTTGGAGTTTTCATGGGTCGGCATCCTTTTATCGTCGATTTATTCGAAATTTCAGTACTATTGCAACTCCTTTAACTGATTGCATAAATAAAGAAGTATTTCAATGGACACCGGAGGCAAACAATAGTTTTGAACTACTAAAGGTGAAATTATCCACTGCTCTTGTTCTTACATTATCGGATTTTCTAAAATATTTGAAGTTGATTGTGATGCCTCTCATGTGGGTATGGGTGGAGTACTTAGCCAAGAAGGGCATCCACTTGGATTCTTTAGTGAAAAGCTGAACAATACAAGAAAGAACTATTCAACCTATGATATTGAATTTTATGCTATTGTTCAAGGCTCCAAGCACAGTAATATTAGAGACCTTATTTAATCAAAAGAGGATCTATCTTAAATTTTGATCATGAAGCTCTTAAACATACAAATTCTCAAGCAAATCATAATAGGTGACATGCAAGATGGGTGATATTTTTACAAGAGTATACTTTTGTCTTGAAGCATAATAATGGAATATGTAAGAAGGTTGCAGATGCACTTTATCGACGATAGACACTTCTTAATAGTTAATACTATGTGTGCCCAACTAAAAGGATTTGATGCAATAAGAAGTACTTACTCTGGTGATGAAGATTTTGGAGAAACATAGGAGTTATGCACGAAGAGTCATCATGAAGATTATGTTATTGAAGATGGTTTTTTCTTTTGTGGAATTCAACTTTGTATTTCCAAATGTTCTCTAAAATAGTATATTATCTAAGAACTACACTTTAGTGGATTAGAAGGTCATTTTGGGAGAGATAAAATAGTATTTCTCATCAAAGCGAAATATTTTTGGCCTACAATCTACCGAGATGTTACACGTTATGTCATTTTGGGACAGACAAAATAGTATTTCTCATCAAAGCGAAATATTTTTGGCCTACAATCTATCGAGATGTTACACGTTATGTGAAAAGATGCAGAATATGCCAAACTTCAAAAAGGCAAACTCAGAATCTCAGTGCATATTCTTTTTTACCAATTCCTAATGCTCCCTGGGAAGACACTAGTATGGATTTCGTGATTGGTCTATCGAAAACTCAAAGAGGTACAAATTCTATCTTTGTTGTTGTTGATCAATTTTTCAAAATGGCACATTTTATTCCGTGCAAAAAGACTATGGATGCTTCTTATATTGCTAACCTTTATTTCAATGATGTGGTCAAACTTCATGGAATTCCTAAATCTATCACGTCAGATAAAGATATTAAATTTCTTACTCATTTTTGGAGAAGTTTAAATAAGAAATTTGGCACCAACCTATTATATAGGAGTGCGTATCATCTTCAAACAAATGGATAAACTGAGGTTTTCAATAGAACCTTGGGCAATCTGCTACGATGCTTTGCTGCAAAAAGACTAAAACAATGGGATCTCATGCTACCTCGTGCTGAATTTGCTTCTAACTCTATGGTTAATCGTTCTACGAGCAAGAGTCTATTTTAAATTGTTTATGGTCGTATTTCACCTCATTATCTTGATCTTGTTAAGGTATCTGAATCACCTTTATCAAGTTCAAAGGGAGAGGATTTTGTTATTATCATGACAAAAATTTATGAAGAAGTAAATAAGAAGCTTGAAGCTATTAACCAAGTTTACAAAGAAAAGGCCAACAAGCATCGTTGTGTGCAGATCTTTGAAGAACAAGATTTTGTTCGGGTCTTCTTGAAAAAAGAATGTTTTCCGGCAGGAACTTACAGTAAACTCAAAGAGAAGAAAATTGTTCCTGCCGAGTTCTCAAGAGAATTAATGACAATGCTTATAAGATTGAACTTCCTCCTAACGTTCGCACTCACTCACATGGGGAGGATGATGCAGTGCATAGTGAGTTCCTAAGTTCCAAGACAATGAATTCCAAGCTCAACCCTATCAAATTTGAAGAAAATGGTTCATATCTTGAGATAATTATGAAAATTCAAAATCACCAAAGTACAATGCACCATGAATTTAATATGTATTGTAATTTGTGCTTGACTTTTAGTAAATTATGATTCATTAATTAGGTGGTTGAGGGATTCAATGTACAAGGGATCTATAGAAGGGGAAGGAAGTAAGATTGGTGGAGCATTCTAGTTTTTGAAACCCTATCAAGCTTTTGTGTTTCGAGCTATTAGCTCTTAGTGTCTCTTGAAATAGAGAGAGTGCTCTTTGTCCTCCCATATCTAACTTCTTTTCTCACCCTCTCCTTCTCTCTTCCTATTTGTTTCACATGAATATTATAATTTACTGTCTCATTTATTGATAATGACACTTCATATTTCATATTTTCCAACACATAGGGATGGTTATGCAATTATAAAGACTTTAAATGTTATTGTTTGTATTGAAGATTGAATTATGATTAATGAAACAAAGAATAGAACTATTTTATTTTATTTTTTGTATCCGTACTTCATGGTCAACTACTCGTCTTATTTTTCTTTTCTTGCTTGGACTTATAGGGGCCGTGGATATCTCAATCCTGATGATGTCTACGAGGTTTGTTCTTGTGAATCTCCTAATCAGAGTGTCATTCTTTTTATATGCATCTAATGTTGTCTTAAAACTTTCTATGAATCTATAGCATGTATGCTTCTTTTCTTTTTGCTCAGGAAATAGTAATCAGTTTTTGAAAATCTTCTTTTTTCCTTCTTGAGTTATGTTGATTTATCGTGGAGTTGTAACTTAGCTTCTTTCCTAATGTCCTGACTATCAGGCAACTTACTTCTGTGTTCATGTATACAAACTTTTCTTAATAATTTCATAGTTTTATGTTTGAAATTGTTACAGGCATCCTCTGCTATTTGACATGATAATTTTCAGAAATCAAGGTTAAATAAGTTTCAAGATACAAAATTTGGATTGTGTTTGTTGTCACTTATGAGTTCTGTTGTTTCCCTTTCACTCATCAATTAAATGACAGACATTTATATCCCATAACCTTAGTGACATGTTTGAAGGGCATTGTTTCGACCTCATCACTAAGTTGCTACTTCGTTTCAACCTCATTACCAAGTTGTACTATTGTGGTTATTTAATTACTACCTGAATTCAGTTTCAATTAGCAGTTACCTTAGTAAATGCTGGGGTTAACTTGCAAGTCGTAGATTTTAATTTTTTTTGTATTACCATGACAGTTCTCAATGGCAGGAATTTTTTTTCAAATAGTTGGGATTTACGGTATTGTTAGCTTTTATTTATGGATATTATTTTGAGAAAGATCCTCTACTCTACATCATGCTTTTGGTTAAATAACAACCAGACATGTTTCTCTTGCTTAAGTTTAACAAAATAGAGTGGACACCAGGATCAAAATAAAAATAAAGCATACAATGATGAGTCCCTGCTACATTCACAAGATAGTCTTGATCATGTTATTCTCCATATGGCCAAAGGTATACCTACTTTTGGAATTTACGTGGAGGAAACAGATTGGAAAATAGTTTTAGTGTGATTGATCAATAAAGATGTTATATGACCAATAAAATTTATGTTTTAAATTTTAATATTAAATTTTCAAATCTCAAAACCTCTTACATATTATCAGTAATGCAATGAGTGAAGATTAACACTGTTCATGACCATTCTCTGCAGTTATTTACACTTTCATCAGCATGCTATTTTAGCATTATATTTCATTTATCTCTTGAGTTGTTTTCATCTTGAAACAATGTATATTTTGTTGGTTGTTTGTTATCATTTGTTTGAAACATTCTTGTAGGGACTTGTCAGACTTGGCTTCTCCCTCGATTCACCTTCTTTTTTAACAGTCTGTGAGGTACAAAACATGCTTTATTTAACATCTTTGAATGGTTGAGGAGATTTTCAGTTAACATTTTTTGACACCAAATACTTTTTCACTTCTTTTTTAACAGTCTGTGATGTACAAAACGTGCTTTATTTAACATCTCTGATTGGTTTTGGAGATTTTCAGTTAATATTTTTTGACACCAAATTTGTAGACAGTCTTAGGTGTGTAGGTTCTTAAGGAGCATCATGTCTAGTTTGAGCCACTGATGTGAAATTTTGTTGTTGATATTTTGTCGCTGATATTTTGTTGCCATATATATTTTTTATGTTATATATATTTTTATATTACTTACTTTCTGCTTGATCATTTGTTTCAGAGCTTTGATAAGAACAAGAAGGGAATGGTTAGGTTGGATGAGTTCATCTCGCTTTGTATATTTGTACAGTCAGCTCGGTATGCATACTCTTGTAACTGTTATGAATTTAAGTAGTTTGATAATCTTTTTAGCATTAGTAAAGTTGTTTTTTCTTGAGCAAAAAAAAGTTTGTCCTGCTTATTTGGTATACCAAATTATGAATCAATTCTGGAATATTAATGATAGCATGACTTATTTAATTTGGCAAATATATATATATATTTTACTGTTTTGGTGCATGTAAAGTTCCAATATGCTCACTGCCTGTCTTTGCTTAATGTCATAATGGAGATAACCAGTTGACTATCATGTATGTTGAACTTGCATAATGGAAAACTCATGAACTTGGTATGTACAGTACATTTGTACCTAGATACGATGTCCAAAATTTGAAATGTGTTAAATCCTGGCAACTACAAACAAAAAATTATGTATGATAACATATATATGTATATATATGACAATTTTTAAGACCTAGAGATGTTATTTAAATCTGAGTTCCAAGCATAAATGGTTAATGTTGTTGTTTCACATTAGCCATTTGGAGTATAAGAATCTTGCTGAAGGAATGTTGTTGCATTATATTTAACATGATTGTTTGTATGCATGTGTTGTCTATGAATCAAATCACAAGTTCTGTGCCTGTTTTCTTCCATTTGAAACAAATTTGAAAGATAAATTGGAGCTACAATGAACTTATGCTATAAAGTAACATAAGAATAAAATTGAAAATTTAATGGCACTGAAGTTGTTGAATCGATAAAGCTAAATGGTGGGAGAGATTTATGTTGTTAACTTGAAATGGTTTGGCTTATGGATTGTTATCTGGGTTGAACTTGTATACCCGGTATCATAGTATTCTTTTATTGATGAATTAACATAATTAACACTAAGGAATATTACTGTGCCAAGGACTAACATGCACAATGAAGGATATGAGGAACTATAGCATGCACCAAGAGAATTTACAATATTAGAGGGGGCAAATATATTGAGGAACATAGACACTAATATGGATAATGATGGCAAGAAAAACAAAAGATACTCTAGTGTCATGTATACAATAAGTATGAAATAACTTATATAAATAATGTATATATTAAGCAACTAATTTCCCAGAAAAAAATTTGAGTGATTTCTACACAGACAATAAATATTTGAGAAACTAGTTAATAAGTAAAAAATTATTAAAAGCTGAATTTGAGAGACCAATGTGCAGAAAACTCAAATTGGCTTTTTGGGGCAGGGGGTGAGGTTATTACTTGAATCACGTACTTTTGGAACAACTAATGCAAAAAAAAAAAAAGAAAGAAAAACTGAGAGTGGTTGGTTGAATTTGAAGTCATTAGTAAGTTGAGGTACTAATGTGCAAAACAATCAAAAAAATGAAATGGAGAGGTATTACTATACAAAACAAATTTCTGAAGAACAGACTACCATTGGTGAATCTGAAGTTAAAAGCCATTTGAAGCCTGAACCTTCACAAATATATATATATATATATATATATATATATATTTGATGATTCATTTTTTGATACTGTTCCACCTCAAGAACCAAGTGGAAGTAAACAATATCCTCAATTCTATGTTGCTATGTTGCCTTATGAAACAAGCGAAAAATATATACCATATAAAAATATTGCATCTGGCAGACTGCAAAGTGATTGGCAGAATTGAGACTATAGAGTTTCATTCTGCTTTTAATAGAAATGATCATTTGTTAGAGAGAGCAGGTTAACCTAGATATGTGCATGATTGATTATTATTCGTTAGTCTGGTTCATTTGAAAGAACTGTTTCTCAATTTTAATGTTGATGTCTTCTTTTCTAAAATAACTCTCATCATCTAATGTCAGCTGTTAAAGCTTCCAGGGTCTAGTGGTACTCTCTGTGCTTCTTTCTAATTAGATGGGACTCTTTTGTGTGTGCTCCATCAGTACGAGGTTTTGCTATACGGTTATAGCATGTGGAGTGGCATTTTATATCTTGCAGGTCAGCTAATTCATTTGTTTTCTGTTGCAGTAATTTGTTTAACTCCTTTGATACAACCAAGCAAGGCAGAGTAACATTGGATTTCAACCAGTTTGTGTACTGTAGTGAGTAATTCTTTTCTTGTTATTTAGCATGCAGGTCAGCTAATTCATCTGTTTTCTTGTTATTTCAACCAAGATTAGAAGTTCATAATTTATGGGTTTGAAAAGAATGTTATTTAGGTATGTGTATTAAACTTACAAATGAAATTTACTGTGAGCTAAATAAAACAGAAATCGTGCACCAAGCTTCTTCATTTAGATTGTATAGCACCGTCCTCATTGGTTTCATTGTGCTTTTGTGCTCAGCGGCCAATTGCCGGATATAAAACTTGCTGATGTGGCGAAGGTCAGTCGCTGGTTGTGGTTCAATCAACTGCATCTCCTTGTAAACTTCTTGTGTATCATTTATCCAACAGTGTAATATAAATGCACAGCTTAGATTCTTGTTCGTCAACATGATGACAGTAATGTGGGCGGTCGAAACCTTTATTTATCTCGTAGTAAACTAAACTATAAACTAGGGCCTTGTATTTATTTCACTGTGGCATCAACAATCTACTCCATGTGCCGCCACTTGGAGAAAGGACGAATTATATTTCTGCTATTTGGAATTGGCCCGAAGGACTATTATTCTTGTTGGACACTGTGAATTGTTGTTAGCAGGGTGTTCTATTCTTCATCGGAGGTCAGAGAGGTCATCCATCTACCATCCATCGTAAACGATGATGGTGATACTGAACTTTCTTCACTACTTCAATAGCCAAAGTACTTGTGCATACAGTGGCGCGACGCCGTGGCTAGCATTAATTTCTTCCTGGCATGATCATGCATCTAGGAATCCCCTGATAGGGGCCGGTGCCATGGACTAATCAGGAAAAGGAACATATATGAGACAACTCGTCCCCTCCACCAGCAGCCTTTGTCTTATTGTTCCTCCCTCTCCGCTTTCCTTTCATTCTGATGAAGCGACGAGCTCGCGGGCTTTATGTCGATTAAACGAATCTCCCTTTCTCGATAAAAGTCGAGAGATTCCCGCAATTAGGCTCTCCTTTCCTGTTGATCTCGCACACGAATGATTGCGGTGCGAAGGAGGACGGGAGGCTGCGGGCTATTGTATTTGTTGCATTCTCCACCGCTACTTTTGTCTTTTTTTTTGGCTTATTCCCTCCTATGATTGTCCCCAGATGGGGTCCACAGATCGGGTGGGGTTGCGCAACAGAGATTCGGGAATCAGACGGCCCTCGTCACTTCTCCATCACAAGACCCGCGATGGACACATCGGATGCGACCGCTTCTTATCGCCAAGACATGCTCGTGGTCAACGATCGACCGCGCCGGGGCCCGGCCCGTGCGCGGGGTATTCAGGTCACTTGACCACGAAGGTCGGGGAGTTGAAGTCGGTCGGGTGCGGTTTCATTCCCCGCTGCTTCATTTTCCCCCTCGGCTTTCGCGGAAGCGCGAGGCCGTGCGGTGCGACGCGGCTGGATCTCAATCCACTTCATCCCTTGTGGGGAAACCCTAGAGATTTGGGGGAGTAAGCCCGAGCTCTTGTTCTTCGCTTCTTCGTTCTTGGGGCTTGAGGCCTCCGTCGCTGATTGGTCTCCGAGGATGGCTTGCCGATGCGTTGTTATCCAAGAAGTGGAGGAAGGGGAGGAACTGAAGTCCAAGGGTAGGGTTTCATCAAGAAGATGCCGCACGGAGATGATGTTCCCGATGTATGCGATGGGGTCTTTCAAGCCGAATTCCATTGCTCGCACGATTCTTGATACCGCCGGCGACCCCATCTGGGACTCCGTGAGGGCCGACGCCAGATTCGAGGTCATAATTATTAGCTCTTTTTGATTTTTTTTCCTTTCTTTTTTTGTGGGTCTGGTACGGTGTTTTAGACTTGAAAGTGGGTAGAGAGAATAGAGTTTTGAATTCGAAATTAAACTGTCTGATTTACGCGATTTCAGTTCATTTGGACCAGTGAAGTCACTATCTTATCTTGGTCCTAAGGGTTGATTTTGTTTAAGGAATTGTTTTTTAAATGGAAAAATGATCCCAAGTCCATCTATTGCATTGTGTGTTGAGTCCTTTCTGGGTTCATCAAGTAATCATGATTGTATATTGTCATGACCAGTGAATTAGTTGGTGAGCGGCTCCCTACGTTCCAGTTGTCGTTCCTTTTCAGTCTGTTGAATCCCATGACATTAAAGGTGAACGGAATCCATCTACTGCTGTCATAACTCTAAACGTATGTGTTTAACTGTGAGCACACTAGTTTGTTTCTTGGGCAAGAATCTTCTTATGCTTCTAGCTTCTGTTTCATCTGTACTCACTGCATATTCTTCTTATGGTTCTTATATATGTTCCTGTGGTGCATTGATAATATCAAACTGTCCTTGTCACAATTATGAGTTTGTTTTGAAAATTTTCAGGCCGACAAGGAGCAAATTTTGAGCAGTTTCTTGTATGCTAGTGTCTTGTCCCATGATTGTTTGGAGCGTTCTTTGGGTTTTGTGCTTGCCAATAGACTTCAGAATGCGACACTTTTGGCTACTCAACTAATGGATATTTTTGATGATGTCATGATGAATGATCGAGGTATTCAACGTTCAATTCGCCTAGATGCTCAGGTGATCCCTTTATGGTGTGATGGTAGCATCTAAGTTCATCTTTTTGTTTATATGACCATGTGAGAAATGTTTTGCTGACAATAAATAGCTGTGATTTTTCCTTGTAGGCATTCAAGGACAGGGATCCTGCTTGTGCATCATACAGCTGGGCATTATTGTACCTTAAGGTAGAATGTTCTTCTATTGTATAAGTGAAGAATTTTCAGGAAGTAAAGAAGTGTAAACCACATATATTGGTTTAATGATTAATGGGTTGTTCTTCGTCATTTTGTTTTTGTGCCTTTTGTTTTGTTTTGCTTTTCTGGTTTTGAACACAGGCTGATATACAGCCATGTAATTTTGTTTGTTCTACTGTACTAAGTACTTTTCTTTATCAATATATTGCATTAATGACTTTGGTGCTTGCTAATTCACTTTCAGGGCTACCATTCTTTGCAATCATATCGGATAGCACATGCTTTATGGAACCAAGGGCGCAAAATTCTAGCCTTGGCATTGCAAAGTCGAATTAGTGAGGTGATTCATACAACCTATTACTATTTTCTTTCAGATGCATTATCGATACCCAAGATGTTATTATGGTTTGCCCTCCTAATAAAGTTCTGTTGGATGTGTGGTCCTCCTCTAGGTTTTTGCTGTGGATATACACCCAGGTACTGATCAATTTTTAAGATTATTTTTGTGGAAGCCATTTCATTTATTTCTTTTAATTATTTGCAATTATTAGGGTTTTATGAAGATTAGATTTCTTACCTAGATCCATGTTGGTTCTTTTATTTTCTTTTCAATTTATAATTGTTATGCTTAACATTATCATGTGTTTTTTCTTGTATTCTCTACCTTTTGTTCCCCTCTTTTTTGTTTATTTTTTATTTCATTTTTGTTTTCCATTAAGGTGATTTACATGTCCTTTCTTCTTCTCCTTTTTGCTTTATTTGGCAATCTTTACTACCCTATTACGGTGATTCATATCAAGCTTCGTAATTTCGTACCGTACCAGAGTACGAGCTTAGCTCGATATATATATATATATATATAT